>ML685796.1:4728070-4767751 GCA_007922175.1 Pelusios castaneus
GGGATTCAGCTGCTGTGCGCGCAGCTGCGTCCCCGCCGTGCATATATACATCTCTCGTTTAGGTATATAGATTAGTTGAGACAAAAGGAATATCTACCTTGGGGACCTACTTTAGAAGGCCATATTTAAACATTTTCCTATGCCGAGTAGTTTGTGTAACTCCTGTTGACTTCCTAACTTTGTTTCTGTGCACTGTCTTCACTGCACTGGGCTGACAGGAAATGCATTCCTATCAACGCACCCTGAGAGGTGATTTTATTAGATCTGCTTCTGGATCGATTGAGCATGTCTTTACTGATTGCTCAATCAATCTGGCTAAATCGATCTGACAGTGGTGAATTTGCCACTGTCAGTGAAGACATACCAATAGAGACATACACACCTGCAGAGCTATAGGAAGGAAGAAGTGAACAAATGAACTGGATGTTTTGAACCAAATCCTTAGAGGGATATTATGCTGTCTGTATTCTACTTCTGTGGTGTTTGCACATTCTTCTCCCAGAATTCATGGTATAGAATTAGTAGATTAACACTGCAGAATTTAATCAGTACTCCAGGATACCCTTTGCTACAAGAAATTTGGAGTTTTTCTAATCCTTAAATGCCATAACATTAACAAAAATAATCTCATCTTTTTGGACCAAAGCCAAGGTTATTTAATCTATTGGTACTCCAAAGTGAGTAAGTGGCACTTGAGAGGTTTTTTTTTTTTTTTTTTAATCATAATGAGGAAACATGTAGAGAGAGGAAAAAACTCAAATAATCAAGGTGCTACACTTAAACAAAAGCCTTCTCCTATATACAAACAGGCAAAGTAATTTGGTGGCTGGATCTTTACTGTTCCTGAACGGCTGCAGATAGTAATTTTTCTCTCACTCATTTTTAATTTTAAATGATTTAGCAAATGATTTTGGCTATGAATTATTGCATGGAAGCTTGTTGGCAAGCTGTTGGTTGCGAGATTTTGATATTAGACAAGTCAGCTGTTTTGACTGGATGCCCAGGTTACATGGTATGTTTCTGTTTTCCGATTAGATGAGTGTAACTTTTAGAATCAGGCTTCTGGTGAACATACTTGCAAATCCCAAACCTGGTTTAAAAATCTTCTATTTCAAGGTGAAATTTAATCCAGGTACACAGGGCCCGCAAGAGCCAACAAATCACTTTTAAGTCCCATGTACACACTATTTTGAGGATAGAAATAGAAGCCTTGCCTTGTCTCTCGGCACAGGGTGAATTTCATTTTTGATAGTCAATTGAGAGAACATTTGCAACAAATATCCAGTAAGGCTGTAAACACAAAAAAAGGGTATTATTATTATTATTTTAAAAAATTCAAATAACTATTCATGCAAAAAGAAACAGGAAGCTTCTCTGTGCAGAGTTCTTGTTTTCAGTGCAGTTGGATGACTTGAACAACAGAAGACTTAGACCATTTTTTAAAAAATGATGTCTAAAGACATTTTCCTATATTTTTATTCAGGAGTTTAAAAGTGACCTGGCTTTAAATGTGCTGAGCGGCTCCCCTGGGAAGCCAATGGCAGCTTAAAGGTGTAAAGCAGTTTTGAAGGCTACTCCGGCTAGCAGGCTATTTAGGTCCCTAAAGCCTGGGAGCTTAACTCTAGACAGCTGTTTTGAAAATCTTGGCCTAACTCTGCTTTTAAGCTAACTCCAGCAGCAGCAAATTTTTAGACAAATCTGGTGATTTCTTGTTGGTTTGAGAGGTACTTTCAGGTTCTTATGTACCAATACAAGTGTGGTTTAGGATTCTTTCCAGTGTGTTAAAATCAACATTGACCAGTTCGAGTTCATGCTAGTGGAATGGAGTTCCTTTGAACGTCATGTATTTGTCATCCCCTGCAACATGTGTTGCTTTAGACAAGTTGCACATTATTACTTGACAGGATGATATAGAAAACATGAAGCAAACTGAGACCTAGATGTCACTTTTAAACAAAGACCACATTCAATATGAAAACCTCTCTGCCAAACCACTTAAACTATGATATGTTTCCTACAGACAAGGACTGAAAATCATATCACATGTTACTTATTTACATATCATGCTAACTAGCAAAGACCACAGAAGCTAAGGTTACTTTTTAACCAGCTAAGAATCTTTCTGCAGCTTGTTAGCCACTTTTTCATTCAATTTACTGCTGCAATCTCGTTAGTCTAATAGTTAAGCGGTCACTGTTATAGCTTTGTACATTCTTGATTTCTCTTACTTTGTTTTATTTTTAAAATGTTTTTCAATGTATTAATTTAATTAAAATCTAGCCAAGTAACAAAAGAACGAGGTTTCAATTTGCAGTTAAGGATTGGTTTTGTACTAATGGGTGTAAATGACAGCAGTGGAAATTGAAATTCCATGACCACTGAACAGCTGAATGGGTATGATCAAGGCCACACGGGTGCAAGGTTCCAATACACCTTCTGAGCATAGTTTAGTCTCCATATTCATTCCCTTCTTGAGCTCCCCACTGAGACTGCCAACAAAGGGACCAGTGTGCCTCAAGAGGATTATTTTATTTCCTAAGTTTATGTCTTCAGTGAAGCGTTAGCCTGTATTCTAACCCAGGTGTTGCTCCTAAAGCTCCTTCCATCCATGCAGAAAAGCTTCTCATTGGGCTTAAGTCTCTTTAAACCCAGTCTGGCAGATACAGCTAGGGGCATAGGCTTGAGTGCGGGTTTTGCTTCCGCCCAGGCTGGCAGCCCACCTAATTTGAGCTGAGAATGAAGACTAATCAAGGCCAGCTGCTCTGAATTCTCCAGCATTATCCCATAATTCCACCTTGGTAGTACTTGTCTACCTTCTTTCTTCTGCACTGAAAATAACCTGCATTAGTTCAGCATTTTAACCTCATGTTTGCCTGCTCCCTTTCTGCTGTTTCCACAATAGATATCCAAGAAGTCCTTCTACTGGGGCAAAAGCTAGCATCAGCCTTCTGGTAAAGCTGTAGTGTGATATAAGCAAGACCAGTAATTTGGGAAATGTGCCCAAAATGATATTTTTATGCTTAGTGGACAGGAAAGAAACAGAGGCAGAGCAGTTAGTCAGATGAAATATGAATCACTTTGTGGTTTGCAGTCTGAATTCCTTAATGACGTTCTCATTAAAAAGTTCTTACTGCCAAATGCTGTTTGCTCTCGCCCTCAAAGCTGTCTGCATTAATGAGTAATGCCCCTTGGAAGTTATTTACATATTGTTCTCATGTCACTCCCACCGACAGTAGCTCCATACTAGATGAAAGAGAGAAAACCCTGCAAATAAATTCACAGAGTGGCCTGGTTTCATGCAAATTTAGAACCATGGGATATCCCACTGCTCCAAAAACCTCAAGAATTCAGAATCTATTGTGCCAATCAAATGTATGATATTTCAGCTAAAAAAAATTGTTACCAGGGAGTTTTTAATCCTTTTTATACATGAGGGCATTGATTGAAATACTATGCCTAAAAGAAGTGATTTCTGAAGTCTGTGAAAGAAGCTTGATTCAGGATGTGTTGTATTTTCAATGGTTATGTTAATTGAGGGATGGGCATCAGTAATCTTAACTTGTTAACGATGAATTGGAATATATTGGTTGGTTGATTATTAAGTTCGTAACTTCTGGAGACCTCACTTCAAATCCAGCTTTAAGGTCCAGTTCTTCACAAATTAAGGTACATGAGTAGACCCATTAGAGTCTATTCTCATGAGTAAACTTGTTCATATGCCTGAATTTTTACAAGGTCAGAGCTTAAATTTGTAACTGCAGATGCATTGGTGGCATCATCCTTATTTTCACATCACAAAATACTACACAGTTCACCATGTGAAACAGTCTGCTCAGAAGAGGACAGCTGCATTAGGAATGGGTATTACAGGAAATGAAGTGATTCTGCAAAGCTTTTTAAGGAAGTTTAAACAAGTTGGCCCTAAATTATCCCTGGTTAAAGCCCACTATTATTAGCTTCTTATTTTAATGAGCAAATGATAACAAGTCATTTCTTGTAAAACTTGGAAACCAGAACTTTGTTTTTTCAGCAATAATCCATTTTCCTTGTTGGGATTTTAAACCACGCAATCTTTAGCCTTGTAGTTTTTCTCCCTGGGAGCTGGATTCAGGCCACATAAAACAATGAGAGGCAACTATTATCCCTTTTATTATAGAAGCATCAGGAAAAATGATGAATGCAAGAGAAACGTCCTCTTGGTCTGTTGATGAAAGACATCTGATCAGGTGCTCTAGGCTTATTTCTCAATGATTTTGTGCATTAACTACATAAAAAGTGGGGTGTGAGAAAACTACTTATCTGATGAATTGTATTCACTTGTCTATAGATATAAATACGTATATATTTCTACTGCTGGGCTTATGCAATGCATTTGATACGGTCATCATGAAGTCCTACCTCAGGGATGATGATTCTCCAGAAATGCAACTCCTACATATATGTGCATGCACACACACACCACAAATTAATTAGTTACACCTGCTTGTGATGTTTTTATTCTGCTGGGGTAGCCTATAAAAAATGGTAAGCCAATTCAAATATAATAAAAAATGGATCCCATTTTCAATCAGCACTCAAACCAAATCCAGACAGAACCTTTTCTGAGGCTTGAAAAAGTTGAGAGACTATTGTACCTGACTGATGTTAACCCCTGTTAGACTCTGCCTTCTCTATGGTCAAATCTTGAAGTCTTTATTTGAGTGTACCAGACCTTCCTCAGACAGAATGCCCATTGAGAATTCAATGGTCGTTTTCCTGAAAGAAGGTGAATTAAAAACTGGATTTGAGTCCATGTCTTCTTCAAGCTAAGTTCTTTGTGGTGAGGTCTATTGTTATATTTCTATCTTGCACTGAATTAAGCAAATTGCCAGTGCTAATAAACCATTAATTCATAAAAATAATTAAAAACTCTTTTCCTCTCCCCACCTTCTCAATTTTACATACCTCTAGTCAGAAGTATAGGAGGAAGTACCAAAATTCCCATGAGATGAGCTTTTTTTATTCTTTCCAACCCATGTAGAAGAAGAAAATACAAGAACATTTCTAGTGAAATTTCTAGTAAACGTATAGCCTGTCTTGCAGATCCAAGAGGCTGAGATACAGTACTTTGGATTTGCTATGGTTTTCTGATGCTAATCCAAACTGAATCTCTTCGGGTATGTCTGCACTGGAGACTCTGTTAAGTCGACTTAACCAAGCTCGACTTTTAAGTCGACTTAAAGTTGACCTTGTTAAGTCGACATAGAGACTCCACAGCCCTGCATCCACACTGGCAGGTGCTAGGTCGACTGAGGCATGGCCAGGAACTCTGCGAGGGGGCCTGGAGGCCAATTAGGTCAACTTATGGGCTATCCCCCATCTACACTGGATTAAGTCACTTTAATAAGGTCAATTTAAGCCTTAGGTCATCCTTAAAAGGTGGTGTTATTAAATCCACTTAAGGAAGCACTTAAGTTGACTTAATAAGTACCCAGTGTGGACGCAGCGGTCTAATTCAAGACTTACTAATGGATTTTTTTCTGATGATAGATTATATTGCGATCTTAACTGTACCAGTGTAAATCCAGATTCTGAAGCAGCTAAAATCAGAATCTGATCACTGTTTTCAAGGTACCTCTGTCTTTGTATCTAATCCATTAAAGTGGGCGGGAGCTTTAAAGATGTAATTACAGCAGCATGCAGTAGTATGATTCCATCAAAGTATTTCCCCTCCCCAAAATAGTATCCTGTAAAGGCATTTTATAAGTTTTTTAAGTGGTTTTATTAATTTTTGAAAAGATTACAAAAAGGCTGAATATGAAAGGTGCAATAGACCCAAAATATAGCTCTTGTTTCAGATACAGAATATAGAATAATAACTATTTTAAGAATAAAATCAAGACTTAAGCAAAATCCTGTTATACAATACTCCCTTGTCAGAGAAGGAAAATGTAGCATAACTATGTCCTATCCTTTTACTTTTTCCATTTTTAGTCTCCTTCTGTGCTATAAACTGAGTGCACCCTTTGTGGAGAGACCAAACTGTCAGAGAAAGGAGCATACAAGAGGAATTTGATACATACCTTTCCAGCTGTGTGTGTGTGTGTGTTGCATTCATCTCACATTGTTTCATTTAGTTCTACATTAGCTTGTAGTCTGTCAAAGTTCACAGGTATTTTTCTTTTCTGTTGAATCCTCCTCTGTCGCATTGTATTTAATCTATGGTGCTGCTTAGGAGGAACAGGGAGCTGTACCACCACTTTTCAACATACTTGGACTAGATTCTTAGCTGTTATAAACTAGCATAGCTCCATTAACATGGCGGAGCTGCATTTGATTTACTCAACTGAAGATCTGGCCCCCTCACATGCATCGGTAATTTTAATTGACTCAGCTTTTTTAGACTCCCTCTTGTTTGATTTCCTCCATTAACTGGAAAACAGATTACTTCCCCCGGAAAAGATAGGCTTCATTCTTGAATGTTCTTTCTAGGTGCATTAGATGTGTCATTAGTGTTATAATGTTTTGTCTTCTTCAAATGCTTTCCTACTCTTTTGGCTTTGGACACTGCGACAAAAATTCATGTGTGGGGTGTGGAATATAATCTAGATTAAGTGTTTGTTCTTAGCCCTGAGGATGGGGCAACGTATAGTCTAAGTATGAAATTCAATACATTTACAAATGTTAAGGTCAAAAGTGTCCATTATAATCATTTAATGAGTCTGCCCTAATGCATAACAGAGGCCTGAGAATTTAAATTTAAGTAGCTTGAATCAGTCAAAGGGAGTGCCAATCTGTTTTACATTTGTGTTGTACAATAATTGCCCATCTCTTCATGAGAAAATACACTTGATAGTGACTACCCCCATCATAACAAGGAACTTAAATCTCAGCAATATAGTCAGTGCTAGGGCTGAGCAACCAATTTGAAATGAGCCATTTATTCAGTCAATTTAGCCCTTTTTCCTATTGGCAAATTACCCACACAAAGACTAAGTTTTAAAAACTGGAATCTGAAATGGTTCTATCACATGAATTTTCATGGGATGCTTCAAGCGTCTGATGAAGTGGAACTTTCTCCCATAAAAGATCATGCCATAAATAGTTTTTAAAAGTGCCACTAGACTCCTTGTTTGTTTTGCTGAACCGGTCTGACACAGCAACCTTTGGAACTTGAAATGGTTCTGTTTATGTTGTATACAAAAAAAGAAAAGCCAGCTTTTAGCTGTTCTGTGCAAATATATTAGCTGCAATCCAGTGCCCCAGGTGTGTGATCGGTCACCTAAGTAACGTGCTACTGTTTTGGTTTGATGACACAACTTTTTGCCAAAAACAACTTAGTCATGGGCCCAAAATTTTTAATTCTGCAAACCTTAGGGGAAACAAAATTTTGCTTATACAAATGGTCACAAAAAGTAAATCAAAAGGAGGTTGAACATGGTTGAAAGAAAATTCTGTTTAGAAGTTGCCAAAATGTTTGCATGTCATTTTTCTTACTCTTTGCCCAGTATCTATCCTCCGGAATGGTAAGTTCTTCACCCAGTGTGCCATGTATGTTAGCTAGAGGAGCAATGGTCCCAAGATTCTTCCTGAAGCTAGAATTCATGTACAGCTATTTGACCTTTATACTGCCTCATTTCGTATGTTCACAGTATTTAAAATGCCAACAGAATCATGATGGATCAATAGCATGGTTGCTGCTTGATGTTCTGTCATGCAGGAGACCCTGACTCAGGAGTGTCTATATAACTCTTCCTCTCACAGTTGCTGCTTAGTTGCATGGAGTAGCTGAAACAATGTCAGGAGAGAGGAGGAAAGCAGTAGCTCTTAATGATGGGTTGAATTCTGCCTATGTGAAAGTGCTTTAGGGCTAAAGGAGAACATTCCTGTTTCCAAGTAGTGCTGTAAAAAGTCAAATGTAACTTTGCTAGTACACCAATATGGAAGAGACCTAGGGTACATCTACACTTCAAATCTTACAGTGGAATAGATATGCTGCTGTATTGCTTCAGTGTAGACACTATTTACACTAACGGGAGAGATTATCCTACTGATGTAGTTAATCCAACTCCCCGAGAAGTGGTAGCAAAGTCTATTAATTTGTGAACCTCATGCTGTTTACAACAGGGCTCAGGCTGGCTTAACTACGCCACTAATGGATGTGAATTTTTCACACACCTGAGTGACCTAATTTTTCTAGTGTTGACCAGGCTCTAGATTCAAGTCTAAATTCAGGACTCTCTCAACTCACACTGAAGGCATATAACTGTGGTGGTGTATGTGAAGGCACTACTGGGCTGACAGGAGAAGCTCTCCCATAAACGGTGTGGTCTACGTGACGTGGGGGGGGGGGGGGGTAGATCATCACAACTATGTTGATTGGTGTATGGAATTTTCATACACCTGAGCAACGTTGTTTTACCGATATAGTGCATGTCTAAGTGCACTGCAGAGATGATCCTTTCAGTTATGGGGAAGAGGAAGTGTAACGACAGCATTAACCATGAACGCCATAATAGGCAGGTAATTGTAAAGGAACATTTAACACTGAGAAGAGGGTGTCAGCAACAGTTGGACCAATACTGAAAAAAAACCTCACCTGTTTGTAGATTTTCATTCTATTTTTTAAAATAACATTGCTTCAACTATGTTCATGTCCTTTGTTGTGTTCCTTTTCCATAAATAATCTAATAAACAAATTTAGACACAGAAATAAATGGTTGTGGAAATTGCACATTGCAAGTGAATATTGGAGAATATTTAAGGAAAGAAATTTTTCCCTAGTGAAACAAAACAAACTTTCAACGAACTGTTCCTATGCATACTGTAGCCCAAGAATTATTTGCCAGATTTGAAGACTAGATAATGATTGGCCCTTATGTGGGTGTCAGTGAGGTGTAAAGATGCAAGAAGTCTTGTTCCCCATGCATGATTTGCATAAAGGACAGGATAAATTGCATCCGGGTTTCAACAAGACTGTTTCCCACCTGCTTCTTTGGTATTGTGAATGTTACCCAATATGGTATGAGACCCATAGCCCCATATCTTTGCACAAGTGTGTGGTATGGGACCAATAAAACGAGAGACGTAAGCTGCACCTTCTTAAGGGGTGTAGCAGAAGACATGCTCCCTTTCACACTAGAAGCCTCCAGGAGGAATTCTGTCTGTAAATTTCAGAGAATATGGTAATTGGTGACTTATGTTGAACAATATATACATTTTGGAAATACTCCCATCTATTTGGGGACAATTTACAGAGAAAAAGAGACAAAAATTAGCTGAATAAGTAGTTCCTCACAAATTATTTCCCCAGCTCTAGCTGTAGCTTTCTCTAACACAGAATTTATTGTTACAACCAAGATGTCACTGACTCATCATCTGGTATGTCTATTTGGGAGGAGACAGTCTCCGACCAGCAGAGGAAATGGTATCTCTCAACGAGAGACTAGGTAAAATCCCCAAACCCCACTGTGAGTGTGAGTACATTTCTGTGAAGCAGAGAGGTTATATTGCTTTGAGTGTTCTGTCTTTCAAGACAGCCTGATAGGAAAATCCTTGGATCGCACACAGATCTAGTCATATGCGTACCAAGGGAAACACACATAATCAAATTAAGACGGTTTGTTTTTATATCAGCACAATTTATAGTGATATAAAGTTGACAGTTTCTAGGCTCAGATTTATCCTCCATATTTTTCCTGGATATAACACATTGGTTTCTCAGCCAGAAAAAAGTACTGGGGAGACTCTTGGGTATTGAGCAGTGCTCCAGGCCATCTTCTTTGGTAACAAGTAGTGGTTGTATCTGGTCTTAAATTGTGTTTCTACCTAATTAAAATAATCAGGAGTATCTTCTTTATCCAAAGCCAGTCGAATAAAAGTATGTGGAGTGCAGAGCTGTGCTATCTGATACAAAGTGCATGCCAGTTTTATTGCATTTCAAATATGATAAAACATTTAATTGAACTATAAACTAAATGTTACATTTTGATGCTGTGCTTCCTGCATCTTGAGGTTTTTTTCCATAAAGGGGCAAAATTTCAACATGTAGCCACCTGAATTTAGGCATGACCAATTCTGTGCACATTACATCACTTGCACCTCCAGGAAATAGAGTGACAACCTGGAGGGGATTATCCTGACTTTTAAGTTTACTACCAAGATTTTTCTGAGTCTGTGCTTAAAGTTACAGTATTGTAGGGGTGTTTGGTGCCTCTTCTCAAGGAAACATTTGTGATTTTCAACTAACCCAGCATCCATCCTATAGTCTATGGTATTCTTAATTGTGGGTGGAGGCTTGTGTTATGTCAGATAGTTGTATTTCTACCCAACTACGAACTGAAACAGAGTTCTGAGTAGGAGCACTGATAGCTTTGTTTCTCTGGAGGGAAGAGAAAATAAAGAGCAAGGCAGCATCTGAACTGTAGTTCTTCTAAGAAGAGGGGACATTAATGTAGAAGGCTGGCCATAAGGTAGGGTGGGGAAGGACAACAGCCAAACAGCACAGCAGTATTGCAGAAGTAGGGGTGCCCAAGAAACAAAATTCTAAGAAGAAAGGCAACAACAGCAAGGGCCGCACAAGAGGTAAGAGCCTGTACCAACTGACTTCAAGAGGAGGGTGTACTGTTATTGATTTTAGAAGGGATGTAGAGCCTCAATAATTGACTTTGTTTGGTGGGACCCCATTGGTTGCCCATATAAGTGTTGGGCAGAGAGCCTAAAACATGAATCTAAAACCCACATGGAAAGGAACACCTGGAACCAGAGTGGAGAAAATCTGAAATCTCTCTGTCCATAGAACAACACACACTTCATGGAGTATGGACTATCTTCAGGGTCAGCAGCCAAGAGTTAATTAAAACACTTTCCACTAACAGCTACAGGGGATAGGAATTTCACAACATAGTTGAACAAATAGAGGCGGAAGTTGCACAAGTGGGTTGTTACCCAACAGTTACTGCATACAGAAGATGCTGGTTGTCATACCCGGAGATTTTTTATATAAAGCCAGAAAGCTGGGCAGAGTCTAGACAGCAACTAGTGACTTCAAGACTACACAACCTGGTAGACTGAACTCTCCTGAAAATTTCCCAAATCCCTGGACTACTGCTGGGGAAACAGCTTAATACATCTCTGAAATAAGGACCTACACCAGGAAGGTGAAGACCCTTGCACATCCTTCTATGGATTAGCTACTCTAGTTTGTTTCTGAGGAAGCTATGTATAAACAGGTAGTTTCCTCCTGGATGCCTCTTTGTGGCCTCAGGGCAGTTCTGCAAGGGGCCTCAGATTTCCCTTGATTCTTCGAATAAACTCAGTGCTGCCTTTGGAGTATATCAGTAGCCTTTTTTTGTGGGTTTAATATATTACCAAAAGTCCCACGACCATAAAACAGAGTCCCCCAGTACACTCTAAACAGTAACTTCATCCCAGCCATCCAACACCAAGAACGTCTCTGCTGTCTTTTCCCCACACTCCAGGTCTCCAGTACCATTCAGGTATCTCTCACCACACCCCAGCTCAGTTCCCAGGCATGGTTCCAACTGTTGCTCAGAGACAGCAGTGGGCTAACCCCTCTTGCACTCCTCAGGCTTCAGCTCTCAGTCTCAGGGAGCCATCAGGCATCTCCCTCTGCAACTTGCAGCCTTCATCTCCCCCTGCCATTGGCTGTCAGGTCTTAAGACATTTGTAGGTGATGTCCTGATTTCCTTCCTGCTCTGCATTTTCACCAGCCTGACCTGGCTCTACACCTCAATCGGGGAGCTTATGGCTCCCTCCTCAGACATCTCCTGAAGCTCTCAGGTTAGCTGAGCTCTCTCTACTCTTAGACCTCGGGACTCTTTCTTTTCTTAATTTCAGATTCTAAAACTCTCCTTCTGTGAAGTCACATTCTCAGTCAGTCACAGAATCCCTCTCTCTGATTTCTGAACTGACATGTATAACTCCCAGAGACAGCCCCCAATCTCCTCAATTACATCACACCTGGACTGGAACAGGAGAGCTGAGTCCAATTTCATTTAAGGAGCCTGGTACATAAAGTCTTTGGGCCAAATGATGTTCAAAAAATTCAGAAGATTATTATACTTTTCCCATTCAATCCCTTGAAAGACTGTTGCTCATCTTGAAAGAACTGGTTATTGATGTTTCACTACACTGGAACCCACTTTGATATAATGAAACTTGATCTGAAGTGAAGAAGAATGAAAGTCTCAGTTTGTCCCAATGCAATAAACTTTTGTCATACCAATGATAGTTTTTCTCAACCAGGGACTGGCATCTTATATTGTACCAGGGAGATCTCAGGGACTGGTGGTGTTCCATGGACTACTCATTGCAAAACACTGGTATAGCTGACCATGCTATGAACTCAGTTGTACCTGTGAAGAACTACCCATATTTGTCATGGTGTGGAGCCACACTGCCCCACTGGACATTCTGAAGGGAGTTTGATTTCAGCTAGACAAGGGACCTCATGGATAGATCTGAAGAGAGGATGACCATGTCCCCTGGTACAAGCTGTAAGAGGATGTTATTATGTTCATGACAATCATATCAGGCCATAATATTTGAGAATTAATTCAGCAACTTTATAGGGTCCTTCGTATCCAAGATGTCTAATCTGAACAGCAGCTCTTTCCTTATAATATCACATTAAAAAGTGTGGATAGGTGTTTTAACTGGTTCCCAAAGCACCTTGCAGAGTGGCTCTCTTAGTTTCATCTCTATTGATTTTTGTTCCTGAATTATATCCTGTCCAAAAATCTCAAAATAGGGGATGAGATATTCTGATATAATCAGAGGGTATGTTATGAATTGACCATTTATTTCACCTAAAACTTTTCTTGATATGGTGTCAGTCTTCTGGATGGTTGTCCGTCCTACCTCATTTTCCAATCTTCCAATTTTGACCAGATCATCAGCTGCTTCGCTCCCATATACTCCTGTGCATGATAGAATCCATTGAAAGGTCTATTTATTACCTCATTCTCAGCTCCTCCAAACCTCATTGCAACTGGGTGGCCACTGTATGTACTACAAAGGCCAGCCAACCTTTTGCAAACAAATGCATTCACAGTGATTAAAATGCCTCGTACAAGAAGTCTGACCAATCTGAATTACTTCTCTACTTGTTTTGTCCCTTTTAGTGCAGTGGATTTAAGGTCGTCTGTTCTAAAAAACTTGTTTCTTAATATTATTTTTCAATCAAGACTAAAAGTAGGTCAAATCAAAACCTACAAACAGCAGCTTTCCAACCTCAGGTGGGATTCAAACCAATGGGTACATGCTTGCCCTAACCCTTGTACCACAGGGCATCTGACAGATTTTGTGTTTGGTGCAGTTTGCCACTTTAGCTTAAAAGAGCAAAAACTATCATGTTAATACAGATTTGGGTATTATTTTCAAAAACACATTTAAATGGGAATTGGGTGCCTAGATGCTTTTCTGTGTTTTTTTTTAAAAAACTTGGTCCTAAATCTCACTGTTTCTGAGACATTCATTTTCTCCAGGTTGTCTAACCATATTACAAGATTAGGCACATATACATAATGAATCATGTTGGGAAAAAAGGCTATGCAATTATAGTTATTTACCAGTATATCTCAACCTCATCCTTGCAATTGGATCCATCTGTGTTAAACCCCCCATATGCATCTAGAACCTCTCAACAAATTCACCCACATCAATCCAGCATCAAGGCTAATCTGCATGTCAGAAGGTAGGTAAATGTATACAATGTTGACACAAAGATTTAGTGTTGTGCTTAATTTTTGTTTCTATGCCTCATAAACATTTATCATTGGTTTTACAATGAAATGATTGTGAATTTGATATATTTCACAGTCATGGATCATAAAAATGATTATGCACAAACATTAAAAAGCTTCTCTGCTGTGATTTTACTTTTGTATCTTTGTTTCCATGCATTTTCAAGCATGGCTCTGTGGGTAAATTCTCTGCTTTCCTTAGGAAAGTTTCAAGAAGTTGCAAATTTGTAAAGAGTATAATCTCTGCAAAGGGTAATCTACAGATGTGCAGATGAGAGGACAGGAACAGGAGGGGAGAGAGCTGGAGCGATGAGTTTTCTCCTCATATCCTTCCATCAAACCCCTGGAAGAAAAATTACTAAATAATATGACATGACAGTAAGTGATGAGTTCCCCTTTCTCATAGAGATGCTAAGGTCAGAAGGGACCAGTATGATTATCCAGTCTGACCTCCTGCACAATGCAGGCCACAAAACTTCACCCACCCACTCCTGCAATAAGCCTCTAACCATGACTGAGTTATTAAAGTCCTTAAATCACGATTTAAAGACTTTAAGATACAGGGAATCCACCAGCAAGTGAGCCATTCCCAATGCTACAGAGGAAGGCGAAACCCCCCCCAGAGCCCTAGCCAATCTGTCCTGGGAGAAAATTCCTTCCCAACCCCAAATATGGCGATCAGTTAAACCCTGAGCATGTGGGCAAATCTCACCAGCCAGTTACCCAAGAAAGAATTCTCTGTAATACCTCAGAACGCATCTCATCTACACTGCCTTCTTAGGCCACAGTCATATCCACCACCAGTAGCCAAAGATCAGTCAATTACCAAACTAAGCCTCTCATCATGCCATCCCCTCTGTAAATTTATCAAGCTCAGTTTTCAAGGCAGTTATGTTTTTTTGCCCCCACAGCTCCCCTTGGAAGGCTATTCCAGAACTTTACTCTTCTGATGGTTAGAAACCTGCATCTAATTTCAAGCCTAAATTTCTTGATGGACACTTTGTATCCATTTGTTCTGGTGTCCACATTGGTGCTGTACTCAACTAATTCTTCTTCCTCCCTGGTATTTATCTTTCTGATGTATTTATAGAGAGCAATCATATCCCCCCTCGACCTTCTTTTGGTTAGGCAAAACAAGCCAAGCTCCTTAAGTCTCCTCTTATAAGGCAGGTTTTCCATTCCATGGACCATCCTTGTTGCCCTTGTCTGCACCTGTTCCAGTTTGAAGTAATCTTTTTTAAAGATGGGGGACCAGAACTGCACACAATATTCCAGATGGGGTCTCACCAGCACCTTGTATAATGGCATTAACACCTCCCTAGCTCTACTCGATATACCCCTTCTGATGCATCCCTGGACTGCATTAGCTTTTTTCACGGCCTCATCACATTGATGGCTCATAGTCATCCTGTGATCAACCAGTACTCCCAGGTCCTTCTCCTCCTCTGTCCCTTCTAACAGCTGCATCCCCAAATTATAGCAAAAAAATTTGTTATTTGTCCTAAATGCATCACCTTGCACTTCTCATTATCAAATTTCATCCTATTCCTAATACTCCAGTTTACAAGGTCATCCAGATTTTTCTGTATGATATCCCGATCCTTCTCTGTATTGGCAACACCTCGCAACTTAATTAGCACATTCCCACTTTTTGTGCAAAGGTCAGTAACAAAAAGGTTAAATAAGATCGGTCCCAAGACCGATTCCTGAGAAACTCCACTGGTAACCTCCCTCCAGCGTGACAGTTCACCCGTCAGCATGACTTGCTGTAGCCTCCCCTTTAACCAGTTCCTTGTCCACCTTGCTATATTTGTATTAATCCCCATCTTTTGTAATTTAAGTAATAATTCCCTCTGTGGAGCTTATCAAATGCCTTGCTGTAAATTAGGTCCACAACATTCCCCTTATCCAAAAAATCTGTGATCCTCTCAAAAAAAGATCAGGTTGGTCTGGCACGATCTACCTTTTGTAAAGCCATATTGTATTTTTATCACAGTTACCACTAACCTCTATATCCTTAAGTAGCTTGTCTTTGAAAATTTTTTCCAAGACCTTGCATGCTACTGTGACATGAAGTCTTTCTATGCTGCTTCCTTCAGAGACTTACAATGGACCCTGAGGTATGGGCAGTCCCAGGGATCATAAGGGCAGAGAACCAGTGCAGAGACACAAGACCTCTTTGTTCAACTATATAAAACCACAGACTCCCTGAGATTCACTGGTTGTGTGGTCTTCACTATCTACCCCCAAAAGAAAATATCACCAAGGACATTCTACAGAAAGAGCATGGAGTTTCCAATGCTCTTCCTGGGTAATTCCAGGAAATTCCAGGTAATTCCAGGAAAGGAGCAGGGCCAGATTATCGCAAGGGCTGTAGGGGCTGAAGCCCCAGACTCCAGCCAAAAAGGGAGGCCCAGGCTCTAGCCCCTAAAATCCCAACCTAGCCCCCCTTTGCCCTGCTCAGTGCAGGTGGGTCTGGAGTGGTGCACTTGCTCCTGCTCTGCCGGCACCAGGAAGGGGGCATGCCTGGGGCCACAGGAGGGTCTCTGTGCTCCTGCCCACCCCTGGGCCAGCTGGTCTGCCCCCGGGGGGTGGAGCAGGTGAGCCAGCACCTGTTCGCTCCAGCCAGAGGGGGGAGGGCAAGGGCTGACTGGCTTGCGGCACAGCCTCTGCTGCTCTGGCCCATGGCCCTGGGGGGGCTGCACCATGTGCAAACCACCCCCAGGGGAAGACTGGCTGGGGCAGGAGTGCCCTTTGGCCCCAGAGACAAGCCTCCCTCCTCGCGCGGGGGGCGGCCCCCTCCGTTGGGGGGGGGACGGGTCCTAAGGGGGGGCCTCCTGGGGGGGGGGCAGCCCAGGGCCCCTAGGCCAATTAATCCAGCCCTGAAGAGGTGACAATCTGCCCTAAGGACTTTAAAATAAAATCAATAAGGCTAGGTGGCTGCATCTGTAAAAGGTTGGGGCTTGTGGCCCATGCACCACAAAGGGCTCAGGAAAACGCCACACACTGTTTGACAAATGAGAAAGGCTCTTTAACACAGATTCTTCCCTTTGCAGTAAGGTAGCGTTTCACTTCTCCCACAATGGAATGTGCTCAAATTGCATCTCTTCATGGGTCTTTGAGGTCAATAGGGATTATGCTATTGATTTAAAGGGGAGCTAGGCCCCACATGTTGTCCACTGACAGGGCCATCCCGTGGGGGGAGCGGGGCCCAGGGCCAATTGGCCGAAGTGGGGCCCCACCCCCTAGGGAGCCGGCTCTGGGCCAGGAGGCCAAGGCTGCCGGCGCGGAGAACCGGCTCCGGCCCCGGCAGCTGCCAGTTGTGGGGTGGCAGGGGGAACTGGCTCCAGCCCCGGAGGCTGAGGCTGCCTGAGGGTGGGAGCCGGGCCTAGGCTAGGAGACTGATGCCCCCTCGGGGGGGGGGGGGGGGGGGCAGAGCCGGCTCCAGTCCTGGAGGCCGGCTGTGGCAGGGAGCCGGCCGTGGGAGGCAGGTTGGCCCAGAGGCCAGGCCCCACGTGCTCCACCCCTGGGCCTGCCTGCCCCACTCTGGGGGCAGGGAGGGCCAGCCCAGGGGCCGGGCATAGCCCTCCTGGCCCACCCCACTGCCTTCGGCTCGCTGCTGAAGGCAGTGGGGTGGCTGTGGGAGGAGGGTCTGCGGTGCACGTGGGCCCTGCACTGCCCCGCTGGGAGCAGGACAGTGCGGGGCCCACGTAACCGCGGGGCCTGGGGTAATCGCCCCGTTCCCCCCCGCCCCCCCAGGGATGGCCCTATCCACTGAAGGTTATTGCTCTGTTTTCTTCTGACTGCATGATACCCATTAATTTACACAGTTCAGTTTTATAGTGGATTCTTAGTACAGTGAGACACAATTCAGCAAAATATTTAAGTATGGACTTAATTCCATCAATATGCAACATAGCACTTATACATGCTTAATTCCCACAGGAATTAAAGAGCTTAAAGTTAATTGTGTGGTTAAAGGCTTTGCTGCATACAGTTGGGTTGCTGAATTAGGACCAGAGAAAGTATTTGGCTCTACTGATTGTAATGTTATGCATTTTATAATGGCTTATGTCTAGAAAGAGTTCAATAGGAAGAAGTATTTATTTGTATAGGCTTTTCAGTATGGCATAGTTGTTTGCCATGAAAAAGAAATGGTAAAGTGGTGTACCAAATAGTGCTAGAAACATTATTTGTGTCATTTTTTAAAGGACTTCTATTTCAGAATAGATTAACCACTTTGGGGAGAACCTGTGCTGCTTTTTGTATTTGCATATTGCATAGCACATTATGGACACTAAAGTGCTGGGCTTATAGTTATTAATAAAAAAAACCATTATTAATAAAAGCTTACTTTGATAACTTCTGATGGCATAGATGCCAGTTTTTTAGTATCAACTGCAGCTAAATATAAACTTACTCAAGTTTACACATTGACTCTTCTGAACTAGTGATTTTATTTAAAAGATTGGACCAGTTCCACGTTTTTTTAGTCCCTGACTCCTCTTTGTCTTGAATTATTTTCTCTCAAATACAGCACCAGCAAAATTGTTCCGTATGAATCAAGCAAGAGGATTTAATTACTACAACATTGCCTTCTGCATTCTTTCCATGCAAATAATATAAAACAAGCATTTGTGTCAACACTGCACACGTTGTGGTCAACAGAGCACAAGTGGTTGTCAATTAAGGTTTCTAAGGATGGCACCTCAATTTTTTTATGCAAAAATTCCTAAACCTTAGTTTTTAGCTATGCCAAAGTATCTTGCTTCATGTTCAATTAACTGTTTTATGTAGTTTTAACCCATTAATAAAATATTATTAAAAGCAGACACCTGGCTACTTATGTTTTATGATTTTTACATTTCAATTACTGCTTCTTCAAACAAAAGCCATATGTTGCCCTCTGTGTAGCCTTTAGTTAAAAGGAACAAGAGCAGGGAGTGCACTAATGAAAGAAATATACACACTGTAGAACCTATCACTTTGAGGCCATGGCCTTAGTATTGGCAGAATGAAGACGTCACCCTCTCTGTAAATATATGAGATTTATGAGAGAGAGAGGTGGTGATTCCCTACCACACTGGGATTATAGCTGCCAAACTCCTGCAAATTCAGGTGGAAAGGCAAATTTCATAGTGTCGCATAGCAAAGTGCAATTCCAGTAATTCATGAAATCTGTGATGGCCAGAAAATAAGGCTTAGCCCCCCAAATCAATATAATCTAACATTCAAAATCCACCATTAATGAATTCAGCATAGTATATAAAGAAAAATGCATTGGTTTAACTGGGGTGATGACTAGAATACATTCCAGCTCTCTCTAGCTTTGGGGTCTTTCCCTGCAAACTCAAATTCACCCAAGTAGTGCCTCTGCCTGTAAATAGCTCAATGAAGGACTTGTGTAAGGAGAATAACCTAGTAAGCACTCATCATGGTCTGGTAAATCAGGCACTGGACTTGCTTTAGAGAAGCTCTTTCACCTCTCTGTGCCTCAGTTTCTCCCTCCATAAAATGGTGTTGCCAATACTGCCAACCCCAAGCATTCAAAAATTATCAGTCAGGCTTAAGAAAAATTGTGACGTGGTTTTAAATCATGAAATTAAAGCCAATAGATTTAGGGGTGGGGTTTTTTCTATTTGCCTTCTGGTTTCTGAGTCTTCAGGCTACACTCGCTGCATGATTTTTTAAGCTTTTCTCCATAAAGTCTAGAATCTGCTTTCTAAAAAAGTAAAAGCTGAGATTCCCACCTAATTAAATGCTTTCAAGAGCTGAGCGAGTAAGATAAAGACCGTTAAGGTTGGAGGTGGCCACACTATAATAACGTAACAAAGGTCCTGTGCCTGTTGGGGCGTGCCAGGCGTCTCCAATGGTCTGGTAGCATGCGTCCTGTCTACTGGGAGCTTGAAGACAAGCATTTAGTCACTCTGTGCTCTTCCAGCATTAGCTCTTTGTGAGTTCCAGAAACACTGGCAGGATTTGAGTCGCAGAAGATCGTTCTGAAGAGGACTGCCAAAAGCAAAAATGTTCAGATGTCCTAGGCACAATGACCATAACCATTATAAACTATGAGCCCAACAGTTCCCAACCCAATCCTAAAGGACAGTCCAGGAGAGTGGTGAAAGGAGTAAAGTGAGAATACTCTGCCAGCAATAGGGGTATCTCTCTCTTCAGATCTCAGCCAAACAGCCCCAGCACTCGAGGCAATTACTGCACAGCTGTCCCTTCACAGCAGGTCCCAAACTGCTGCATACATTGCCCTGTTGCATCTGGTCCCAAGCCTCATACTCTCTGATTTCAGCGCATTGTTGCTGCTTTTCCTATACTCTTAGCATGATGGAGCCCTTTAAGGGGTAAATGCTTTCCTTCCCGCTCAGACAGACTGCAGGGAAGGAACCCAGTAATGAGGCTGTGCGTTCATGACAGCAATACTGAAATTCCTTTGTAAAACCTTTAAGATCGCCAGCTGAAAAGCATTTATTTAAGGGCAAAGTATTATTAAGGGAGTGTGGGCCTGGATCACTTTGTTCGATTAGATAGTGCTGCGCCAGGATATTTCCCTGATGTTACTGTAATCCTTACATTTTTGTAACAATTTCACATAAGGGTTTCATAACTCATTATTCACCATACTTAAGCTCACATATTCCAGCAAATTAAACCAGAGAGCATGAAAAGGGACCAGATAAGAGACAAGGCGCAGGAGCAATATTGTGTAAATACGTCCGGCCACATTCATCCCCAGTGTAGTTCTTCTGAAGTCAGAGTTCCTCTATGGATGGATCTGACCCATCAGGCTTTACATTTTACCATTTGGAATACACACTGACTATAAAAGCTGTTTTACAAATAAACATGTTAGCATGTGGAAAGTTATCCTTAATAGAGTGTGTAAAGGGTCTTGGCACAGAAAAGGTGTCTGATAAAGTGCATTCCAAACCAAAGCTCCAAATTAAGTATTTAAGAATGTCTTCCAACAGGGAAAAAAAGAAGAAAAAAACAGTTGGCAAAAGCACACACGCATCGTGAAACAGTACCGTGGGCTGCCAAAGTCGCAAAGAATCCTCTCATGTACAATATACTAAACCCACCAAATAAAAGGCAATCACGTTATGGATGCCTGCAGATGTTGGTGGACTCCAGGGTTAACACTGAGTCTACTAAAACTTTGAAGATTGTGCCTGATTATCTCAAAAAAAAAAATCAGAAATAGCATGGCAGTTAGCAGTTTGTCAGGGATTTAAAACTCTGGCTGTTGTGCAGCTTTAGGCTTCAGCCTGTGGACTCATTGCCCTTTGCCCGTTATGCTTTCAATAAAGAGTGAGCCTCAAAAAACTAAAAGTACCAACATCCAAATCAGACCAATGTGCAAACATAAGAATCCAGACTAGTCCAAAAGTGAGTAGAGGATCTGACAGAGCTACAGCGACCATAAGAAGTCAGAGGTTGAGACTCATATGACTGCCTCAAGAGCTGACTATTGCATTAGGCTTGTTTGGGCATGGCTGAAATACCATCTTATTTTCTGGTGGTAGCATTTCCCCCAAAAAGGCTGAGGCCCTGGTAGGGGTGGCAGTGTGGGGAATGTCTACTGTTAAAGGATTGACATCTCCAGGGCTGTCAACCCAACACCCATGCAGAGGCTGTGATTTGGTGTCTTGTGGCTTTTGGCCTAATTTTATGAGGTTCAGCACAGCTCTCTCACTCACTGAAGACCCAATTTCACTTTTAAAAGCTTCTCTGCAGAGAAATGCTGAAGAGGATAAATTATCAAAACTCTTGCAAGATTACACTCTTCAGCATGTAAAAGATATTTTTGATAGCAGGGGAGAGGAGAGAAATTGCATACGGGCTTGCTCCTGTGCCCCTTGTGGTCACTGTTGGCTATTTTACTGACTGAAATTCTTCACCCTGTGTTATGTAGGAGGACAGATTACTTGATCTCATGATCCCTTCTGGCTTTAAACTCTAGACATCAATGGCAGTTAGTACACAATTAGTAGTAGGTGTAAAGACCAGATTCTCAGCTGATGGAAAGTGTTGTAGCTCAATGGAGTTATACAACTTCACACCAGTTGAGAATCTACCTCCCTGTAACTTGGTGGATGATTGGAGGGCTGTACGGTCCTGGAGGAGAAGGAAAGAGGGAATTTGGTAATAGAAATAATGTTTTTCTAAATAAATCCACCCACACTCTTGGAAAATGATCAAACACAAATTTATTTCCCTGGCTGATTTTAGTTCTTGGAATACTTGTATATACATCTAAAATCTTCTGTGATACATGGAGTGATTTGTTTAAAGCCAAGATAATAAAGGAAAGAGTGTGACTGTCAAGAGATTCTTAAATATTGAATGCAAGTTTCCTGATAAAATCCTGAAGCATGACAATATAGTCCAGCACACTCTAAATTATGTTAAATCCAATAAATCAGACTATATTGTCTCTAGTGGCTTCTACCCAGTCTTTAAATATATTACCTTCTCCTTCTGAGTCCATTCCACTCAATATCCAGCTCAATCTTCAGTCCCAAGGCCTATTTTAATTTGAACAATATATTGCCTTTGCAGTATAAAGAGATGCTGTCAGAGAGGGAAGCTGTAGAAAGACTTTAGGCCTGTTTACAAATGAATCTTAGACAGCTAACTCAGACCTGGAAGATGGATGCTTATTCTGAACAGTCAGCATCCCAAACACAGCCAGGGTTGCAAACCAGAGTTCAATGTGCTGAAAGCAGAAACGTTCCCGCAAAAGTTAAAGGGTTGTCACATATCCTGTTCCAGCTAAACCCCTAAAATAGCTTATTTCTTCTCAATCGCTGGCTGACCAGTAAAGAAGAGTCTTGAATTTCAAATTGTAAAGGAAAGATTATGTCCCTGAAGAACCTTGTTTTGAGAAGTCAGTACCTGGTAAAGCCTGTGCATGGTTTATTGACTGCAGTCCTGTAATCCTTGAATAGTCAGAACACTGATGGGCCTTCACTGGAGTTCTGGGTGTATGCATATTATAAGATGTGATCCAAACTGAGATTAACTATTAGCCTCTTGTTGACTCTTTTCTATTTGGATCAGGGGAGGTGGAGAAAGGGAAGGCACCAGAGAAATAATTTGGGATCCTTTTAGATATTGTATAGTATAGCAACTGCAAATAGCCCATAACCCTCACAAAGTGAAGGCTAGTCTAGAAAGGATCTGAGCTATAGTCACAAGCTGAAAGATCAGGAGTCTGAGTCAGGGCTGGTTCTCTCCCCAAAGAAAATAGCAAATGGCCCTGTGTCTAGCATTATAAAACATCTGGTAAGGCTATCAGGAGGGCGACTGCTAAGAATACAATTTAACAGAGCTGCTGGGATTTTTTTTTTATTACATTTATTTTCACGAATCATAATAATAAAAAGTTGGAGTTTACTCAGTTTAGTTAATGCTTTCGGAATTTTATTAATCAATGTCTCAACCTTCATAAAAAAATGACACCTTTTAAAACCAGTGGAGAGGAACATTTCCAAATGCTTCCAATCAAAAGAAAATCTTACATGTATTTTTAAACAAATCTCTTGGGGAGATGGGTGTGAATGCTGAATTATCCTAATTACCTTTAAAGCCAGAGATCAAGGCCAAAAATGCAAAGTCGGCCTTAAGCTCTTGCAGTAGAGTGCTGAAGGTGCTATAACAACAATAAAACAGCAACTGTGTGCAGCAGACCATTTTTGTGTCCTGTGTCTAGGTCATTCTTAAGTGTCACTAACAAGAGCACCAATGCAATAGCAAACAACAGTGGGGACATTATGAGAAAAATGTCATAGTCCCTTATGATACCGCTATGTTGCAATGAGGGGCAGCGTGTGGGCAAGGAAGCTGTGAGAAAGACAATTTTTTCTCCTCCACTCCCTTTCCTAACTGCTCTGTGCATAGCACCTGGTAGCTGAGACAGGCTGGAATGACAGAGTGAGTGGAAAGGCTGTCTCTCCATATGAGCAACACTTAGCAGCAATGACAATTATGGTTATTGCAAATGCAATTAATTAACTAACATATTAAAAAGAAATCACGCCCCTCAGTGTCTAATTCATCTCTGGCTCCTTCTCCCTCCAGTACAGCAAGGGCATCTACTTACCAATTGCTTTGTTTTAGGGTGTTCCTAAGGATGTAGTGCCGCTCCTGCCAGCTGCCAGAGCAGGCTTATGGATCTGAATAATAACCATTTCTGGCTGCTGAGGATTGCAGGTGGGGTTCGCAGTGGGGGCAATGTTCTCAGGGCCTGCTGGAGCACTCCTGCTGTCTGATGCTTCAACCTGCAGGGAGGGTTAGATAGTGAAAAATGTAGTGAAATTAGCCAGGTTAGCAGATGACCCTTTCAAAAAAGGGCCAAGGAGTCCTTAATAACCCCAGGTGGTCAGGAGCATGGTTTGACAGCTCAGCCAAAAGTCAACCAGGTAGTGCCCCTCTAATATCGTGCTGAGTCATTTGGTTCAACATGACTCAAAGAGGAAAGTTCCTTCTACTGAATCGTCAGAACCACTTCCTGCATGACCATGATAGTCCTTCCAAATTCTGACCAAGTTCCAAGTCTGAGTTCTTGTGAAATCTGTTGGGTTAACAGATGAGTTGATATGGTGGCGGCAACAATGATCATTATTGTCCTCATCACCGAATGCCTGGAAGTTATCTGGATCTTGAACTAAAACAACATTCTATGATTAATACAATATTTTAATACAGATTGCTTTTTTGCAATAAGATAGTGAATCAAGGCAAACTTATGACATTTATATTAAGGCAATAATTACAAGGACAATATTGGGGAGAGTAGATGGCACCATGTTTTGGTAATGGGATATAGAGAGTTACTTTCTCAGTTTTTTTTATATCCACATTCAAATCTGACTATGTTGATGGAGACTGAAGATTGTTAGTATCTGACTTTTCTTTGGTAACATATGTGAAAGGAGTTGGTGGTTTGGGGCCAGCTCTTAATGAATTTAAGTTCCAAAGGGGTAGCCGTGTTAGTCTATCACAGAAAAACAACAGTCCTGTGGCACTTTTAAAGACTAACAGATTTATTTTAGTCTTTAAAAGTGCCACAGAACTCTGTTGTTTCTCTTAATGAATGTGAGTTTACACCATAAAGATTATAGTTGCTATCAATTAGCTCTCTTGCTAACAGCCTCAGCAGATATCAAGGCTGAACTTATCTATAGGATGTAATCCTGGATCCACTGAAGTGTTTTGCCATTAACTTCAGTGAAACCAGGATTTCACTCTGTCTTCACTACCACTGGACGTTCTGAGGCCATCTTTTTCTGGGCTATGCTTGAAAGAGAGCTTGGTGGGGCAATATGAGGAAATGTGAACTGCTGCTTCCTTGGCTGTATTTGTCCCAGAAACAAAGACCTCCCTTTTTCTAGGATCGTCAATGAGATTTTTTCACAGGCACTAACTTTCCATTAAAATAGTATAATTAAAACGCTATCTGCTGGATGAGTAGTGAAAATGGTGAGTGGAGACTTTTAAGAAAAACATCTGAATCAATGTTATTCAGCAATGCATAAGGTCATTCAATGGCATTTAAAAGATAGTCTAGACTAGAGAAAAAAAGCAAAGTTTGATTATTATCATCCACTCTTCAGAAGGAGCTGCACTGCCATACCCAATGCCAAAGTTTGTGGGAGATCTTAATCTTGGGGTGCTCAATGATACCTAACCAACTCAAGGTGCTTGTGATGCCCTATCAGCAGACCATGTTGAACATGTATTTTTCAGTCACACACTTTGGGTATGTCTATATTAGCAAATTAAGTTGACTTAAGGACACTTAGGTTGACTTAAACAAAGCCTCTTCCACATCTGGTTTTCATTAAGTCAACTTAAGCAGTTCCTTAAGTCGACTTAATAACTACCACTCTTTAGGTTGACTTAACAATTAAGTCAATTAATTAAGTCTACCTAAAGACAGTGTGGCCGCCCTAAATCAACTTATTCTATAAGTCGACCTAGGACATGGGACCCAGAGAGAAGGGTGCTGCGGCTCCTTTCTCTCCAGGACCCATGCAAAAAGGGAGCTGCAGGTCCCAGGGAGAAAGGAGCTGCGGCTCCCTTTTTGCCGGGACCTGCAGGTCCCGGGGAGAAAAATCCAGGACTCCCTTTTTGCCAGGACCCACAGGGGTCCTAGCAAGAAGAAAGCCTCCGCTCCCTTGTCGGAGGGACCCGCAGCTTCCTGGCAGAAGGGACCCGTGGGTCCCTTCTCAGTAGGGAGGCACGGCTCTCTGCCGCGTCTACACTTGAAAAGTTAAGTCAACTTGTTAAGTCGACTTAACTTTTCAAGTGTAGACATAGCCTTTATGAAGGAACTGTTAAGATGGAGTGAGTGTGGATACAACAATATTATAGCTAGAAGTATTTGTAAAAAAATACATAGGAATACATAAATGATAGATTGGTATAAATTGTTGAATCGTCACCCAATCCAACTGAATCCACTCCAGCGCTAATCATCATGGAAAACAATATTTACAAATAAATTTACAAACAAATTTGAAGAAAAATGTCAGATAAATTATTTACAGTGAATTGTTTTACCCTTCCACCATTCAGAAAAGAGAGCTCTTGATCCCAGAAGTTTTCCCTACTGCCTACCTCAAGTTTCAATCACAACAGGCTTTTTAAGAAGCTTCAGGATGCAACAATAATATTTACTGTAGAACTCACAGCCCTTTCCATCTTGGTTTCACAACATACTTATCCTCAATTGCGTTAGCTTCAGTGAGGCAAGTTGGTATCATTATCCACAATTTGGGTAATTAAGCATAGATAAGCTATCAGTGCTGGTATCAGGAATAACGATACCACCTCACTCTTGTATAGAGCTTTTCATCAGCAGATCTTAGAGCACTTTACCAAGGACGTCAATACCATTATCTCCATTTTACAGATGGTGAAACAGAAGTGAGTTGCCTACGGTCACACAGCAGATCACTCAGTTCTCCTGATGCTCAAGTCTGTTCCTTAAACATTCTTCTTTTTCAGGTGTGACTCTCTCTCGTTTCCAGATCCCAGTCTTATCGGTACACAGCTCCAGTCTCTTATTTGTGCTGACAGTTGCTGGCTTGTGCTCTCCAGCAATTCTCTGCTACTAGTCTGTCCCCTTGAATTTTCCCTTCCCAGCTGAACTGTTGGCTCCACACAAGTCCCAAATAAATTATAAGTGCATCCACAGGATTAATGGCTGGTTCCCAAGAGACCAGACCTCCCCAGTGCCTGGTTTCTTATAAGTATCTGCTCACCTGCCAACCCACTGGTCCTGCTGACAAAATGATCCCTCCCTTCCTCTCTCATGTCAGCTGGCAACCATGTCTTGAAACGATGGTGTAAGAGCCAAAGGAGTTCAGTTACTACGTGTCATGCTGCAGCACTGAAAGTGGCTGTTCCCCCAAACTGTACCCCAAGGGGTCGGTTCGTGTGGATTTACCAGGTGCAGTCAAAGACCATTGAAAAGATGGATGATTTTTATTGAATGCCACAGAGAATAACCCCAAGCAAGCAAAGCAAAGTAATAAGTGGTGAGAGCTTACGTCCCTTCAGCAGCTGGGGACCCCTGATGGCTGTGGACGATCCCGAGGAGTTTCCCAAGTCATCTTGGTCCTAGGTTACCGAGGCAGCCTGGTCCATGATCCTCTGGTGAAGTCCACTGGTTCTCAGAGGCTATGCTAACATATAGCATTTCAAGAGAAGGCGGCGTCATCAAGCCCGTTTTCCTTTCCCACACTCAGGCCCAAGGCTGAAATGGCTTGGGAAAACAGATAAGGAGTACAACACAGCCAGCCTTGCAAAACAAAAAAAAGCAAAACACCTTATATAAGGCCTTAGCCGGTTCCCACAGGAGACTGGCTCCAGCTGGTGCTTTGGGCATGAAGCCCAGCATCAGTTCACGGTCAGGTCCTTCATGGGGGAGGGTTGTGCCCGCCATGTGTTTATCCATCACAAAGTCTTCCGCTTTAGCCCTACAGTGGCTAAAACCACCAATATTCAAGTGGCAGTCCTTGCCAATGATGGTATAGGCATAAGATATACAGCCAGAAGATGAAACTGATTCTACTGGCCCCTGAGGTCTGTTGTTCTCTATTCTTTACTTTCTCCCCATCTCAGCCACTTCACTGACTCCTTGGTGCAGCACAGCCCACCAGCAAAGAATGTTACTAGCTGCCTCTGAGCGTGCAATGAAGATACAAAGTCTACAAATACCTCCTGCAAATAACCTTGAATCTGAGCGTGGGTCAGCCCAGTGGCCTTGAAGCACCACAAATCCTCCATACAGGAGGTTCTTTGGAATGTGTCCATCATCTATCCAATGCAGATGACTGAGCCAGCGAAGACATTTTCAGCACAGATGAATGAGAAAGCAAAACTGAGTGGCCTAATCAAATACTTCAGTATCAGAAACTTTGGTTTCCAACTTCAAAACACAGTGAAGACAGTGGGTGAGGAGGGAAGATGGTGCTTAACCCCTCTCATGCCTCCTGTAGCTGGTCCAGGTCTCTCCACTGCACAGTAGTGATGCTCAGGACACACATCTGGGATACTGTATCTTGGGATTCAGTGTTACTTCCTCTTATTCTACATACACTTGATCAATGTGTTGACTGCCTTTCTGATGCAAGAATTAAGCTTATCTAGAGATTGGTGATCCAATATTGTTGACCCTAAATGACAGAATTTGTGCACAACTTCTAACATAGTATCAGCTATTAAAACCTCTGGAGCAGATAGCACACCTTGTGCCACAGTCTTCTTTAGACAGGCAGGCCAAATTAAACACAAAGATATTGCAGAGTTTCTGGAGCTCCTCTTCACTATATGTAAAGCATCGTGTCATCGGCAAAAAGAAGTGTTTAACCTCATTTTTTGTTCTTAGGCCTGCAATACTAAAGAGTTTTCCATTTCATCTTGTAGAGAGAGGTATATCTTCTGTTCTAGATAAGAAATCATGATGAATATACCAAAGTGTTGGTGCTAAAATACATCTTTATGGCTATGTCTACACTTGCAAGTTAGTTCGAATTAAGGAAGCTTAATTCAAACTAACTTAAGCCTTGGCCACACTAGGCTTTCATTAGTTCGAATTAAGGGCTTCCTTAATTTGAACTAATAAATTCGATTGCTTAGTTCAAATTAAAGGTTAATTCAAACTAATCCAATGTGGCCATATTAGTTCGAACTAACAGCTTAATTCGAACTAATTGGCAGATTGACCTACCTGCAACTGACTAATTCGAACTAAGCAAGTGCCCTGCATGGACATGGCTAGTTCAAACTAGCATTCTAGTGGGGCCATGCTAGTTCGAATTAAGTTAATTCGAACTAACTAAAATTAGTTTGAATTAGTTAGTTCAAATTAACTAATTTGAACTAGCCTTTTGTAAGTGTAGACATAGCCTATGTGACACTACTGCAGATATCAAAACTGTCAGATTAATCAACAGCACTGACATTTTCATGCTCTCATGAAAGGATGGAATTAAACTAAGGAGCATTGAGGAAGCCAATTCCATCTAGCAATTAAAAAAGGCCCTTTCAGCTGACCAGATCAAAAGTCTATAGGATTTATGAAGGTCATATTGAGAGGTTTTCCTTGTTTTCAAGACTTTCTTAGTGTGAAAATTATGTCAATAGCTGATCTACTGGCACAGAAGCTGCACTGGCTTTCTGGATATACGCATTCAGCAAGAACTTGCAGTGTTATTGAAAATGACCCATCCAAATGTCTTACTAGCAACACTAAGAAGAGCGAGTCCTCTGCAGTTATTGCACTCACACCTATTTTCTTTACTTTGCTACAATATTATGATGGCAGCCTTCCTGTCTTGCAGTGCCCCTATTTCCCTGCAGCAAGTGGGTGACCAGACATAAGGTAGGAAAAAACAGGATGGGTGTGGGGGGTGGTCTGGTCACCCTGCCCCTCCCCCCCAGCACCACGTGCCCTGTAGCTGCCGCTTCTCCCAATCACCTCCTCCTCCCAGCATGTCACAGCGCCAGTCCCTCACCCCCTATGACAGCTCACACCTGCAGTGGCTCCCTCCCCCTACCCTGCACTTACGGCACCCACAGTAGTGACAACTCTGCCTGGCTACCTTCTCCCAGCATCCATGGCACCCAGACCCAGTTCCCCCCCTCCCTTCCTGCCCCCCAAACTGCTCTACCTGGCTCCCACACCAGCATCTTGTGTCCCTTTCTCCTGCTTCTGTCCCCCCGCCCCCAGCCATCACCCAGCCTCACCAAAGTGGAGACAAAGAGAGCCTGCAGTGGCATTCGATTTCTCACCCTGTGCAGCCAAGGTGCTCCCAGCTTCGTGAGGTGCTGGAATACTAAAGTATGGGACAATTTTATCCATTTTTAACTAAAAAGATAGGACATGGGACAAAGGGTTAAAATAAGGGACTGTGCCTTTAAAAACGGGACATATGGTCACCCTATCCAGCAGGTATGTAAGACACCGTGCAGATATCTAAGCACAACCTATCTTCCTTGTTTCAGTACTTCTGCTGAAATTCCATCTTTTGCTGTGGCCTTTCCTGATGCTAGAGAAGTGACTGTCTTCTCAACCTCATTTATGGATGACTCTATATCAAGCTCTTTGGCTATGTCTACACTGGCAAGTTAGTTCGAATTAAGGAGGCTTAATTCGAACTAACTAAAGCCATGGCTACACTAGGTTTTAGTTAGTTTGAATTAAGGGCTTCCTTAATTCGAACTAATAAGTTCGAATAGGGTATTCGAACTAAGGGGTTAATTCGAACTAACTAGTTTGAATTAACCAATGTGGCCATGTTAATTCGAACCAATTTCTTAGTTTGAATTAACCGGCCATTGAAATGAATGGGGATCGCTAATTCGAACTAAGCAAGTGCTTGCTTAGTTCAAACTAACATTCCAGTGGGGCCATGCTAGTTCGAATGAAGCTAATTCGAACTAACTAAAATTAGTTCGAATTAGTTAGTTCGAACTAACTAATTCAAACTAATTTTAGTAAGTGTAGACAAACCTTTGATATTCAGGAGCCTGGGGATCATATTTAGCATGGCTTCCAAAGCAGTGATTTTATGTGAAATGAATTTGTGATCCTGTTCCTTCCAGTGTTACACCTGCTTGCCTCTATCAGTGATGATATCTCCATTAAGAGGCTTGAGTGGAGTGGTATTCTTGGCTAAAGGACTCTCTTAATTCATCATACAACTTTTTAGATCTCCATTCTCAAAGGGTCTTTGCGTCTTGAGCCAGCATGACTTAGCACATTGCCTTGCTGTTCATTGTAATATGCTTTTGGCCATTCTGATGTTAACAAATGCCTCAGGAGAGGGGTCGGTGTTGTGGTAATGATAGAACATGGGTTTTGCTTAATGACTAGAACCCTTTCTTCAGTGTATGGTGCAAAGCAGTCTAACTTACACAGTCTTTTTACCTAACACTAAGGCTTAACCCAACACTTAGTGCACGAGTGAGTGTGTTCCATGCTGCACCAGCAGTCAATGAAGGTTCCATCAATTACATAGCTTCCCTGGTATTTGTAGTAAATTAGAAAACCCTCCTTAGTGATATAACACATGCTGATGCTGCAACAGAACATTCCATTGTTGATGTTAATGAGTTTTTGTCTGCAAAGCCATCCTGCATTGAAACTGTTCATGTTTCCTTTTTTTTTCCAAACCAAGGAAAAGGGTGTAATGCAGCTTGTATAGAGAACCTCAGTCAGCTTGTCTGGTTGTAGAAAGAATGGCCATGTCAGTGTCAGATTTCTCCAGTTCTCTACAGATGACGGCAAACTTTCTAGAGTCATTGACCTCCTCTAGGCCACCTAACAAACCAGTGCACAATGTAATGTGAAGTAAACAAGTTTGAAAAGGGAGTCCATTATACCTAAATCTTTGGTATGTACACCTGAGTGATGCAATAAGAGGGCAGAGGCTTGCCTTCAGATCAAGGACCACCTTGTCTCCCGGTGATCCTGACTGCCTCCGAAGACTGAGAGACCAAGATGTTTCGAAGCCAACACCGCTGCAGGCATTGCCTGAAGAAAGAGCTGAGTTGCACTGCCAACTTCCTAACCTTTTCAGATCGGGTTCAGCCCAAGAACTTGATTCTCAATTATGGATAATGTTTTTTATTTCAATGAGTATTTAGCATGCCTGATGTCATAAATCCTATGTGAGCTGTAAATTCTCTGCAGTAACAAGTGCTGCATGAGAAAACCTGTTCACCCATGTAACACATTTTGACATTGCAGATGTAAACAAGAATTTTTAATAATGAGAACTCTCTTAGGGCAATGGTAATGGGTTAATGAGAGTTTCACTTTTGAGTCACTGTTAGTCTGCCCAAGTTAGTAGTGGAGTTTAAAAGTTGTCACCAGCCAATGGTACTTTGGTTTCCTGCATGTGGTCTTCATCCAGTTTCCACCATGCTTGGGAGAGACGTTCACAATTGGTACCTGTCACAGGGTGTAAATGAAGCAGGTCCAGCTCCTCTGTGCCAGAACAGAAGGATGGGGCAGCAACTGGGCTATAAAGGATGAGGAAGAATGTGAGAAGAAGGAGGAGACATGGTGAGAAGCAATCTGTGAGTGTCAGTCAAAAAGGGGGCAGGTGAGAGCTGCCTGGAGGGTCAGGAGATGGTCTCATGTGGAAAGCTGTAAAGAGAAGAAGGAAGGAAGGTGCCAGCATGCTGCCCTTCAAAGCTAGGAAACTTACTGACCTTCATGAGACAGAGACCCAAGGGCAGAGGAGGTGGGAGAGGCTGAAAGCTGAGATCAGCAGAGAGCTGAAGCCAGAAGGCCAGAGAGGGCTGAAAGCAAGAGTAAGATGAAAGACATCGGGGCTGGCTGTTAATGGATCATTGGGACTTATTTTCTTACAGTTTATGTGCAAGTGACTTATTATAAATCAACCCCACAAGGTCTCAGGAAAAACTTCCTAGCTGTAAGCACAGGAGGGGAATGGAAAAGACTGCCTAGGGCTCTTATGGAAGCTCCTTCAGTGGAAGTTTTCAAAAGGAGGCTGAATAGCCATCTGTCTGGAAGGTTTAGACACAACAAATCCTGCCTCTTGTCAGGGGGTTAAACCAGAGGGTCTTTGCAATCCCTCCTAACCCCGTGATTCTCTTCTCAAGAAGTTCCAAAGGGGTAGCTGTGTTAGTCTAGTTCAGCAAAACAAACAAGGAGTCTTGTGGCACTTTTAAAGACTACAAAATTATTTATTGCATGAGCCCACTTCGTTGGATGCTTGAAGATGGAGAACTTGCAGAATGAGAGGAAAATAAATGCAGGGAAGTGTAAGTCATAAGACCAGGTCAGCAAATCAAAGCAGTTGAAACAGTGTGGACCAGTTGACAAAGTAGGATTTTCTCCCACAAAAGTTCATGCAATAAATACATTTATTAGCCTTTAAAAGTGCCACAAGATTCCTTGTTTGTTCTACTCAGGAAGACTGTTTTTTGGGGGACTCTGAATGGGGAAACTTGTGGCAGGGTTCATGGGCTATGATCTGATGCAGCAAGGTGCTCCAGGTGTTGTCCCCATAAAACTGCACCTTTCCTGACACTCTTAATAAAGAAAAAAAAGGAGTTTTCTGGTACTTTAAAGACTAACAAATTTATTTTTTGCATGAGCGTTCGTAGTCAAAGTCACAAATGAGCCTGAAGTCTGAAATACCTGCTGAGCATTTGATAGGGAGGGACAAACTCTAAGGTGAGGCACATTCAAAAGATGCTGTCAGGAAATCTTGCATCACCTCTATCTGTTTCATCAATGTTATGTGAATGAATAAACAGGGGACTTCACTCTTCCATAGTGCCATCATACTACCTGTAACGGATTGGCACCACTCATCACCCGCCTAGCACCTCCTGCTGATTATCTGGGGATTAGCTTCAAGCCAACACCCACATTTCCAATCTGCCACCATCACTCTTCCTATCCTCTTTCCTATAAGGAATATGATCCCTGGAAGTCCATTTTTCTTATTGTTTGTTACAGCTATTAATCAGCAGTATCTCATTTAACTCCACAAGCCAGCTCTTCAACTAGTTTAAATGCACTGCTATGCCAATTTTCATCAGCTGCAAAATTGGCCCTAGGTTTTTAAAGTTACAGATTCCCAAGTAATTTATTTAAAATCAAAAGGCATCCAATCAAAAGGATGAGGGTGTAAGAAAGCAAGGCTCAAATATGCCAGTTGTCCTGCAGCATACCCAGACATGTGACCTGAGCGGATCCTTCAGTGATACCGTACATTTTTTCTTTATACAAAACCAAAGCATAAGACAAAAGAAAATGTTGGAGAGTTTTGTTGGTTCTGCATGTGTAAATTAAGCCATAGATTGGCTTTCCTGATCAAAATATCTTCAATGTTTTCCTTGTTTATAGTCAAGAATTGTTTCCCAGACAGAGAGTGAATCTATAGCTGGAAAGCTGCCAACACACATGAAGTACAATCGTGTCATACCTGACAATAAGGCCTTGTGTGCCCATCTTTTTATAATAATGAAGGAATGAAGACATGAAATCTCCCCCTTCAGTATGGCTTCTAGAAAAGATAGAGATAATTTAGAGAGAGACGTGCATTTTGTTTTCTTTGTTTGGATTTAATAGCACGTTTTCTTTATGTCCCCTGAAATAAGGATTTATTCCATGGATTCCATTTGGACTTGTAATCAGAAACCATCACCATTTGATCAGGATATGGTGTCCGTGTACATTGAGTACATGCGTGTGCCAATTTATCCTAAGCTTTACACTTCATACTCCTACAAGCAGGCCAGGCTGCTGTTGATAACTGGATGGTAGTTTTATGTTTGGAAAAGATACCATTTGAAAGCAGAATATATTTTGATGACTTTCTGGCAGCACAAATTTTTAAAAAATATAATAAACCAAAGCAAATCTTTGGTGTGCAACAACAAGTTATTGGATCTCAAACTTGCTGGCATCTGCTTTTGAATGGAACAGGGAAATATCTTCTCCATTGATCTATAAAGCAGAACCAGCTGTTGGATGTGTCACAGGCTGTCTCTTGACGACATTCAGCAGGAGGGGAGCCTGTGATTAATAAGTTCTCTCTCCCCTCCACCAAAGATGTCACTGCAACGAATGCAAAGAACAATGAGAAAGTTGACAGGATACACACCAACTCAGCCAGAAAATGAAAAACAAACATGGAAAAAAGCATCTTTGAAAAGATTGTCAACAACTTTCAGACTAGTAAGAGATCCCTGTTCTTGCAACAATAAAGTCATTGGACCAATTATTCAAAACAACCACTTGGACCTGGCCTTATTCAACAATATCATAAGAACCATTTTAAGGCTACATTCTGCAATTATGTGCATTCATGTTAGTTGAATTGGGACTTGGGATTTATAATGATCTATCCAGAACACTATGGCGGGATTTTTAACTGCATTGAATTCAACTTGTATTTGATTTTATATGTACAATATGCCTGCAAGAGGATTTTCACTTTCCTTTTTTTGAAGTATCCTGGCCAGCCACGATAAGAATTATTTAGCACTATTATCTTGCAGCTCCAGTGATAGATCTATCACAGGTGTCAGAGGAAGGAGACTCTTCATGACTGACATGAGCAGAAATTCTCCATAAACTGAGGTATTTAAAGGCTCCCACAAGTTAAATCTGGTGCCTCCCATGTTCTCAAGGACATAAGCATTATTGTTTTGATCTGTAGGCATCTTTCAATAAGAAATGTTGATGAAATTTCAAAATGAAAAACCCAGCACCCCATCACTCTCAAAGTGATGTTGCCCATTCTCTTACAAGACTGGAAACAAACCCTTTAACAAGCCCAATAACATAAATACTCTTTCCTGCACGTCATAGGGTGCATCTACACTTAGAAATTAAGTCAATTTAAGGAGGTTTAAGTCGACTTAATTTACTCCACGTCTACACTGGGCTTTCATTAATTCAACTTAAACTGCTCCTTAAGTCAAATTAAGGAAAAACTAGTTTGAATTAATAACACCTCGTTATAATTCGAACTAGAGCTTAAGTCGACTTCTTTATACTTTTGGTTGGTTAGTTTAAGTTAAAATGTTGATAAATATTCAATCTTTGCTAAAAACTTTATTTTTGTATTTATGGGCATGATAAAAAGAATCCAGGAAAAGCAAGTATACAAATTCATTGCAACTCAAACGTCAATATTAGCATTTAAGTAATAAACATATGAACAACAAATTCCTAGGCAAACATCAAAAAGCAGTATTAAGTCACAGTCCCATTTTCAAAATATTTTCAGGGAGTAATATGTGATAGAGAATTCAATTTGGGGTGTTTAAATGACTTGTACAGATGGAGATTATGAAGTTACGTCACCACGCTCCCACTCCCACTTGCACTCACTATTAGTTACTGCTGTCAGCTAGGCTACTTATGTGTCTTCCATTGCCCACATGGAAGATATAGCTCTGGCTCCAGTAATTTTTTTCACCTTAGTGTTCCATGTTGCAGCCTTGTGGATGACACGGCTCCAATAGGCCATCAAGGGTTGGGTGGAGAGAGCTGAGGCTGAGGAGCATCTTGTCCACAGTGGAGCAAACTCTCACCTTCTGGTGGGACAACGCAGGAAGACCTCATGAGAACTTCTTCATGGTGGCTTCCTTGCGAAGTGTTCCATCTCTCAACTTTTCCCATGGGAGTGGACTGTCTGGGCCAGAAAGACAGATACAATCTCAAATGACATTTCAGATGCATGCCTATCGATCTTACTCATATTACTAAATAGACACACAAGTTAGAGTTTATATTCTGAAAGTGATAGGGTACACATACAAGCACTTCCTACCAAAAGTGTTACTTTCTTTAATATAAAAAATCAAAAATAAAAACATGAAAACTAATTTTGTTTCCAGTTCAGTCCACTAGCAATTTTAACTTGTGCAGAACAGGAATAAATGACTGATGTTTTTTGAGAGGTAAGAAACATAAATAGATGCAGTCACAGCTAAATTACTTACGGTGCACAGCTCTGGTGCTGTACAGAGTCCAAAGATCCATCAAAAACCATGGGACCTTGAGTCTGAGGCATAGAAAAAGATCACTAGAATTTCTTTCTTCCTCATTGCTCTCTTAGGAGGACTTTTTAAAACAAAACAAGCTCCTCCTTCTCTCTCTCTCTCTCTCTCTCTCTCTCTCTCACACACACACTCAAATATGATCTCTTTGCCTCACTGCTGTTGTCTGGTAACATTCTTCATATTTATTACTCTTTCTGAGATATTCTCATTTTTGTGCACAGGGAGTTTGCTGCAATGTATTAAGGTGAAAATATATCCCACATGAGGAAAGATGGTGATTCAATTCTCTATTTGGTTGTAGTTCTCTAATTTCATTTTTCAGCCTCTTACCTCTAAGACCAAGCCCTGCTAGTCTGTATGCTCAAAACAATTCCTCATTATTTAACATGCTAATCTTTCATGCATGCTTGTCTACATGCACACGCGGACTAAATCCTGCTCACTTGATACATGTGAGGACACACATACATCTACGAGGTCAAATCCTACTTTCCCTATTCATAAAAGACATCCCACTGAAATTCATAAGCATATCCATGGTAACAAAACAAAATTTTTAAAAAATCAGGATTTTTAGGGTTTAAGCAAATCACTTTAGGGTTCAAGCAAATTTCAGATCTGAGATTCAAATTAATTTTAAAATACCTCTTGCATACTTTTATGAGATTGTCAAGAGTGACTACTGATTTTAGGTGCCCTTAACCTGACATTCCTTAGAGTGCCCAATTTTCAGAAGAACACATTCTGAAAATCAGGACCCTTTAAGATGTGTCTCCTCGGGCAACCAAAAGCAAAGGCAGCTAAAATCACTAGTCACTTTTGAAAATCCTGGCCTTCATTTGTAATGTTTCTGAAAAAGAAACAAAAAACCCCCTGTTTTGGTTGAACTTTCTACCATGAGGATTGTTGCGCGCTGAACCCTCTCAAGTGCCCCCAGGTGGGGAATGTCTGAGGGGTGTAAGCAAGGAGAGTGTCCCCGTGACCTTACAGAGTCAATAACCGGTGCTGGGATCAGGGCAGCATGGCCTCGTGGCCACAGATTCAATACCAGAGTCACTACCCAGCCTTCGGTTCAAGGCAGCATGGCCTAGAGGCCACAGAGTTCAGTAACAGGTGGGTGTCCACTATGGGGCACGGTGCCTGGGTAGGGGGCTCAGGCCTTCCCTCTCCACTGAGCCCCAGCCCAGAGCCCTATTGGAGCCAGAGGGTATGGTACTAAGTCAGCGGGGATCCAAGCCAAAACACGCTAATTTACTTCCCCGCACTGCTCCAAGTTCCACACCCAGGGCCCCTGGGCTACTTTCTACTCGAACATGGAAGGTGTCCTCTTGTGTGGATCTGGCCTGTGACTCCTTGCCCTCTGAGATGTCTGTTGTCTGCTTCTCTGAGTATCCCCAGGGTCAGCTGGCTGTGGTCAGCTCCTGGGCATTGGCCTCGGGGCAGTCTTCAGAGACTAGCTGCTCCTCAGGGCTTTCTCCGGGTTTGCTCTCTCCCAATGGCCAGGGCTGATGCAGCTCCTGGTCAGAAGCTTCCAGCGCAGGTCCCTTCTCTTCGCTGGTCAGCCTAGAATGAACTGAACAGCTCCCTTTTATGCTGGGGCAACAAACGGAGCATGCCCAGCAAGGTTCAAGGGATGGAGCTTCTGCCGCCCACAGAGTTTACTGGGCTTCTTTAGTGTGGGGTAAGCTCACCCCGTCACAAAGATGCAGAATTACAGAAGTTTGCCCATGATACAGATGTTATGGGTGTCCTTCCATAATTCTGTGCTTAGTAAATTCTATGGTTGATTCACTTCTTTGGTCTTTTTTAAATGTTCTCATCTGCTGTACTGGGATAAACAATAAAGAAATATTTAAATATACTAGAAGGCAGAAGGCTATGGATATGCTTAATTCCCTTTAGACCAACAACAGAGGTGGTGGGGAGCAATCTACTTGGACAAAGACAAAATGTTAAATTAATTCTCTGCATCATTCTTTCCCAGAGAAGATTATGAAGTTGCTGGTGAGGAATTGCTTTTACAGAGGAAATCAGATCCTGCCTTTAAGAAGTTGAAGATTCTATGGATGAAGCTATGGGGGTAACCTGAGAGTTTCAAATGCAGTAAAACACCAAAACAGTAGAGTAGTCTTGCTAGGGATTGAAGGAAATGAATAAATAAAAATACTAATAGTCATACTTAACGCTAATATAAGCCTCTTCAACGGTACTCAACAAAAGTAGTTAAGTGATTTCCCAAAGGCCATATAGCAAGTCAATAGCAGAGCACAGAATAGACTCCAGGGCTGCGTCTACACTGGTAAATTAAGTCGACTTAAGCTTGGCTTAAGTCGACTTAATTTGCCCTGCGTCTACACTACACTTTGCTTAAGTCGATTTAAGCAGCTTGCTTAAGTCAACTTAAGCAAAATAAAGTTGATGTAATGAAAATTACATCGACTTTATTAAACCTAGATTTAAGTAGACTAAAGGCTTAATTTGACTTTTTAAAGTCGATTAAGCCAGTGTAGATGTGGGGTAGCCCTAAATCGACTTAGGGCTGCCCCAGGACTACACCAATGCCCTCCCTGCTGGGGGGGGGGCACAGGGGGAGCCTGGCATGCCACCCAAAGGGCAGGGCAGAGCCCTGTGTGTGATGCTGTCTGGATTTAGGGAAGCATTTATGATATTATTTTCAATGGCTATTTCATAAATGCTATAATCCACAGGATCATGTTTGGTATCAACAGAAAGGTAGTAATTTGCTGGGAATGATTATATAGTTTATGTCTAGGACAGGGACAATGGTTCCAGGGACTAAATTGATGAGCCATTAAGGACACAATGGTTGTATTCCTTATGTCCTTAATGGCTCATC
>ML685796.1:4767761-4793858 GCA_007922175.1 Pelusios castaneus
TCAGTTTAGTCCCTGGCACATTCCTAAACATTAAGGACACAATGGTTTTACACACCCGCCTCTCTCAGGTATTTCAATAAAATAACATAAGTTAAAGTAGAGATATAACACCAAATTCCTAACTTCTAATCGAAATAGAATTCCTAGACATAAACTACATAAACATTCCCAGCAAATTACTACCTTTCTATTGATACCAAACATGACATAGTTCCTATGGATTATAGCATTTATGAAATATCCATTGAAAATAATATCATAAATGCTTCCCTAAATCCAGACAGCATCACACACAGGGCTCTGCCCTGCCAGGGTCCCTGTCCCCCTTTGCCCCATTGCACACAAGGGGTGCCCCCGTGGACCTGCCCAAGGTCCCCCTAGCCCCACAAAGTCGACCTAGAGCATCCAGTGTGGACGCTCTAAGTCGACTTTGTAAGTTCCCCTTTAAGTCGACTTTAATTTTAAGCGTAGACACACTAAGTCAACTTAAAAGTGCAAGTGTAGACATAGCCCAGGTGTCTAAAATCCCCGCCTTCTGCACTCATTCATAGATTCATAGACTTTAAATTCAGATTGGACAATTATGATCATCTAATCTGAACTTCTGCACAATGCAGGCTAACCTCATCCACTCACTCCTGTAACAGATCCTAACCTATGACTGAGTTATTAAAGTCCTCAAATAATGATTTAAAGACTTCAAGATACAGAGAATCCATCATGCTTCAGAGGAAGGTGAAAAAAACCCCAGGGCTTTTACCAATCTGTCGTGGGGGAAAATTCCTTCCTGACACCAAATATGGTGATCAGTTAAACGCTGAGCACATGGGCCAGGGTCATCAGCCAGACACCCAGAAAGAATTCTCTATGGTAACTCAGAACCCACCCCATCAAATGACCCATCACAGGCCATTGGGCATATTTACTAGTAGTAGTCAAAGATCAATTAATTGCCAAATTAGGCTAACCCGTCATAACATTCCCTTCATAAACTTATCAAGTTCAGTCCTGAAGCCAGCTAGGTTTTTTGCCCTCATTGTTGATTCTATGTTGATAAGAATAAGTAGTCTAAAAATTTCAAAGGCAGAGAAGCGTTATTGACATGCTTATCTTCAGAAATGGAGTTAAAGCACCACCCAAACCTGTTGAAATTGACTGAGCATGCAATTTTGAAAACTCAGGGCATACCATGCTCAGTTGATTTAACATTATCAGCTGACAGTGTTAAATTAACACACTATGCACAACTTCTCCTCCCACAAGCCCAATGTTCCGCAGAATGGAATGGCTGGGGGATCCACTAACAATAGAGTGACTGAACCCACATCACTCTGTCACTAGCCAGTCTTCAAAACTCCTCTGGATGCTGGATAGAATGGCTTCTTATATTTGTGTGGACGGTGTGAGCTCCCTATATGAGATCCTAGCATTCTGTCACCCCACACTTCCACCTTCTCATATGAAACAAATGAGCAGCACAGAGACATAATCTACCTCAAAAAGATTTGTAAGGAATATAAATTAATAGCCAGATACTCCAAAGACCAGTATTGTACCAGTGATGTTTATTATAGTTGGTAGGGATGTACAGAAGAAAGCAGACAGGGACCTGCTAAAATGGTACAAAACCTGTTTAAGTTTTTAACTTAAGTTAGCATAAACAAAAAGAGGTTTGTGAGAAATTCTGGATCTAAATAAAACAGGCAATTAGGTAGCATAGAGGCAGCGGATTTTTTTTTTAAAAAAAACTTGGATTAGTGCACAGCTGGAAAAATAGTCTTTCCTCAGAGGATCCTGCAAGTATAGATCCCATAATGTGTCTGAAAGAAAGACATAAAATAATAATAGCATGCCATACAAACATAAAATAATCTCTCTAAGATACATTATGAGCTCTATACTTGCAGAGTATACTTTTACGCTGAGGAAAAAGATATAAAATAGTGATTTTGGATAATTCAACAAAGATGTCTGCCCAGTTCACTACAGCAGTTAAAGAAGCAAGCAAGAATTTCTGAAGAGGAGAGTTATGGCAGAAGTTCAGCAGAGCTTGGAACAGGACAGTGGACTAATAGAAGGTAGCCTTCTGAGCTTGAAGAGGCGCAGGGAGAAGCAGCAGAAAGACCAACAGGGAAGCAAACACAGGGCACTGAGGGGTATGAAGGCACAAAGGAGAAATATTCTATAGTTTGAGTTCGTTATAGGTGAGAAAAATGAATAGTATCTGTGAGTGGGCTAAGAACTGCAAGGCTATAATGTTACAAGAAACATAGATTATATTATATGTCTCAAGTGGTGTAAAAATAGAAACTTGATAAGCTAAGATGTAGTTGTGACAATGGCAGCTAGGTATTGGCTGAAAGAAATATAACACCACCACAGAATTTGAGGAAATGGGACTATTCAGGTGATTCCCTAACTTAAGTGATGGAGTAAATACTTAATGCGCATCTAGACTATGATAGCAATTCCAATTCAATGCTTCCTACAGTAAAAGCGGCATTAACTCAAATGGCTAGATATGGTGTTACAGAAGAAATTTCAGAGCCCACTAAATGGTGTGCACCAGTGGGTATAGGACATAAAAAAATGGAACAGTCAGCACTCGCATTGACCTGAATCAACTGAACAGAGCAGTGCAGAGAGAAATATGTCCTACCCATATTGAATGACATCTTTCCAAGATTAATGCCCAAATATTTTCCCTTTTCGATTCTGCAAGTGGTTTTTGGCAGATTCTTTACACCCAAATGGCGCCAGGTTAATTATTTTTAGTAAGCCTTTTGGATGGTAATATTTCCGCAGACTTCCTTTTGGCATTGCTGCTGCACCTAAAGTCTTCCAAAGGAAATGATAGAACTACCGCAGCACCTTGAAAGGGGTAGTTGCTTATAAGGACAAGGTCCTCACATATTCCCATTAAAAAGAGAAACATGGCAGAAGATTATCCAGATTTATGAAAACAACCAAGGCTTCTGGTCTAAAGCTCAATAAATATAACTGGCTGATGTGTCAGAAAAAGGTAGGCTTCTTAAGCATGCTAGGCATAAAACCAGATCCAATTAACATAAAATCCATTAAGGAAATAATAAATTCATGCAACCTCTTGAAGCCATTTCAAAGTGAAATGAATCTTAGGTTATGATTTCCAATAAGACATTTTTGGAATGAACTCCTAGAAAGTGAAAGCACCTGATATTTGAGCACAATACTAGTATAAATGAAACTCCTACAATCTATGGGTGCGTCTACACTTGTAAATTAAGTCGACTTAACCCTGCTGGGGGGGGGGGCACAGGGGGAGCCTGGCATGCCATCCCAAAGGGCAGGGCAGAGCCCTGCCCACCCTGCCCCTATGCCCTGCCAGGGTCCCTGTCCCCCTTTGCCCCATTGTACCTTGGTACAATGGGGCAAAGGCTGAGACCCCTGGCACTGGGCAAGGGGTGCCCTCCCTAGCACCGTGGACCTGCCCAAGGTCCCCCTAGCCCCTAGAAGTCGACCTAGGCATCCAGTGTGGATGCTCTAGGTTGACTTTGTAAGTTCCCCCCTAAGTCGGCTTTAAATGTAAGTGTGGACATGCTAAATCGACTTAAAATTACAGGTGTAGACATAGCCTGTGATGTGCTTAACTTCTACTATGTCTACCAGCCAACTGTTGTAACTGTGGATTCAAGTAACTATGAGTTCACAAAGTACTATAGCATGGCCATGGTGGTCAGACACATAGGCTACGTCTACACTGGCAATTTAAGTCAATTTAAGGAGGCTTAAGTCGACTTAAATTAAGCCACGTCTACACTAGGCTTTCATTAAGAAATTCCTTAAGTCGACTTAATGAAAGCTTAAGTCGACTTTATAACTACCACTCATTAGGTCGTCTTAACCCTTAAGTCGACTTAAGGATGGTGTGGACGTGGAGTAACCCTTAAGTCGACTTAAGGGTGGTTAGGTTGACTTAACAAAGTTGACAAAACTGAATAAATGCTAAGTCAACTTAGTCCACTTTGTTAAGTGGACTTTAATAAGGTCGACTTTAAGTCGAGTTAAAGTCGACCTTATTAAGTTGACTTAACAAAGTTGACCTAACTTTTCCTAGTGTAGACATAGCCTTACATACTGCTCCATCCATGACAATGATTGATGCTATGAATCATTCTGCTCAGACTGAGGAGTCTCTCATGGCAATAGAGGCATGTGAAAAATTTACAAAATAGTTCTTCCATTGATTCATTTAAACTTCTGACTGACCACAAACCACTCAAACCCCTGATAAATAGCAAAGACTTGGATTATGTGCCAGTGAGTTGTCAAACACTACTTAGTGCCTAATGAGGTACAATCCACAGACATAATACAGTATTGTGCCTGGCAAGTCTCCTGGTAGCTGGTATGAACATTGCAAATGGTTGAGAAAATGAATCTATATGAAAGAAGGCTGGAAATTTAAAAACCAATATCTGATACATAATTATTATTTCACTGGTTACTACCAAAGACTTTGAATGCAGTCAGACTGTGGGACACTGACTAGTCTAGATATACCAAAAGCATAAGCAACAAAATATGGATTTTTGTTCCAGAAAGATGAACCACTACCAAATGTAATGGAGATACCATATAGTTAACCCAGCAAAAATATCCCTATGGAACTTCAACAATGTAGGCATTATTGATTACCGTGAATGAGCAAATATGTCCATTTGGTGGCCTCACATAAGGAAAAGACTCCAAATCATTCCAACTACAAATGTAGCTAGCTGACTGTGATCTATCGAGACTATCACTCTTTCATATCAATAGCTGGACCCTACCGTTCTTAAAATAACATTCCTTTATGTGCAACAGCATTACAGAGTAATATGTCATGGCAATACAATTCTTCCATTTGTTTAAGATCCATGTGGTTAGATTTTTACCTTTGCACTTATTATCCTTAATGAAATGACATGTAAATTGGAATTTCCTTACTGAAGTTGTTTGAAGGCTCAAACTTTTCAGTATTGCATATCTTTATTTGACATACTCCTCCCCCTTCTCTCTCTTAGAAACCTTGCTGTTGGCAACCTCATCCACTATTTTGGATTTTTGGACAAACATCACCTTTCTTCATGCTGCCTTGCATTGTCATTAACATTTACACGTCAACAGCTTTTCATTGATATTTTGTTGATCTTTCGCCACGTCTTCCCTCCAATTCTGTCCTCTTTATAGAGCCATCAATAACCATGTAATACTTTTTCCAGCAGCATGTTCTGTTCATATCTCATGAACCAATCTGTTTCCTCCCCAAATAAGTGCCATCTCTTCTACACAAATCACATCGAGCCCCTCAGAAAACCCAATTATCATCAAGCTCTATATGTTTAGCAAGCCTAATTGCTAACAAAAAATTTTTAAAAAATCTGTCCACAAAGAGTAATAAAATTAAAGACCAGAGAGTAATGCACATGCAACATATGACTGGAAGGCAATTCGATTCTCTCTTTCACTTGGTCAGTCATTCTTCATCTACGAGGTGATACACTTTCCTTTCTCTTTACGTCTGCGTGGTTCAGCCATCAGGGGAATGAGGGCAACAGAAAGTAGAGAGTTGCAGTTATTCTAATTTCTGCAGCAGTATGTCTAACTTCCTGATATGTGTCTGCAGCTGAGTAGTTCAAGGTCCAAATACTCTGATTTTTCACCCACAATTCAAATGTGGATGGGAAAATTATAGGCGCAAATGCTCTCAGTAGTAACTGTACCCACAAAAGGGAAGCTGCTTTTTGGCAAATCTACCCTTTATGCCTACATGTATATCTGCATCATGGTTTTTTCTGTGGCACATTTTAAACTGTGTGGCCTGATAGACTGATCACTGCCCAGTTATCTCAGTGACAGCACGTGTGGTCCAAATACATAGTTTATTTTCATAGTAGAAATGTCCAGAGGGGTAACCATGTTAGTCTGTGGACAGCAAAAAAAACGAGAGTCCTGTGGCACCTTGTAGACTAACAGATTTTCTTCGGCATAAGCTTTCATGGGCTATAAACCTCTTCATCAGATGCAACTGACGAAGTGGGTTATAGCCCATGAAAGCTTATGCCGAAGAAAATCTGTTAGTCTATAAAGTGCCACAGGACTCGTTATTTTCATACTGTATCTCAATATGCTGTTGGAGTTAACATTAAGAGCCAGATTGTGATAGCCTCTCGCACACTGAGTAAAATCTTTTCTGCCCCAGAGCCCCATTGACTTTGGTGGGATTATTCTGCTATATAGTTCTATTCAAGATGAGTAAGGTGTCACAATCTGGATTTAAGTGGTAATTGCATTCTCCCTAAAGACAAACTTTTCAGAAGAGATGGCACTGACTGGGATTTAATTATGTTAAACATGCTTTAACTTACTTTTCTATCATCAGTTTGGGCTTGAAACAATTCAATATAAGACAGTGGTCACCATTTTAAAGGTTGTTTGTCTACAGTTTTTGGCTGTCTACACTTGTTAATTTAAGTCAATTTAGCATGTCCACATTCAAAAATTAAGTTGACTTAGAGGGGGCCCTGCCAAATCGACTTAGAGTGTCCACACTGGACGCCTAGGTTGACTTCTAGGGGCTAGGTGGACCTGGGACAGGTCCACGGTGGCAGGAGGGGCACCCCTTGCCAAGTGCCAGGGGCCTCAGCCTTTGCTCCATTGTACTTTGGTACAATGGGGCAAATGGGGACAGGGACCCTGGCAGGGCATAGGAGCAGGGTGGGCAGGGCTCTGCCTTGCCCTGTGGGGGGGCACGCCAGGCTGTGGCTGTGCCAGCCACCCTGGCAGGGAGGGCAGTGGGGAAGCCCTAAAGCCCCCTAAGTCGACTTAAAGTCGATTTAGGGCTACTCCACGTCCACACTGGCTAAATCGACTTTCTAAAGTCGACTTAGCCATCAAAATCGACTTAAAAGGAGGTTTAGTAAAGTCGACTTTAATTTTCCTTAAATCGACTTAAGCAGCTGCTTAAGCTGATTTAAGGAAATGTAGTGTGGACGCAGATTAAATTAAGTCAACTTAATTTCTAAGTGTAGACGCACCCTTTGTGATTATTTTCTATGGAGAAACTTCAAAATGCTAACATTTGAGTGATGATCACTTGTACCATTCCATACAGCAGAGGTTATTAATCATCCTCAATCCACATCAAATTCTCCTTAAAGGCCAATGACATCCAAAACAGGATAGTCAAAACTGATATGTTCCAAATCTGTTTACAGCAGCTGGTAAATGTACAGCATGTGACTCAAAGCAGGAAAGAAAACCCTTTTCTAAAGAAACATACTGTTCCATGTTTTGTCTTTATTTGAAGGAAACACAGTGCTGTCTCAGCTTGATGGCAAATGTTTTACCAGCTCCTGTTTATTTTGAAGTTAATGTGAGTTGTTTAATGTATTCATTCATTCATTCATCCATTCATTCATTCTGCCAATGGCTTTGATGGAAGACACATTAAGTCAGTTTTTTATAGTCTCAGTCATGAAAACCGTAGTGCAAAAAGCAGGAAAGATGATGAGCCTTGTGATATAACTGCTGAAAAGAAAGAGAGGAAGAGCAGTAAAGCCACAACAACAAACATTCAACACATGAAAAATGAGAATAGTACATTATTTCCCCTCAATACTACCACAAGGTTCCTAGGGAAAGGATGACCCATAACAAAATATCCTAAGGTTCTAAAGGGTCACCAGACTGTGATATAAGGAGAGCTCTGTAGGGGAATGCCCACCACTCTGCATGTCCCCATGCTTGGGTCTCTGCTGCTTTCCCTGTTTGCTGGTGCCCCACGATCCCTTTCTCCAATGCCCCCTGCAAAATGGCTCCATGTCTCAAATCCAATGCCCCATGTCACACCACCTGCAGACCATGGAAAGTGAGCACCTTAGGAGATCTACAGGGGACTGAGGGCCACCCCAGGCTACCAGAGAATTTCTTGTGGTAGCAGAACTGGGAGCAATTCCTCCTCTTGGCTATGTGAATGGAATATGCCCATGATGCATGCCTCTTGATTTAATATGTCTTAATTCACAAATAGTTGGTCTGTCTATTATTTTGTATTTCATTACACTACAGTCATGCCAAAACATTGTTAGGTGTTGTACAGCAAGAGATCAGTCAATGCAAAACTGATTATTTGCACCCCTATGCTCCCTCTAGTCCAAAATAGCCCAGTTTTACTGACCCACAGGACATGCTGTAAAACCCATCTATTTTGTACTGCTTCCTCAATGGGAGTCATAGGGAAGGACTGAGGCTTTTACATGCAATGAGATGATTATGTGCTGCTATGGCATCTACTAATTGCTGCTTGGTTTATTAATTTTCCATATTGCTGGGTGATATTTTGTGATTGTACATTTATCAACATAGTATTCAGAGCTTTTAATTGAATTATCATAGCACCTAACAGCCCCAGTCATGGACCAGTACCTACCCTCTTACTAGTACAAGCAGAACAGAAAGAAATCTAAGCATTTTGTTTTATATTTCAAATCAAAACACACTCTTGGGGCATCATTTGTACTACAATATCACCCAGAGGCTAACTGGTACCAATGCTTCTTTGTGATAGATACTGTACAAACACATAGAAGGATATGGTCCTTTGTCCCTCTTACAATCTAAATAGACAAGTCTGTTGAAGCAAGCATTATTATCCCCAGATTGCAGTTGGGGGAACTGAGGCAGAGAGAGACTAAGGTCTTGATTCGGCCCCCGGTGCAATCAAATTAGAGAATTTTATCATCCACTTCTGTAAGAGCTGGAGCAGGGCCAAAGTTTAATCACAGAGAAAGTCTGTGGTAGAGATGGGATGTGAACCCAGTTCTCCTGACTCTCAGTCCCTTGCCAAAACCACAAGATCATCCCTTCCTCTCTAAAGCAGTCTAGAGCTTAAACTGCGACATCTGAAGTTGTCACAATGGAAAATCATTCTGGAAATGAGGATTAAAAAGTGACCCAAGTGTTTTGCTTATTTCATGTATTACCATAATTCCTCGTAGTTTGAAATGTCATTTTGAATGTGATCATCAGGGTTGCACTCATATGGAAACATTCCATCAATATTTCTTAACATTTCAATATTGCTATGTCTAAAAGTATGGCTACAGCAGGTCCACTGTATTTTAGCCTTTCTATAGATTCTCCTTTGACTGGATGTATGCGCGTACACCCTTGAATTCACTCCCAATCTTCTGGATTATGTGCAAGAGCTTGTACTACCCATATTACAACTCTGATTATAAAGAGACATGTTCAGTCCTCCTCAGAGATGTCATTTCAGTATCTTTTATAAACACTATGGATACGTCCACACTGGAGTCTTAGATCGACTTAAGGATGGTTAAATCGACCTACAGGCCACCGTGTCCACATTGGGCACTTATTAAGTTGACTTAAGCGCTTCCTTTAGTCAACTTAATAACATCACCTCTGAAGTTCGACTCAACGCTTAAATTGACCTTATTAAGTTGACTTAAGCCATTGTGGATGGGGAGTGCCCCTAAATGGACCTAACTGGCCTGCAGGCCCCAGTGCAATGTGGGACAGCTACCCACAATGCACCACTCCTCCATTGACCTAGCACCTGCCGATGTGGACGCTGGCAGTCAAATTGAGTGTTCAGTGTGGACTCTCTAAGTCTACTTAACAATGTCGACTTTAACTCAACTTAAAGTCGACCTTGTTAAGTCAACTTAGCAGAGCCTCCAGTGTAGACGTACCCTATGGGACTAATCTGAAGACCTTTAAAGTCAGTGAGAACCTTTCCATTGACTTCAGTGGGCTGTCAATTGGCCCCTGCCATTCTAAAATAAAATACAGTTGAACTAGTATTACTAATGGGGCAAGGGATCAAACATGCAGGTTTCCTGATGGTTTATCTCATGGCCACAGAGCAGATTTCATTTACTTATTTCAAGACGAGGAGTAAAACTCTCACATTACCACTTATTCAATGATTAGCTCATATTTTCTGCATTCTGTGTAAGCTTGGAAATACAAATAACAGAAGGATTACAAGCATTTGTTGCTCATTAGTTTTTTAAATACACCTTTAAAAACTAGGAACATTGTTTTTCCTCCTAAACCTTTAGAATAAGCCAATTTTTAAAGGATTCATTATGTGTTGTATTGGAAGAAAAAGACTGACTGCTGAACTCCATATGAAAGCATACAAATTACTAGGGCCATGGACGGGCAGTCTAAATTAAACTGACAAAAGTCACGCATCCAATTCTGGCACCAGATACTTGGTGTTGACACAGCCAGATAGAAATAACCCGATCAGTATGCCAAATCTCTCTTCATTTTCCTGTTTCTTCGCCTATTGTCATGCTTCACATACCTTGTCATATAGACCCCACTAGTCTCAGCTTGTGTGTGGCTCTTCCCAGGCAGTATTAACTTTCAAGCTCTTGTTGATTTATGTGAAAGTAATTATTTAAATTAAAGCCTTCTTGCAGTTCCTAACATTCTTAAAGGTTACCTTGCCCAATAACAGCACTTACAGGTACTAGCTCTCTCAATAGAAGGACACCTTAAAAACAAAGAAGTTACATAAATATCTAACTGCTTAACTTTCTACTGTAAGACCTCAGCTACATTCTGCTAGCAGAGCAATTGTTGATACACTAAACACCCTGACCAACTGTCTGTCATTACTAGTGTTCTACTCAGCCTGTACTTGCATTTCAATGAGTGATTTGCTTGAATGAGAACTTCAGGATTTAGCCTCCTGCTTGTAGCCCTACTACCCTACTTAGGTATATCAGTGCTCACACCATGCCGAGTGCCTCACATCATTGGTGTATTTATCCACACAACTACCCTGTGATGGCAGAAAGGTGCTTTTATTGCAAGATGGTGAGAAACTGAGGTACAGAGACCATACTGGGCCGATTTCCAAAGGCACAAGTGACAGTCGCAAATGTAACTCTCACTTTTGGTTATCTGCCATTTATGCCTGTCAAAATCTTCCCCAAGTGATTTCCCCAAGTTACCAGAAGAAATCTGGAAGAGCATGGAATCCTGATTCCTTAGGCTATGTCTACACTTGGTAAAATTAGTTCGAATTAGTTAGTTCAAACAAACTAATTTGAACTAATTTTAGTTAGTTCGAATTAGCTTAATTCGAACTAGAAAAAGTTAGTTCAAACTAAGCAAGTTTCATGGCACTTGCTTAGTTCGAATTAGTGATCCCCATTCATTTCAATGGCTGGTTAGTTCGAACTAAGAAATTAGTTCGAATTAACATGGCCACATTGGCTAATTCGAACTAGTTAGTTCAAATTAAAGCCTTACTTCTGAAGCCCTTTTCGAACTTATTAGTTCAAATTAAGGAAGCCCTTAATTCAAACTAACTAAAGCCTAGTGTAGCCATGGCTTTAGTTAGTTCGAATTAAGCCTCCTTAATTCGAACTAACTTGCCAGTGTAGACATAGCCTTAGTGACTAAGCCATCCTTCCCATCTGTTTTTCAGACTCATTTAAAGGATACATGGGATGACCATTGCTCTCTCTGCTCTCACTGTAAAAGACAAAATTAATACAATGTAACTGTCAAAAGAAAATATTATCCTTTCCAACAGTGAGAGTTGGTTTGATTTCTGGGGGGAGGAAAGACTATTAAATATTTTCCCCCTTGTTCTTTGTTCATTCAGTTGCTCTCATGCATGTTAGGAGCCTATAAGACAGTCTTATGCAGTTTCCAGAGAGATGCTGAAAGACCAGCCATGAGGAAGGTTTATATGCTCCAAATGGAGTGGTGACTTGGTAGTTTAAGAAAGATTAGCAGTGTTGCTCTATCTGTACGGAGGACTGTGTTAATACACTTGCATTTTTTTAGGCTGCGTAGTTGAAACGTCAATGGATTTGGCTACATCACCTTGACATAAGCAATGCTTGATGAAATGTGAGCACTGAAAAGAAAACATCTTTGTGGGTTTGCTTCTCTATTTTGTGGTTTTTTTCCCTGAAAGGCATGCTAGTCAGCTTGCACTTTTATACTTGCATTGAAAAAAATGTAAGAGGTTTTATTACTGATTACGAGCCAGATGGTGGCAATTAGCCACCACCCTGATTAGGCTGCGTGCAGAGTCTCATCAACCCAGGAGAGCGTGCAAAGGGTTATGACCAAGGACGCACAACCGTACTCTGAGCAACCTGTGCCCACAGGGACTGAATACACTTCACCATCTGTACTAACCATAGGATGATGCAGCCTGGTTTGAGCAAGCAGCCCTACGGCTATAGCTAAACTGGATGTGGTGAGATGGTCACACTTACATTCTACCCTTCCAGAGCAATGTGTGCCTGAAGGATAGAAGGAATAGGTTCTGTGGTCCACTGAATTCAAGGACTACAATTGTCTCTGTTTGTTACACATAACATGCCAGGGGTAGAAGGCTGGATTAGCTTTGTGTGCCCCAGACACCAACACAAAGGCCAGCGGCAATCTGCCTTTTGAAAAATAAAAAGAGTATGAATCTCCTTTACACTAAACCCCCTTCTGGTAGTGTAAACAGACCCTAATGTAAGTGAGATTACAGCCCATATTGTTCACTAGAGCTTGTCTCAAATCTTGCTAGAGTTAAACCAACCTATACTACATATTCATGTCTGATCAAAAATACCTATGGTTGTATTTAGTTCTTAATGGTAGTCCACTATAGTTATTCACGTTGTCAAATCTTTATCCTCTTTAGAAATTCCTAAATGGTAAAAGGAAGTGCCTAATTCCATTCATACAGCCTTTACCATAAGCTTTATGGCAACTCATGGCGGGAACAAAAATAGTGATATACAGCATGCCAATTATTGCATTCTAGAAATAATTATCCAAGATAGTTGAAATGAAATGGGTGCATTATATAAACAAACTGTCCCTCTTGGTCTTAGCCTTTAAAAAAAAGTGTTACTTCCATTTTTTCCCTTCAAATTCATCATAAGACTTTCTAGATCTGATGTTGAAAGGACTGGATAGATATCAGTCAGATAGTTTCCTTTGGAACTGCTCTGAGGCATGATTCTTTCAATTCCAGCTTGACAGCCAGCCTCGTTGAATCCTTAACCTTAAAATATAGTTAGCAATTGTTCCTGAGAGGTATAAAAGTAAACCTCAGAAAAGAAAATATCTATGGCTATGCCTACACTACAAAAAGCCAGGTCGACTTTGTTAAGTTGACTTAATAAGGTCGCCTTTAAGTTGACATAAAGTCGACCTTATTAAAGTCGACTTAACAAAGTGGCTTCCCTTAACCGGGACTTAGTAAGTCGACCTAACTTCCCTTAGGTCGACCTAAGAAAGTGGACTTATGCATCCACACTGGCCTTAGGTCGACCTAAGGAAGGGTTAGGTTGACCTAAGGAGGGTTAGTTCGAATACCCCGCGGTTCTTATGAAGTCGACTTAAGCTTTCATTAAGTCGACTTAAGGAAGCCCCTTAAATCAACTTACTGAAAGCCTAGTGTGGACAGGGATTAAGTTAGGTCGACTTAAGCCTCCTTAAGTTGACCTAACCTGCCAGTGTAGACATAGCCTTATAGAATGGCTTTAAAAGATAGACACTTTAACGGTACCTCTAAAGGCTAGGGGTAAACAACATGCTTCCACACAGAGGCTTAACAAAAGCATACACACAAAACTTTAGACAAATAGGCCCAATCTGACCCACAACAGGTTTCTTTATTGTGACAAACCCCTGCTAATATTATCCACCAGCTGCCTCTTCAAGCAACTTTCAGGATTGAGTAGGTTTACATGAGAATTCTTTAAAGCTCAGTGGCCAGCCTCTGTCTATTATTACCACTGGTGGATCTGTATCTGTGTTAGTAACAGTGGGAATTGTTTCCAGAGAAGAATACAAACAAGTGTTGACTGAAAATTTTGCCCTGAGTCACTCCTTTGGTTATTGCAAGAACAGTGCTGAGAAACTCAAGAAAGAGCTACAGCCAGAGGATGGGACCCCAAGACACCAGGCTTTTTAAATTGAGGGGAGTGTCCTTGAACAAAACCTGTACAGGACATCTGGCTGACCTCATAGTGCAAAGCTTCATACTCTGCACTATCATATAAGTGCCATTTTTTCCATCTCACCATCATGGTCATTCATTTCCTCCACTTGTAGGGCTGAGTGCGCTACGGAAACATTCTCAACCAACCAGCTTCCCAAGAGTAGCACTAAGGAGGAACAGTTGCCATAAATTATTCACTGCAAAAAACACTGAAATGTATGAATAGCTGAGTTTCAGTTGCTTTTTCCCAGCGGTGACTGCCTATTAATCTATTTCTTGCTCATTTAGATATCAAAGAGAAATAACCCTAAAAACTACAGGGATGAAGTTTTAGAGCTTCTCTGGTAATAAGGAGGGAGGGGTGGAAGAAGTAGGTAAAAAATTGTTACTCTCTGTTTGTTTATTTTGGACCCATTGAACTAGACTGCAACTAAAAAGCTTTATGGGCCTAATAAAATTCCCAACATTCTCAGACATGGAGCGTGATGTTTATATATATTAGGCAGAATACAAAGGTGTATTTATGAGGAGAATGGAAGTACTTTGAGATGCTTGAGCTCAGGCCTGGCCTGTAGGACATGTAAACTATTTTTAAAAACCCAGGACAGGTACAGTCAAGCTAATCAGGGAACACACAGGTAACCTCCAAGTATTCCAGAAATTATACCTAATAAATCACCTTCCCATCAGGTAATTTCTTTACAGGAACAGGGCAGCGTGGTTTTTTGTGTTTGCTTCTGCTATGGCTCTATGATAAATCGTATTTAGGTGAAGGGGGAAATATAAAGTATCAACAGAGAAAGGGAACACCAATAAGCAATCTTTATTGCTCCCATCCCCCAATAAAATAACTAGTATTCCATGGTTCATTAAGCAAAATATACTCTCCCAGGAAAGGACAGATAGTAGCTCTTGGTGATAAATATATTTTTCTAAATATGAAAAGGCTGGAGGGAATATGTGGTGGGATTTATTTTAGCCAAGAGCAGGCACACACTTCTGTCAATATGCAGATAATCCTACTTTCTCGACCAACCCTCCTCCCCAGAAAAAGCTTGTTTGTTATGCATGGTTTTGGTTTTGTTTTTTTACTTATTTCAGCATTAACTTTTCTGGATACTTCCTGTTACTGGAAGACCTCTCTCCTCTCATCCCCTCCCCCAACAAATTCAGCATAAGTTTCTAATTTAGATTATGTTCTCAGCAGATGTTACAGGACTTGAAGGCCCGGCTTTCTCTTTCATAAAAAAGGCACTTGTAATACTTCTTTTATTGGCTTGGATGGAAAAAAAGCATGATGTTCAAAAAAAAGTCAGTCAGTGTTACTTCATAATCTTTTCCAATTTATTTTTTTTCTGGTTCACAGGAAAGATTCAGAGAATGAGGTTTGGGTTTAACATCTGTCCTTGAAGAAGCATCTTTTAAAGGCTCTTCAAAAGGTACTATGGCAGGAGATGTTTAACTTTTCAAGGAAAAGCTTTTAAATTCTAATGTGCAACTAACACATTTTTATCTTCTATAATGTTCTCAGGATGATTCAGAATCTACATGAGCACATTTGGCTCTAATATAGAGTTCTGCTGAGCATATGCTGTTTTAGTAGAAGTTAACAGATCATTTTGAGTCTCACAAAATAACATTCATATCACAAGAGGATCTGAAGGCCTCAACTCAAGGATAGGCACATACTCTTTTTGTTTCCTTGATGTACTTATTATATTCCACTAGTGCAGCATGGCATATGCAACTCTGACCCTGAGAAATGATGTTAGTTGTTCATCTGCTGTGAAGCATTATACCACTGGTTGCTACTGTTTAGTTCTCTACATGGCCCGCCAGCTGATAAGTGATGACTGGATACTCCATTAGCCCAAGTTAATATGTTAGTCTTAATAGGTTTATTTCCTTCCTACTATGGTGCAACATGCAGGAAAGACATCCGTAGATATTAAAGAGTGACTGGTCCTGCAAAAACTCAGCTTTCCTAGATTTTCTGATCTCCCTCTCAAAGCAAATATAGCATTTCTGGGCAAAGGCTGCAGACATCAGAAGAAATGAGAGCTGGCTAAGTATTGACCTGCTATCTTTATTTTGACCAAGGAGGAGATATTAAGGGGCACAGTCTCTAGCAACTTCTCTGGTTGTGCTATGAAGTGGCAAGAATGCTCCTTTTAGCAGGCAACTAGATTACCTCTGAAACAAAGTGCCATAAAGCCAACATAATCAGGTCCTTCTCAAATCAGTCTTCTATAGGCTGGGTAAGATTTAATATTTGGCCAGAATAGGACTTTCCAGGTCTAAGTCCTGTTTGTTCCAGTATTAGATGCTGTTTGCTATGAGGTGAGAGACAGTTGAGAAGGAGGTGTTTGTAAAATTTATAAAAGATGGTGTAGAAGCAGGGCTGGATTATCAAAAGGGTTTTAGGGGCGTAAGCTCTAGCCAAAAAGGGGGCCCCAGGCTCCAGCCCCTAAAACCCCTCTGAAAATCTGTCACCTACCCAGCTCAATTCCATTGGGGGAAGGGGGGCGGGGCTCTGGAGCCAGAAGGCCAACCCAGGACCTGTGCTCTGCACCGCTCCACCCCTGGGCTGGCTGGCCCACCCCCAGGGGCAGAGTGGGGCAGGCCAGCCCCTGTTCACTCTGCCTGGGGCCGGGTGGCTTGCAGCGAGGCCTCTGCCACCCCATGCTGCACTGTGCGCCAGTCAGCCCAGCCCCCGCCCTGCAGAGTGGCCAGAGCAGAGCCAGGGCGGGACGGGATGGGAGCACCCTCTGGCCCCAGCCCCACCCCCCAGCAACAGGGGAGACCCCGTGGTCTGGCAGGGCCAGGCAAGAGGAGCCCCGACAGTGGGGGGCAGCCCAGGGCCCTCAACCCGGTTATCCCGGCCCTGTGTAGAAGTAATATTTCCCTGAAGTTCTTTGTATTAGAGGCCTCCTACCCTGGCTTCAATAGAAATATTACACAGGCACATCACTGTAATTTATGTTCCAAGGGTTGGTGAACAATTGCTAAAAAAGGATAATACTCATAACTTGGTTGCTTGACCAAAATGCTTAATTTGCTACATACATGTATCATTGAGTCCAGCTGCTTTGCCATTCTTTAAGTGATTTATTCCAGTACTGTGTTCAACTACTTGTGTATGTCACAATGACATGATTTTCTTCCATATCAATTTGCCATCTAAAAAAGCTGCCTAAGTTTTTAATGAGAGCTTTCCCATTGAGCAGAAGCTGGTGTGCCACCTGATTGGCTGTGATGTTGCTCTGCTTTCTTCAGATCATTCTTTAACTTGTGAATGGTCAGCCATGCTTTCGTACTAGTATGTTTCATGTCTATTCTATTGATCAATTCTTTCCATTTCTGTTGCCTTTCTTCTTGAAGCTTGTTAGTTGGAACTGGATCTCTTTGGAACATTTGTTGGCATTTTTTATAATTGGTTGCTAGCTCTGAAGTGAACCCTGCTATGTGCTCAGTTCTACATCCCTAATAGCTCTTGGAGGTATTGCACAGTGCAGTGAAAAAAAAGTCATAATTCCTGGATTGGATCAGTGTCAATTTTTTTTTTTAAATCGAGGTCTTCAAGAAGCCTCTCCAATCTCCTTTCTTGATATTGAAGCGTCTTTGCATGATACCAGATTTGGAGTTATGGCAGCTGTGGCAATTATTGAGATTGGTCTGTGATGCGTGCACGGGATGGGTTCTACATATCCTCTATGTTGCTATCAACAAAGGCAAAGTCTGGATTACAAATTCCCCTCCATCCGGAGCTGCTAAAGGGCCCAAATAATTTTAGGTCATGAATCAGACGTAAATCGCATGAGTCAGCCCACATCTTGAACAAGTCGCCATTCTCATTGTTTTCATTATAACCCCATGTAACACTGCGGCTATTAAAGTCACAAATGATCATGCAAGCTTTGTTGTGGTCTAAATTTCCTGGACTCAAAGCAAACCACTCACATGGGAGCTTATAAATGGATGTTATGGAAATATTGTCCATGTCAGTCAAGACTTCAATGTTGTTTTCCTCCATCATAGATGTTGTGTTAATTATGAGCTCCAGTTTCACAAAGATAGTGCTGTTGTGTTTCTCGGGCTGCCTTTCAATGGTTAATCTTATGCCAGGAATCCATGGCCTACTGTTATTTGGCCTGCTGTGTGCCTCTCCTGGAGACAGAGCACATGATATTTATAATTGATGTGCATCCTGGAAAAGATGTCCTGTTCAACTCCTGTGAGTCCTTCAGTGTTTGTGGAGATGACCATCAGGGCTGGCCCTGAAAAGGATCAATGATTGTGACACCATTTCAAGTTGAAGGTTTGTATGATATTTGTTTGAAGTTGTCAGTGACAAGGTGTGCAGCAGAATTCACAGATCCTTAAGAATCTGACAAGGGCTGCGATGTGAACACTTCTGCTGTGTTGCTTATAGTATCATTTCTTAGTGTCTGATCTCATAAACACTTATTACTGGACCTAGCACTTATCCTGTGTAGTCCTCTTGACTGCAATTGGACCTAATCTGCCCTCGTAAGTAATTAGTTTCATTGTGAATACAAAATGCAAGATACTTTCCCCTCCACCCCCACTCACTTTCTTGCAGGAAAACAAAGTTACTTATCCCATCATTATGTCAAAACTAGGAATAAGATGAGGCTATGACACAAAACAGAACACACATACCATGGAACAATCAGAGCTGTCAAAAGACCAAGTCTAACAAAATAGACAACAAACCACAAATTTTATATAGAGAGCTTGTTTCCACCATACTTAGATTTTATCATCCCATTGTTTCTTTATGTATTAGAGAGACAAACATTTATACTAAAACATAGGTATGTACAGAGCCAAAAACTCTTTGGTCCATCAAGACCTACACTTGCAACACTAAGAAATACAAATAAATCTGTATCTCATCATCTAGTCCTAACCCCATAAATCCAGCCTCCAGCTATCTCTCTGGATTTCCTCATTTTCCATAAATTTGTCTATCTCCCTCTTCAACTGATGTTCACTGCTTTTTATTGCTGACTTTGGCAATTTGTTCCATATTCCAAAAATTCTTTTGCAACAGAAATTCAGCTTGAATTATAGCTACAACTGGCTTCACCTTCATAGTATCAGTCCATAGCCTATTTTTTAAAAATTATGTATAGTAACTTCCTTTTTCTTCTCCATAAAAACAGTCAATGTACAGATAGCCACATATAGCCAGTGCAACATTAGTGAACAACTATTTGCTTTTCCAGCAAAAGTCTCCGTTCAAATTTGCTGTTGAAGATTTTGATCAGGCTGCTCTTCGAATCTGATCCGGTGTGCTGCTGTGACCCTCCTTATCTTCACTCCTGAATCCCGACTTACCCCTCTTTGCCTCACTCATGAGGCAGTCCACATCAGCTCCTTGCATGTAATCAGTCCCAGGCAGTGGAGGGGCACCCTCTGGCTACTCAGGAGATGGTCCTAAAGTGACCATCCCTATCCCCAGATACCTCTCTGGGAACTCCCGTCCTACAGGGATTGGGACCTTTCCCCAATCACCATAGACTTATGTCCGTCCACTTAACAAGACTTATGTCCATCCACTTAACAAAGAAATGGATATATCTAACTTACCTCATTCACACCCTCTAAAGTGGCATCAAATCATACAAAAGTGCAAAAGTGAACAGAAAAATCATAAAGATCACAGCCCAGAGGTACATGGATGCGCATCCCGTGACAGACGAGTTTTCAGGACTTCTTATCCAGCTGCCATTTTCAAATTTACATGTGAGCAATTAGAATTCAGTTATTCTCTGTGCTGGAGCTGATCCATCATAGGGGCCAATGAAGGGAGGATAACGTTAACTTTATGCCCCCTTTGTTTCTTATTTGTCCTTGGCTAGCCATGGTTGCTTTGGCCACTGATACCTGAAGGCCACTCAGATTGCTTCTGGCCCCCCAAGAAACCAATGTGGCAGCCCAGAAATGTGAGAGCAACAATACTGTAGACACATCACAAGGGCTCTAGGAATACTCCTGGCACACTCACACTCTGTTCATGCCATGAAGACCTGTGTAGCAGAGACACTCCCCAGAGAACAAATCAACACAACAAGGATGATTGAGCCTTAGTATTGCCCATAGAAAGCTTTTAACTATGAGCCATGAGACAATTTTCCCTACCCAACACATAGTCTAAAACACTTAGGGTGATCAGATAGTATGAGAAGGGAAATAGTCACCTTCATAAGACAAAGCCCCCAAAATTGGGACTGTCTCTACAAAATCAGGACATCTGGTCACTCTAAAAACACTAACCCCAAACTAAAGTTTCTTTATCTGTAATAGAGCAATGGTTGGAAAAACTCTGATGAAACTTATTTGTTAGAATTTGCCAGTTTGGGGGAAAAGACGGTTACTAACCTTTTTCTGTAACTGTCGTTCTTCGAGATGTGTTGCTCACGTCCACTCCAATTAGGTGTGCGCGCGCATCGTGCACGGCTGCCGGAAAGGATTTCCCTAGCATCCCCAGAGGGTCGGCTACAGAGCCCCCTGGAGTCGCGCCTGCATAGCGCGCCTTATAAGGGCTCGCCGACCCTTCCCCCGTCAGTTCCTTCTTGCCAAGGATCCGACAGAGGGGCAGGTGGGCGGGTTTGGAGTGGATGTGAGCAACACATCTCGAAGAACGACAGTTACAGAAAAAGGTTAGTAACCGTCTTTTCTCCTTCGAGTGATTGCTCACGTCGACTCCAATTAGGTGATTCCCAAGCACTTACCGGAGGAGGGGTCGGAGGTTAATCTTTTAGGGACTTCAGCACTGCCCTGCCGACCGCTGCGTCCTCTGCTGCTTGTTGGGTGATCGCATAATGGGCTACGAATGTGTGGATTGAGGACCAGGTTGCCGCTCTGCATATTTCCTGGATCGGTACGCAGGCTGCAAAGGCTGTCGACGTGGCCTGGGCTCTTGTCGAATGGGCCGTGATCTTTGGGGCTGGTTTGTTTGCTAGCCCGTAGCATGTCTTTATGCATGATGTGATCCACGACGAGATTGTCTGTGCGGAGACCGGGCGTCCCTTCATCCTGTCGGCTATGGCCACAAATAGTTGAGGGGACTTTCTAAAGGCTTTTGTCCTTTCAACATAGAAGGCGAGGGCCCTTCGTACGTCTAGTGAGTGTAGGGTCCGCTCCCGGTCTGAGGTGTGAGGTCTTGGATAGAACACCGGCAGGAAGATGTCCTGGCTCGCGTGGAAGGCAGAGACCACCTTGGGTAGGAAGGCCGGATGTGGTCAGAGTCGGACCTTATCCCTGAAAAATACCGTATACGGCGGCTCCGACGTGAGGGCTCATAGCTCGGAGACTCTCCTGGCGGAGGTGATTGCCATGAGGAATGCGACCTTCCACGAGAGGTAGAGTTCGGAACATGTCGCTAGGGGTTCAAAGGGGGCTTTAGTAAGCGCTCTAAGAACTAGGTTCAGGTCCCATTGTTGAACTGGTTCCGTTACGTCAGGAAACCTTTTAGCTATCCCCTTAAGGAAGCGGCCCACCATAGTGTTCGAGAAGACCGAGCTGCCCTCTATCGGTAGGTGTAGGGCCGAGATGGCTGCTAAGTGGACCTTCAGCGAGGATATGGATAGGCCTTCATGCTTAAGGTGGAGGAGGTAGTCGAGTATGACTGGAAGGCTGGTCTCCCTAGGGGACAGTGAACGTCCCTCGCACCAGATGGTGAAACGTTTCCATTTTGAGAGGTAAGTTGCCCTGGTGGAGGGCTTCCTGCTTTCCAGTAGGATTTCTCACACTAGGCTCGAGCATTGCATTTCCTTTTGGCTTAGCCATGAAGCTTCCACGCCATGAGGTGGAGTGATTGAAGGTCCGGGTGGCGAACCACGCCCCCCTGCTGGGTGAGTAAGTCTGGCAACAGTGGGAGGTTGATGGGTGTTGACACCAGGAGGTCTAGGAGTGTGGGGAACCAGTGTTGGCGTGGCCAAGCTGGGGCGATCATTATTATTGATGACTTGTCCTTCTTTATTTTTGACAGAACCAAGTGGATTAGCGGAAACGGTGGAAACGCATAGAGGAGACCGCCATTCCATGGGATTTGGAAGGCATCCGCCAGCGACCCCTTGCTCAGCCCTCGGAAGGAGCAGAGTTTCCTGCATTTGGCATTGTCCTGTGTGGCAAAGAGGTCTAGACGGGGAGTCCCCCAGGACTGGAAAATGGAGTGGACCACATCCTTGTGCAGCGACCATTCGTGTACCCGAATAGCTCGGCTCAAGGAGTCTGCCAGAGAGTTCTGGACTCCTGGAAGATAGGAAGCTTCCAGGTGGATTTTCCGGGGAATGCAAAATCGCCAGAGATCTAGGGCTTCTCTGCATAGGGGGGAGGAGCGGGCCCCTTCTTGCCTGTTGATATAGAAGACAGTCGCTATGTTGTCCGATTTCACCGCCACACATTGGCCCTGTAAGTGGTGTTCGAAAGCCCGACAAGCCAGGAACACTGCTCGCAGCTCCCTGACGTTGATGTGGCTGGATAGGTCCCGTTGTGTCCACAGGCCCTGAGTTTTCAGGTGGCCTAGGTGGGCTCCCCAACCCAAGTCTGACGCGTCCGTCACGAGAGTCAAGGTTGGTTGCGGTTTCTGGAAGGGAACTCCTGAAAGTACCATGTCCTTGGCTGTCCACCACTGTAAGGATGTCAGAATGTGAGGAGGAATGGTTACCACCTTGTCCAGCCGATCCCTGGATGGTTGATACACTGAGGCTAGCCAAAGTTGCATGGGTCTCATGTGTAGCCTGGCGTGGGGAACGACATAGGTGCACGCTGCAAAATGGCCCAACAGCCTTAGGCATGTCCGGATCGTGGTCATAGGATGGCGAGACAGGTCCTCTATCAGAGCACCAATGTTGTGGAAGCGTGCCTGTGGTAGGGATACCGTGGAAGTGGTGGAATTCACTACTGCCCCAATAAATTCTATTTTCTGAGTTGGCACCAGAGTGGACTTCTTTAAGTTTATTAACAGACCGAGCATGTCGAAGGTATGTCTGATAAGGTCTATGTGTTCCTTTACCTGTGCGCTGGAATTCCCCTTCACCAGCCAATCGTCCAGATATGGGAACACATGCACTCTCCTCTTCCTGAGGAAGGCCGCCACCACCGCCATACATTTCGTGAAAACCCTGGGTGCCGTGGACAGGCCGAAGGGGAGTGCTGTAAATTGGAAGTGTTCGTTTCCTACCACAAATCTCAGGAATTTCCTGTGCCTCGGGATGATTGAAATGTGGAAGTACGCATCCCTGAGGTCGAGGGTGGCGTACCAGTCCCCTGGATCCAGAGACGAGGTGATTGAGGTTAGGGAGATCATGCGGAATTTGATCCTTTTTATAAATCTGTTCAGAGCCCTGAGGTCCAGGATCGGTCTGAGGCCTCCTTTTGCTTTCGGGATCAGAAAGTACTTTGAATAAAAGCCCTTTCCCTGCAGCGCTGTTGGGACCTCTTCGACCGCTCCTAGGTCTAGGAGCTGCTGAGCCTCCTTGCGGAGATGATGTTCGTGAGAGGGGTCCCTGAAGAGGGACGGGAATTTGGGGGGGCGGGGGTAGGGGATAGAGTGGAATTGGATAGAATATCCCACCCCTACCGTGCGCAGGACCCATTTGTCCGTTGTAATACAGGCCCAGGCTTGGTAGAAATGGGACAAGCGGTTTCTGAATAGCGGGGTTGGATCCATGAGTTCTGGTACTCCATCCTCGGGCGGCCCTTCAAAAGCCCTGTTTTGGGCCTTGGGATTTGCCCGGGGGGCCATCGTGCTTTCCCGACGGCGGGTATGACCTCTTTCTGTTATGGCCCCCAGTGTTGTTTCTGCCCCTCCTACGGCTCGGGTCCTGCCTCTGTTGTTGATGGTAGGGGCGTGGTGGAGGCTGAGGCTTGAAATGGCGCCTCTGCGTAGAGGGTGTATGCATCCCCAAGGATTTCAACGTCGCCCTCGAATCCTTGAGGCTATGAAGTTTGGAGTCTGTCTGCTCAGAAAAGAGCAATTGGCCCTCGAATGGGAGGTCCTGGACAGTCTGCTGGACCTCATATGGGAGCCCCGAGGCTTGCAGCCACGAGCTACGACGCATTGAGATCCCCAAAGCCATCACTCGGGCAGCTGCGTCTGCTGCATCCAGGGCTGACTGGAGGGAGGCTTTAGCCACCTCTTTACCCTCGTTTGTTAGCGCCGTAAATTCTTTCTTAGAGTCCGGCGGTAGTGTGTTGGCATACTTTTCAACCGATGACCAAGAGTTAAAAGTGTACCTACTCAGGATGGCCTGCTGGTTTGCCACCCGGAGTTGTAGACCTCCCGTAGAGTACACCTTTCTGCCATAAATGTCCAGCCTCTTAGCATCCTTGGCTTTGGGCGTTGGTGCCTGTGCCCCCTGCCTTTCCTTGTCGTTGGCAGCCGCCACGACTAGTGACCCAGGGGTAGGGTGGGTGTATAGGTACTCATAACCTCTGGGTGGTACAAAGTATTTCCTTTCGACCCTCTTTGGGGTGGGCGATACAGAAGAGGGGGTCTGCCAGATGGACCTCATGGTTCTATCTATAGTCTTTATTAGGGGCAGAGCCACCCTCGAGGGAACTGAAGAGGTCAAAATGTCTGTCATGGGGTCCTCCGTGTCCTCAATGACCTCCTGGGCTTGGATGCCCAGGTTGAGGGCTACCCTTCTAAGGAGGTCTTGGTGTGCCCTACCGTCCTCCGACGGTGGGGCTGGAGCAGAGCCCGCTACCGCCTCGTCTGGCGATGAAGAAGAGGAACCCTTGATGAGAGAGGAGTCCTCCTCCTCAAGGATATCCTGCGGTGTCGAGGCTTCGGCTGCGGTGCCGGTATCCTCGGGAGGAGGCACGGTGCCGGCCCCTCGTGGTGCCGTGCTGTGTGAACGGTGCCGGTCCCCTTCCGGTACCGAGTCCGGGTGGGAGACTGTTTCAGACCGACTACGAGGTCTGGAAAAGGTCGGTGCCGTAGAGAGAGAACGGGACGAGTGTGCCCCCCTAGACTGGTGGTATGCCCATGGCGTCCAGAAGGGCCAACTGCTGGGGTTCTGCCATGCCGGACCCCACGGTGCCGGGAACGCCTCTCTGCGGTGCCGTGAAGAGGAGCGCGAGCGGCTCCGTTCGGACGCGATCGATCCCGCCTCTGACTCCGATGGCGACGCGCTCCTCGGAGACCATGGCGGTGCCGTGGGCCTCGATGTCGGGGAGCGGTGCCGGGGAGAATGAGGGGCCAGTAGCGGCGTGGGCTTGCCCTTTGACTGACGGGGTTTACCCGACGCCGGAGTGACGGTCGCGGAGTCGGGATCACCTCTACGCGGTACCGTGCTCTCTATGAGCTCCCTGGCGGCCTCGAATGTCTCAGGCATGGAAGGAGACCTTGTAATCTCCACATCCTCCGCTAACTCCTGACCGGAGGAGATCACCGGAGCCGGACTCGATCGCCCGATGTCCCAGGGTGGAGGCGACGATCTGGGCATCCTCGGGGTGGCAACGACGTGGCCCAACGCGGGTCGCACGGTGTCCTTACCCCTCGCACCATCCTTAGGAGGCAGTGACCGGCCTCTGTCCGCACGGTGTTTCTTCCGCGGTACCGGTGAAGACGACCGGTGCCGGGAGCCCGGTTTCGGCACCGACGATACACGGTGCCGATCTCCCCTGTCCTTGCCCTGGCTCGAAGGTCCCGGTGCCGGGGAGCTCTTTGACGGCGTCGAGATTGTAGTCGGTGCCAGAGCGTTGGGGGAGGGTCTAAGTGCCGCCTCCATGAGGAGTACCTTTAGCCTCTGGGATCGGTCCTTTTGTGTTCTGGGCCGGAACGATCTACAGATCTTGCACTTCTCCCCCAAGTGCTTTTCTCCCAGACACTTCAGGCACGTGGAGTGCGGGTCGCTCTTGGGCATAGGTTTGTTGCACTCCACACACTGTTTGAAGCCTGGGGCTCGAGGCATGCCCCGGCCCCCGGGCTCAGCAACTACTACTAAGTAACTATCAACTTGAAAATAAAAGAAAGAAAGAAAGAAAGAAAGAAAGAAAGAAAGAAAGAAAGAAAGAAAGAAAGAAAGAAA
>ML685796.1:4793868-4826217 GCA_007922175.1 Pelusios castaneus
CTAGCTAACTTCAGAACGTAATCAGAATAGAGGAATGCTAGGTCGGATCTCTACCGCGAGAGACCCAAGATCCGACTAGCCGTCAGTGCGGTAAGAAGGAACTGACGGGGGAAGGGTCGGCGAGCCCTTATAAGGCGCGCTATGCAGGCGCGACTCCAGGGGGCTCTGTAGCCGACCCTCTGGGGATGCTAGGGAAATCCTTTCCGGCAGCCGTGCACGATGCGCGCGCACACCTAATTGGAGTCGACGTGAGCAATCACTCGAAGGAGAATCAAGATGTTCCAGGAAGACTTTTTGGTTTTAAAAAGTTTTGTTATAAATCCTGCCTGGCTTCTTGCCATTTCAGTGACCCAATCCTTTTACAACATAACTTCATGGGTAACAGTGAGCCTGGAAACCCTAGCTCTCAGATCTTCAGTAGCTTGAGCTCCTAGGGTCTCTGGGTACCAGAAAGCCCACCAGAAGACTACTATGAAGCTCATGTTCCATTCCCTTTCATGGAGAACTTTCACTTTAGAATAAAAAGATAAACGTCTGAATAAACCACATTTCAAAATCCCCCATTAAATGGAATCACCTTTCTCCTCATACATTTGTTATGGTGATATCCAAGGACCCCCAATCATGGATCCAGGTCCCACTGTGCTAGGCACAGTACAACATTTTAACAAAATGGCACCTGCATAAGAGTAAATTGGCTCTCACTCAGACTGGCAGTTGAGCCTGCTCCCACATTTCTGAAATCTTCTGGACTTGTTTATGATCTCATTTACATCACTCTAATCCAGGAGTATTCTTCTTGGGGGGAAAAAAAAACACAATAAAATTACACTGGCATACAACCAGCACAAGAGAGATCACAGTCAGTCCCTGAGGCTTGTGATATTGGAGGGAATTGAGCACATGAAAATGAAGGATTAATAGGCTAAACTCAGGCACAGTTCTATGTACACTGACCCAGTTAGCTCTATCAGGCCACCTCAGATCCAGAAGTGTAACAGGATGACAAGCAAAGAGTCAGAGACCACAGGCAGTGTGATGAATTGTTTCAAAAGAGCATCATAAGTTAAAATATACTGTGTGTTTCCACTTAGAACTTCTATCTGTAATAAATCACCAGCCCATATAGTAAAACTTCCCCACTGTAAGAAAATGTAAAAGGACTAAAATGTTCCTTTAATGCATCAGAGCTGGGTAATACTTTGAAAACTAACCGGACATCAGCATTTTCATTTCAAGGTTTCCTTGATATGCATTTTCAGATGGTGTAAGAATCACAATACTTTAAACCATCTTTTCCACATTCCTTTTCCTCTTCACTCTATGGAATAATATAGACATCCTGGAATAACTGCTCCTTCCATACATTGTCTTGCTTCTGCAAATTCAGATGACAACCCAAACCAACTGTCATTACACAATCCCTCCATTCTGTGTAGACTGTACAGATAGAGCAGGGCATATGGGATAGACAGCCAATACAACTGAAAGAGTTAGTGCACGAAGGGTGAGAAAACTGTCCAGGGCCTTAGAAATACTGATGCTTTCTTCAACGGACCTGAAATAAAACCTGAAGGAGGGTTGCCAAACAAAGAATGGGATAGTAAGAAGGCAAAAGGTTATCCTGGGAATACCACATCTCCTGTCAGACAGAACATTTGAATTAAGAATCAAAACATTCCATGTTTCCGAGCATAACTTTCAATTAAAATAAATCCTTTTGTAACACAGCCAGCAATCTAGCAGAAGAAGGGCTTTATGGTCCAATAATCCAAGAATTTACTCTCAATTACCAAATGCATACCAGTATTTATAAAATAAGATTGTCCATGTTAGGAAGATGTTATATCATTTGCATCTCTTTCATTTTTTCAGAACAAAGATGTCTTTGTTCCAAGATGATTAATGAATTGACAAATCAGGAACTTGCGAAAATCATCATCAGAAGCTTTCTAACCTGATTTTATCTTTCTTTTAATATTCCGTATCCTCCTCAATTCTTTACTCACTTTTTTGTCAATTCTGATGTCTCGTGAGGTTGCCTGCTGAGTTTGAAGGGCAGAACCCTATTTTGAGATTTTCAGAAACAGGGAGTAAACTAGTTTAGGTAAAACAGAAGCAAAAAGTTACAAATATAAATAGAAAAACCACAAAATAATGCAACAGACTCTGAATAATAAATCCTTAACCAACAAAGCAGAGAACCTCTGTTAACCTCTTCCAGAGGAAAAGCACAATTTGTTGACGCATACAAGCAAAAAGTGGTAATGATACCAAGTAGTTTTTGTAGATCCAGGAGGTTCGGACTATTTGGATAGGCACCCAGGCTGCTAAAGAGTAGCTTTTGAACCACTTGAAGCTTGCCCACTATCCGCTTGAGCTGCATGAACCAAGGCTTGACAGAACAGTAAACAAGGAGGGGTAACACCCCGCAGAAACATTTGTTTCTGTATGATTGAGTTGTGGATTTCACAACGGCCCCCTGGATGGCTAGTTCGGTACTATGTCCAATGTGATCTTGTATATTTGAAATTCCTGCTTGCCAAATTTGTCATTGATTGTTTAGGCAGTCTACATCAGACTTAGCAACTTTCACTTGGGGATGGTCCAAAGATGGCTGCATTTTTCACCATTATGATCACAACAGGATATACTACCTACTCCTCTTGGACTTTCTGCAAATACTACTACTTCCGTACTCGCTTTTGGTTATTCACCATTTAAATTTTTTATTGGTTACATAAGTCATATGGCATTGCTTCTTCTTCCTAGAATGGATGACTTATAAGCCCACAAAGACCTTTCAAGAGAGTCATGTGAACATCTCCAATACAAAGCCTTCTGTAAAAACGTATCCATGAGAGTATTTATATGACAATGCATGTGTGGGGTACTTTCTTGTTCCCTGAACTTCCATGAGAAGAAACTTCACTAAGGTCACCCAGACTTCCAGCAGGAATATGCCTGCCCAGAGACTCAGCAGACTTTTCAGGTTAAACCATGACATGGCTCCTTCTACAGACCAACACTGCCCCTGGGGTAGAAAAAGAAGCTGAGTGCCTTGCAATCATAAAGCTCTCAAACCAAGATGGCAATGACTCTTGCCTAGGAATCAGTTCAGATCTTCTGTGTGTTGAACATTGTACTGAACAGCAATAGCAAACATGTTGTGCAATATTACATGATATGGTTTTGATGGAGTCTTGAAGGATATGTTATCCATTGCTTTCTCATCCTCCACAAGTAATCTGATTCAATAGAATGAGACCAGTTTTATGATGTTTTGCCAATGTACTCCTAGTGAGTGGTAAATGAACTGGAATGCTTACTGTGGTGCTTTTTAGTAATGACTTAATCTGCATCACACTTGTAACTGGGTTAATAAAAATAAATTACCCATAATTTAAGACAAAATTGCTTCTATGTTGTTCTCTAGTGCTCAATTGCTCATTAAAAATGTGCTACAGGAGAAATAGTCATAGGGTGCACAGTCTCACTTTAAAGTCTTCCATTGCTTTGTCTTATTTTTTAAAGCATGCTATGTGTGGGCAATATTAAGATAAGTGTTCAGTTGTTAATATTTCCTAAATGTCTATGTTCCTCTCCCCTCCCCCGCATTCTGGGTATTTCCATACAGCTTCTGGGTGCTTGTCTTTAAAGGCATGGGAGGTCTCTTCATTTCTGTGCCTTGCATAGAGCTAAACATATTACTAGCACTCAGCTAATAATAAATAGTAACAATAAACCATATAGCCAATGTTCCCTCTAAGGTTTGGCGGCTTGTGTGCAAAATTTTCCAGCCGTGTGCAAAACTTTTTCTGAATAAAATTTTTGTGTAAACTCACATGACAGAAATTATAGGCATTAATTGAAGTTAAAGTAATTGTAAATAGAATTAATTAATTGTGTTTAATTGAATTTGAATGAATTTTGAATTGAAATTTAATTTTTAGAAAGGTTTTTATTTAAAATTAATTTTTTAAAAGGTTTTTTTAAAAAAGGAAGGAAGGAAGGAAAGAAGGAAGGAAGGAAGGAAGGGAGAGAGAGAAAAAGGAAGGAAGAGAGAGAGAAAAAGGAAGGAAAGAAGAGGAAAGAAGGAAGAGAAAGAAGAAAGAGGAAGGAAAGAAGAGAAAGAAAGAAAGAAAAAAGAAGGAAAGAAAAAGGAAGACAAAGAAGGAAAAAAGAGAAAGGAAGAGAGAGAGGAAGAAAGAAAAAAGAAGGCAAAGAAGGAAAGAAAAAGGAAAGCAAAGCAGAGAAAGAAGGAAAGAAAAAGGAAGGAAGGGAAAAAGAAAAAAGAGAGAAGGAAGGAAGAGAAAGGGAGAGAAAGGAAGAGAACGAAAGAAAGAGAAAGAAAAAAGAGAAGGAAGAGAAAGGAAGGAAGGAAGCAAAGAAAGAGAAAGAAGGAAAGAAGAGGAAACAGGAAGAGGAAGGAAGCAAGAGGAAAGAAAGAAAGAAAAAAGAAGGAAGAGAAAGAAGAAAGAGGAAGGAAAGAAGAGAAAGAAAAAAAGGAAAGAAAAAGGAAGAAAAGGAAAAAAGAGAAAGAAGGAAGAGAAAGAGAGGAAGAAAGAAAAAAGAAGGCAGGCAAAGAAAGAAAGAAAGAAAGAAAGAAAGAAAGAAAGAAAGAAAGAAAGAAGCAAGCCAAGGCCGCCGGCGGGGGAGGACCCTACCGCGGCTCTGGGGGGAGCATACCCCAGCCCCGGAGGCTGATCCCGGCCCGGTGCTGGGAGGCCGAGGCCGTGGATTAGCCCGGCCCCGGGAAGGAGGTGGACGGCGGGTGGGAGCCCGGGAGCCCGCCGCTGCCGCAGCCACCCCTCTGGCCCGGCCGCGTGGGGCAGGCAGGCAGGCCCACACTCCAGACCCTAGCCTGAGCCTGCCTGTCCCACCCTGGGGCGGGGAGGGCCAGCCCAGAGGCCGGGCGCAGGCCGGGTGTGCCGCGGCAAAGCGGCTGCCCCGGGGGTTGGAGGGAGCAGCGGGGGCTGCTGGGCTGCGCGGGGGTCCCTCACTGCTGTGCAGGGGGTGCGATGGCTGCTGCGCGGCCGCGCACCCACGCAGCTTAGAGGGAACACTGCATATAGCCAATAACTTCACCAAATCCACACCCATTGAATAAACTGATAATTTTGAATGAAGCTTAAATGGATTCAAAACTAAAGAAAAATACATTCCTAACTCTCCTAGGTGCACAACATGGTATTTACCTAAGCAGGTAATGGTAATTTGCCTAACATTTCTGAGATGAAGAGGAAATTCCCTAATGTACTTGAAGGTGCAGGGAAAAGTTAAGTTTCTGAGAGCAGGACTTACTGGATGCTCAACTTCTCTGAAAGTCAGACCACTTATTTAAATATGGATTTAGGAGCTTAACTTTAGGTATCCCTTTAAAAATAAAATCTTGATGCCAACATATACAACAGTCCTTTACAGTTAGCTAGTTACCTACTACACCTCTATGTTGATTCAAAATTCTTGTTGTGAAAGAGCAGATGTAAGCTAGCTTCTTAACACCAAATTGAAAAGAGGAGATGGGGGGAAAACACTTAGCACAAGAGTAGAGTAATATGCATTGGAACAATAGTAAGGATAGACCAGTGGTTAAGAAACTAACCAGAAACATGGTTTCCATTCCCTAATCTGCCACAGGTTTCCTGTGTGACCTCGGGCAACTCACTTATGCCAAATTAGTTGAAAAGTTATTTATGCATTGCTCTATTCAGCATTGTAAAGCCTAAGATCCAAATCATCAAAGGCAGTTAGACCTGAATACGTGTCAGGAGCTGGTCAGACATGACTCAGCCCTCATCTGTAAGATGGACATAATTGTACATCTCTGCTTCACCAAGCTCCTGTAAGGAAGAACACATTCAAAACCGCGAGGATCTCACAAACTATCGTAATGGAGGCCACATTAGTAACCTAGACTGACAAACATATGGGGAATTAAGAAGGTTCTGCCAGGATGATCCTTATCTTAAATCCTGCAGGTAGTCAAGCAACATACAAATACCCTTTCTTTATAAGAAGCCAAAACCTCATGTGAATTTTATTCAGGCAAGGATTCAATAGAGGTTTCCTCAAGTGTATAGGGACTGCATGACTGGACCCTAAATTAGTTATCTTGAAATTCATGGTTCTAAGGCTTATGCCTAATATTTTTATTCAGGGGCTTAGGAAAGGACACCTGAGAGACCCAATTGTTTGTGCGGTATATTTGTAAAAGACAAAAAACCATCCCAGAAAATCTGCTTGTGAAAAATCAGACATAATGGAAACAAGGGTAGTATAATAATATATGCTTTGGCTACTGGTGCTAAACCTGACTTGCCAACCATGTAAGCTCCCAGGCAACATGGTACCAGCAACCTTGTTTCATCTGCTTTACTGACTGCTGCCAGAGAAAAACATACCGAGGGCCAATTATTCTTAGTAACAGAAAGCATATTAAATATGATAATTCCTTCAGGAGTGTATCAGAGACAGACTTGAGTTATTTGACTGTAACAGAAATAGCTGCTTGTAGACACCCCATTTTCTTGTGTAATTGGTGTGCTGTATTTTGAAACTTTTTAATGAGTGGGGCGTTTTGTTTAATTCTGCCTTTTCTTCATTCAGAACAACGAACACATGAAGCACAAAGGAAAGTTCACAGCAGCAGCTTGCTTTGTGCTGAACAAAACACTAACTGTATATTGACTTTTTTATATACCTTGGGGTGAATATATGCTCACTATATTCAGACATTTACAGGCCTCTCTTGTCTATTAATATACACAGTATAAGCATCATACTTGAAATGACATACTCATGTATTGTAACTTTTTATGGAGAAACCCTATTTAAGTCCTGGTATTCACAACTAAAATGGTTAGCTTATGCCTGTGTCTGATATATTTTGTATCTTTTCTATTTCTCTAAGTATTTCACCTCTGCTCTTTCCTGTTCATGTTTTTCAAGATACATTTGTAGTCAAGGTGTCATCCCCAATGCCGCAACTCATAAAAGTGTAACAGACTGCATCATACAACCAAATATGGAGACCATATGGTATTACAATTTTCCCATCACAAATCAGGAATAATAAGCATTCTATTTTCTGTTTGCATTGGAATTTTTCTGATAATTAACTACATCTGATTTGCACTGTTTCTGCAAGCAAAAATTAAACCCACACTTCAAGTCCCTTGCACGAAAGATAAAATGTAAGGCATGTTGCCCAGTTACTCCAAACAAGGCCACTGAAGATGCACTGCTGGAGTGTCATCTTGGATTCTTGAATGAAGTTTTAATGTCTTTTTTCAAGATTTTATTGATACACAAGATCCTTCTGCTTTTATGAGGAAAGAATTAGCTTCATGTAACTTTGACTGGCAATGTGTACGCAGGCCTGAGCTGCTGTGAAAGGCTGCAAGCATACTGCTCACTAGAGGTTCAAAGAAAGCATTAAAGATGTTAGTGTCACCCCAATTCGCTCCCCCAAAAAATAAAATTCATGAAAACTATATTTTAGCTTACCTATTCTGTTTCTTGTCTTAATAGGAAACTGCCATCACCTCACAGCAGAATTAATTCTCCTTCCCGGTGCCAAATTGCTGGGCCAAGGATCAGTAAGAGTCCGGGGTTGCCAGCTTCCACACTGCGACGGCCACTCACTTGTCTACAGGCAGTGCGGGTCATATTCGGGTGCCCATGTGCTGCAGAACTGGGGTGAGCTTGCGGACGAGCTCGAGGAAGGTCCACTTGCTCATCCTAAAGCTCTGCAGACACAGGTCGTCGTCCCAGGTGGTGAGGACAATCCACTCCCACCAGTTGCTGCAGGCCTCCCGTGCCCGGAGGCGACAAGGCATAGAGTGCAGTGCTGTGATGGCGGCAGCTTGCAGGGGCAGCAGGGCGGAGGGTGGACTGTCGTCTGCCTCCACGCTGGCGAATCGCCAGACAGTCCTGCTCCACAGCTGAAGAAGCCTTACCACTAGCTGGCAGGTATCGCTCAGCTGGCTGACAAAGCACAGGAGAAGAGGCAGATCCATGACCTGCTCAGGCTCCGAGTTGCCAGGCACAATGGGAAGGGGCTGAGCCCACCTGCTGTTTGGAAGGCATGGCCGGGGGAAGGGGAGACCTTCTCTGCTGCCACCCCTCCAACCTCTCCAATTCGACTTAAGAGTCTAGTGTAGACTCTCTACGTCGACCTGATAAAGTCTGCCTTCAGTAGATCTAGGAGTCTAGTGTGGACTTTCTACATCGACTTACTAAAGTGGACATAGCCTTCCTGTCTCCTCGACAGCCAGACCTAGTCCTTCCTCCAGGCTCCCCATCCAAATCCCAAGTTTCTCTTCTGCCTGTTTCCAGTCCCACTGTCCATGCCCAGTTTCCTTGCCTAGCCAGTCCCCATTTTCACCCACCCGGCTGCCAGTTTATCATCCAGTCACAGTCTTTCCTCCCCCAGCAACTGGCTCTCACTTATACCTATTTTAAATGTAATGGGCTTGTGTGCATGTGTATTTATATTATATAGAGGTTCAGCAATAACTGAATGTCTTTAAGAGTGCAGAGTGGGAAGGGAATCTGGAGAGGCATATGTTTGTCATAATGATGACTAATTATCAGAGATTTTATTGCTGCTGTGGTGGTTGTGGTATGTACATTCCAATTTTATTTCTTGCAGCGCTAGGAGACCCCTGTGTTTTTGAAATCTGAGGGATGCTCCTGCCACTGTCCATGGGGAAAGAGGAAAGGTCTCTTATCAGTTCCTGTGACAGACCCTTGCAAAGTCTTACTGTGGGATCTCAGGGAGAAGCCAGAAAGCTTGTTGATTTTAAAGTAAAGAACTGCTCATGCTAAAGCAAAAGGCGATCTAAAATATATATTCAAAATAAGAAAAACAAAACATTTTTACCATTCTGACTAAAGATTCATTACCTAGCTGTACTTTTAATCAGCAAAATAGCATTTTACCATGACTATATTCAAACCCCTGGGGCTTTCACAGCAGTAAAGAAAATAGGGAGGAAAACTGTTTCAGATATTCATGAATGAGAACAGAATTTCAGGATGTATTTTTGAGATTAAATAAACTGCAGCCCATGTCCACTAATTTTTTATTCCAGTGAAGCATGAACAGGTAAACTGCTGTATCTGTGCTACAAGAAGGCACAGCCAAGGGAAAAGGAGGAGGGATAAAGAACTAGTAGCGAAGAGGAATGAAACCTCTTGTTTTTTAACGTGGCAAGATTCGTTGAATTTTTTTTTAAGGGGAAAGCCATTTTAACCACGGCATGCTATGTAACTTTAAGGTGGGAACATTTTAAATAATACTTCATTGGCATTTTGGCAGCACCTAGCACTTACATCATCTAGGCTTTTTAGGCCTCTAAAACTGGTGTCTTTAGAAACAGAAAGAGTTTATGTTCCAAGTGTCTGGGCTTGCAGCACTTCCTTAAATCTTTATTCATTCTTCAGATAACTGATGGTGGTTACCAGGTGTGTTAATTACATTTGCCTTTCATGAAAGATGACTATCTCCTGTAAGCTTTCCTTGAAATTAATCACTCTAGCCTTCCAATCATTTGAAAGGTGGTCAGAAGAACAATACACCTTCTCAATATATTCTTAGTAATGAAGTGTGAATTGTACATGATATTGCAGAGATAGTTCCGCTACTCACATAGGAAGGCACTATCATCTCTTTCCTCCATGATATATGCAGCTCAAAATCTCACTGGTCTTTTTATTGTCATATTTCATATCTAATTTGCTGCCCATTATAATAAAGTTTTTAAACTTCTTCAGATTGAATAGCTGCAGTTTTGATTATTAAACCTCCCCCCCCCCACCCCACTCACCCATCAGTACTGAAAAGGGTTATTTCTAGAGAGTCTCATTTTCTTTCCCATGATTTGGACAAGTTTTAACTTGTGTGAAAAAAATGACATGCCCCAGCTGGCCTCATATTTCTAACTTCTCAAAGTCTTTTATATTGTGTGTCTATATTTCCAATATTTACACTTTCCAATTTAGTATCTCTGAAAATTTCATTAACATGCTGTTACACTACTTTCTTCCCACTTATTAATAACAAAAAATGTTAAATACCACTAAATTGAGTGAACCCAAGCACAGGCACTCTTTTAGAAGCCACTCTTCAGCTATATATCACAGCTGGCTCAAATTTATCCCAGCTAGAAGAGAATGGTTGTCAGTGGAATTACACCTGGAACGAATCTGGCCCAAGTCTCAAAGAAAATTGATTTTTTCAGTGATACCTTCTTGAAGTAAAGGCCACATTAAAATCCATATCTACCTAATGCATTCCCTTCATTCATTATATTTTTAATTCAAAATGAAACCAAATTTGGCTGACAGGATTTCTTCTTTATAAACCCTCAGACTTTTTTTGGTCCCATTTTCATCTAGCTATTTACTGCTACTGTGACTGGTGATCCTAATATGTCTGGATGCTTCACTGCAGTGAAAGCACAGAAACAGCATAGCAGCTCCCATGCTGCTCTTTCTCCCCACTGATGGGATAAGTGGCAGGAATGCTGGAGAAAGGCAGTGAGTTTTATAGCTATTGGCAACTTACACCAGAAGACCAGTTCTGCATATGGCTGACTACCCCCAAGAGTACTCTGCCACATAAGAGCACACCATAGATGAGGATCCAATTCAAATGCACCAGCTGAGGATCCAGTTCAAATGTGTGCATGAATTTAACAGAGACTGAAGTGAAATATGGTAGATGGTAATTGCCAGGATTACTTCTCTTTCCTTTCTTAGATATTGTATCACATGAGTTGCTTTTTTCTAATCTTCAAGTATCTCCTCAGCTTGCTTTTCAAAAACCATTGTCAGCAATTCAGTGAGAGTTCATTAACTAATTCTCAAAAGATCATAGATTATATTGTCTCCAGGTGCTCATTTGCAGATGCTCCAATTTTTCAATAATTTGTTTTTCTGCTTTTAAGCAATAGCTACTTTTCAGCATGTAAACATTATCCAAAACTCCTCCATCTATTTTTCTTGTTAAAAGCACATTTTCAAAAAGGAGTTGAGTATTTCAGTTCTCTATTTATTTATTTGATCTGCCTTGATTTCATCTTCTCATTTAGTTAGCAGCATATTATACTTCCTGTCTAGGATTTCTTTTTCCCCTGATAAACTTGTGAAAATCCCATCTTATTCCTCTTAACTGGTTTGAGTTGCTTTAATTCATTATGGGGTTTGTTTTTTTTTAAACTCCTTTTTCCCCTTGAGCTTTAACTTACTGAATGTTCTTATATCCCTGTTTTCCATTTCCAGAACAGCTCATTTGTTACCCTCATATTTTTGAGCAGTCCCTTGTGAAGCCACATTGGCCTTTTCTTGTTCCTTCTACATTTTCCTCCGAGGAATTTTCATCTGTTGCACCTTAAAAGAAACCATAAATTAGGATTCTCCAGCTTTGTTTCACACCCATGGTTTTTAAAAACTTCTACTTGTTGTATCCTGCCCATTAGGGCCCTGATTTAGCAAAGCATTTAAGCACATGCTTAACTTTAAGAATGTGTATAATCTCATCACTATTCAACAAAACACTTACACATGTGGTACTTGGGTCCCAATGGTGTTTAAGCACATGCTTAAAATTTATTCACATTTTCCAAAATTTGTTTCTTGAAAATTAACATCTTTGTACTGCTGCCATTTATTCATCTTGTCAGTCCTTCTCAATCAAAATGCTTTTTGGATACTTCTCCTTTAGTTGAATTCTTTTCTTTCTGAGTCACAGATCTGGCTTTTATGCAACCTACTTTAATAGTACCCATTACTTTCTGGTCTCTAACTCACTGAATTCAGGTCCCTTAAACATACCTCTCCCAAGCAGCAAACTCAGTTTCTTGCTCATCTTTTTCAATGAGGAGGAGGAGGAGGAGGAGAAGGAGAGAAACTTCCATTTTGGGTGAGGAATCTGCATAACTAAACTATGTCTAATCTTCCCTCCACCAAAAAAAATGAACTTAGACATTTCCCCAAGGGATTTTAGGGTGAGATGTCACCCTCCCACAGCCCACACCTTCCCTACTTGGGGAGATGAAACCCTACTATGCACTCAAAAGCTGTTTCCATTAGACCAGGGAGCTGTGGAAGGCCACACATTCCACAAAGCTCATACTGGCTACTTCCATGGCTTTAGCTGTCCAGCCAACATCTCCACCCAGATATACTCTTTGCTCCCTTCTCTTTATGAAAGCAGAAAGGAGTGTTTGGCAAAAGAAACCTGTGATGTTGTAGTTCTATCTTTGCAAGTTCTTATTTCAACCCAGGCTTTGCCAAACGTTTGAATTTGCATTAATAACTGAATGGAAATCAGCTCATGAAATCACATGCAAGATGTGGCAGCAAAGTTTGCTTTGATGTGAAATAGTGAACTTCACCATACCAGTTAATGTTAATCAAAGTAAAGACAAACTAAAATACTTTACATCTCAAGGCAATCACGTAATTCTCAGTCTCTGCAATCAATCATTATCTCCTAAAAAAAATATTTTGTTTTGGTTGCTGGCTATGTTGTTGACTTGGACAGCAATATAATCACCAAGCAAAATAAAAATACAGATAGGATTGATTTCCAGCCTAGCATCCAGCCTTTGGCTTAAACAAAAATGTCAATTTAAATTAGTTCGATTTTTTATAACGATGTTCATCCATCAGCATTATCTGTTAAATATTCCTTGCAGCTTTATCCTATCACCAACACCCCTGTTATGTCATTCTGAGCAATGCACTGCCCTCCATAAGAGCAATTTTTTATGATTGCATTGTCATTAACAAGAGCCATATATGGCTCCTTTGAATAGAAAACTCAATATGCCATGGGATTAAGTTACTCCAAATCAGTATGCAAACAAAATAAAATCCTTTATTTACTGTGGGAAATGATTCAGATTAATCAGTGGTATATGCTGATTATAGAATTAGATAGTTACCACTTAAATGTTATGGTTACCTAAACATTTGGATAAACTGAGCCTACCGTAGATCTACTAACAAGCCAACATGGCATTCCAAAACTAATAATAATATAGGAAGATACTGTAGGTATCTGTTCCTTTTCTGCTAAATCATATGTTAAAGGGCAAATGCTCAAATCATCAGTCAAACCTGGATAATGTACAACTTAATAAATTAGATAAAGATGTTTGACATTTCTTCTCCATAATAAAGTAAAGTGGTCATAAAACACAAAGTATTGCATCCCATGTGTACCACAATTTTACAGACTTGAAACTAACAAAGGAATGGATTCAATTTCATTCTCATTCTTTTTATAACTTTTAACTAATAACCTCTAGGCCAGAGATAGCACATGCACACAAACCAAAGCAACGAAAACCAAACAGCTGCCCTAGTCATTTGGATAAGGAAAACTGGGGAATCCTGACCTCTAGATCTACTGTACCAGAAACATAGCAATTAATTTAACTTTTTGTAATTGACAGTACCACTTTACGCTTGTTCATTTTTTCTATTAAATTTTCACTTCCCAGAATGAGCTGATGACTGAGTTGTTCTGCTTCACATGTTGTACAAGTACACTATGCTACACTGTTTCCATTTCTTTGGTCTGTTGTGTTTGGATAGGCTGTTATAAACACTCCCCCTCCTCCCACACAAGCTACTTTAGCTGCTAAAAAAGGAAAGGATGGATGATTAGAACTGGCCAGAATGTTTGCATCTGGAGAAATATAGCAAATTTTAGTAACTTTGCTTGGCACTCACTTCGTACCTTTCATCTGAAGATCTCAAAGTGCTCTTCAGACATTAACCCTCACAACATCCAACGTTATCCCAGCTTGACAGATTCAAAGAGTGAAGCGCAGAGTTTAACTAGATTGCCCAGAATCATACAGAAGCAGAGCCGAGCCAAGAACAGACTTGCAACACCTGGCTGTATAATGCTCTAACCATTAAACCACCTGCTTTTGGAATGAAAACTCACTAGCATAGTTCCATCAGTGAGTTTGATAGGTAGGGGAGGAAAAGGGATTCCAAAGTTTCTCAAATGCTACTTTAGTAAAATACCATTTAAAAGCTACAAAATGCATGAAATGAAGGCAAGATTTTTGATATTTTAGCTGATTTCACACAGCAGGTATTTTTTAAAAAATTCATGAAATTTCACAGCCTTTTGGATCAAAAACAGAAGTCTGGATATAGCTCTGAGAATAGTCAAATAAAAACTTAGGACAATTTTTTTTTAATGGTTGCAACAGACCCTGTGAAATTGGTCTGCAATTTGCATGCACAAAAATCCAGCATTTGTACTGGAATCAGCACTTGTTCATATAAATCACACAGGCATCTAACTACCTAGCTGGTGAAAGCAAATGCTATGTGCACATGAATGTGTAGTTTTCTGTGAGTGCAGTTTTAGAGAAAGCTTTTGAAGTTTTTGGCCTGCACTGATAAAAATATCAAAGTAGATTATACCTGGAATTCAAAAAAATTCCATTTAGGGCTGAAGTCTTTATTCTGTCATAATCATCATGACAGACTGAAAAAGGATCCAGAAAATTATTGCACAAGATTAACATGTTTTCCTGGCAGTGACTGCAAGAGAAAAGAAAATGTTGAAACTGAATTTAAGCCTACAAGGATTTTTTTTTAAAGGGAATTAGAAAAACATGCGACTAATTTTTTCACTCTGTCAGTAGATGATTAATTATTGGTACTATAGGTGAGTCCTACTGCTTAAAAGAATTCTGAAAACCGTGAAGTGATATGGAACATTTGGAAGTACCCATTTTAAACTCATTTATACTCACTCCTTGCTCTGGCCTAGTCACAATTGATTAGAACACAGCAAGAGTTGCACCTTAACATAAACAAAGGCAAAAACTTCAGGATTTACCTATTGTGTGAAAATTACAAATAAATGATCTTGCAGTCTTGAATCTCAAAGCACATTACACGTATTAAGGTATTATCCCCGTTTCTAGTGTCCCTCACCAACCAATAAACCTACAACTTTTATATTTGATTTCAATGGAGAAAATATTAACTTGTCTTGCCACTTCCTTCTTTTTCTGTGTGCTATAAAATTTTACTCTTGGACTTTGTGGAATTCTGATATTTTAGCAGTGTTAATGGTGCTCTGCTTCCATATTTTTTGAAGCACATTGGACTTTGAATACAGATTCAACATCAATGTTTTCTGTAGTTCTACAGTTAAATACCTGTCTCAGACATCCCAAAGCAGAATTTTTATTGTACATATCTGGTCTGATCTTGGTCATATATGTCCTAGCCTTTTTTCCTAGATTCTGGTTCAACAACTTCCAACAGAATTGGCCTGAAATTTAACTGTCATTTACTATAACAAATTCAAGTCTTTGGTCTTTAGAAAGAGAAAGTGTAGATTTTAACAAAACAATCACATATGCAAAAGATAGGCAGGACCATGAGGAGACAAATATGTATTATAAAAGAGTTATCTTTCAGACTGTACATTGCTAAACATTTTCCAATGTAATGAATGAAGAATTTATATTTTAGGATTAAAAGTGGGTTTGGTTTTTTCAAACTGATCAGATGGTGTACAACTGGTATGAATAAGCCAATTTACCTACTTACCAGGAAGGCTCAGTCTTTACTTTGCTCAACTCATCTGGTCACAACTTTTGTAGCAAAACTATTGATTTCAAGTGATGTTTAGAAAGCTAAAGTTATTGTTGATTTCCTCTTTCTGGCAGATAGAGATGGGACTGGATTTCCTGAAAGCTGTTATTATCCAAGAACAATTCTTAAAAATCAATTCAGTGAAGGTGGAAAGATACAAGGAAAAACAAACAAACACCCTAACATTCATAGATAAAAATAACACTTGACATGGAGAGACACTGCAACTGCAGCAATGATATTTCACAAAGGCCCCTGAACAGTCATCAGATATGAAAAAAAATGTTGGGCCAGCTCACGTGTTGAGGTTAGTTTTTAAATCAATACAATGCTCAATGAATTAGTACCATATAGGCAATCACTGTGGAGGTACATACTTCAATTCTGAAGAGTCAAATAGGGGTAAGTCCTCCAAGTGTCATTTGCAGAAATGAGGAAGTTTAACAATTTATATTATTTCAATGGAACTTTTGATTCCAGAGGACAATGTTTCTAACACAGGATCAGACAATTAGAGTAGTAATCTCTGTAGGTTCCTGCTTGACCCTCTGCTCTAGACATCCTGTATTTTTTCAAAACAGTCTCCAGCTTTTTTTTCCCCCAGAAAGGGAGAGTCATGATTTCCCTACCCCCTTGCTTTCACAAGCTCTTCCAACTCTCCCCTGTACACTGACCTCTGTGAAGAGATTGAAATCTCATTTCCTGCCTCTGACAGAAATTCTCCAAGAGTAAGATTCTTAACCAACCTGATAGTTATTACTGTCTTCCTCTCTGTCCTTCCCTTTCCTCCCCCTTTCCAATCTCAACCCCCTACATCAGGTTCAAATTTAAGACAGGAAAAAAGAGACACCTTTTAATGTTCTTTTGGATAAAAGAAAACCAAGGAAGATAACTGATGTTTTTCCCCTAGGATGATATACATTCATTTTCACCTCAGCCCACCTCATGCTAGAAAGCAATGATCATGCTATGACACTTTCCAGGCTAGTGTGCAATGTAGCAAGCAAAAAGCAAAAATCCATATTTAAAGCAATGAGTCAACAGGGAGCACTTTAGGCACTAGGGAAATGCCATAGACAATCAAGAAAATATAGGAAAATCTACTTAGCCTGAAAATAAAGTGACCCCTCCCCCCCAATTATGATAATCCCAGGATACCCTCATACCCAGCCCAAATAGCCTTGTTGGAAAGATGTAAATAGAAAGGAGGCAGTGTGGTGTAGGATATTTCTAAAGCAAACATTCAGAAATCCAGAGAGGAGGCAGGAGAATTTCTTTTAATCTTATTCCTAAATTAAACTTCAAAGGAAAATTAATTTTGGGTCCAGTCCTGTTTCTAATGGCAGAACTCATCGTCTTCAATGGGAGTAGGATCTAAGCTACATTACCAGTCTTGGAACAGTTTGAACAATGCTCCTTTTTTGATGGAACTGACTATAGCTTGTCTTGATTTATTATACAGTGAGGGAAATCTCATACTACTCATGCAGTGTCGAGTTTTAGGCTTCCTTATATACAAGAATGCTCTTCATGTTATTTCCATTGTCATAAATATAACTTTTGGACTGAGAGGAAAAAAACCAAAATACACTCTGAAATCTGATACAAATTTTTGTCAATGGTTATTCATACAAAACACTGCCATTTTCTGTAGATGTAGTTGTGCCATAGTACAGACTGAGAAAAGCATCCTTTGGACCATAGCAGCTCTTTGCGAGCTAACCTGCAAGCACGGTAGACCAGATTCTCCTGTCATCCAGCTGATGCATCCACAGTGCACAAAGAATAAAAACTGTGAGAAGCAGGTATACAAAGTCTGTGAGATTAAAATGTGCTTTAAAATCATCATTGGAGGAGCCACTAAGTACAGTCACATCACAGGCAGTGATATCAGAACAAGGAGTCAGATGATCTGTTCCTGGGCAATGGGAGCAAAATGGCCAGGAGAGGACTAATACATAGGTAAGAGTATTAGTCTGAGGGTCTCTGTCTCTCCCTGTGGATCTCTGACCAACATAGGGCAGTGGATTGCTGTTAATATTTGCAATGACTAGATTCACAAGGGGGGCTAAGGTATTTAACTTCTACTCGAGGTATCTAAGTCTAACACTGGCATTCATAAAACCATCTCAGCTGTCACCAACCCAGTAGGTGACTACATTTCCACCAACAGAGCTCTGGAGGCACCTACCTTCCTGCTGTTGGGCATGTACACAGCTGTCCAGGTCCTGACACTATACAGCAGCTTAACATCTAGTCATAACTAAGCCTTGCAGAATTCACAAACTAGGTATCTCCCTACCTATCCATTCTGCAGGGCCTGATCCAGTAGGCATGATCAGAGCCTGTCTAAGGCTATGTCTACACTTGTCAGAATAAGTTGACTTTGCTAAGTCTACTTAACAAAGTCGACTTTAAGTCGACCTTGTTAAATCGACTTAGCATGTCTACACCGTAAATTTAGGTTGACTTAAAGTCGACCTTGCTAAATCAACTTAGAGCGTCTACACTGGATACCTATGTCGACTGGCAGAGGCTAGGTCAACCTGGGAGTGGTGCATAGTGGGAAGTGTGGCACCTGAGGTGCCCCCCTTCCCTGGGCACCCCTTTAAAAGTTGCAGGGAGCTCAGCACCTTCTCCATTGTGCTTGGGTACATGGGGGCTGAGCAGGAGCAGGGTACAGGAGCAGGGTGGGCAGGGCTGTGTTCTGCCTTGTGAGTGGGCACGCCAGGATCTGGCTGTGCCAGGCACCCTGGGAGGGAGGTCAGTGGGGGAACCCTGGGGGCCATTTAAGTCGACTTAGGGCTAAGCCATCTCTACACTGGCTTAATTTGACTTAATAAAGTTGAATTAAGCATTAGTTTGAAGTAAAACGAGGTTTTATTAGGTCGAACTAACTTTTCCTTAAATCGACTTAAGCTGCAGCATAAATCGAATTAAGGAAAGCCCAGTGTAGACGCAGAGTAAATTAAGTCAACTTAAGCCTGTTTAAATCAACTTAATTTACAATTGTAGACACACACTAAGAGCCTGTGTTCTGGATTGGGCCCTGCACAAAATACAGCTTGGGACGAGGCAATGCTCTTCCTCCTCCCATGCCCAATAGCTAACTAGAACATTCCTCCATGATGTGAGAGATCTGGGTTCAAATCTCTATTCTGCCTGATACGGAGAAGCAACTTGAACACAGGTCTCTCAACTCCCCAGGGAGAGGAGCATTTCCTCCTTGGCTTTCATGACTGGATTAAGCCTCACCCCTCTCCTTGATATTTCCTATTGTTTAACATAGGTGGGTCCCCATGCATTCAGCATGTTTGTTGGCTTCTGAGACTCCTACTTTTAAAACCCTTAACTCTCTTCATGAATTGTACAGGGGCCTGAGTACCTACCTCAGGATTATAAAATCCTCTAGTTGGCAGATCACCTAAAAGTTAAACCAGGGGTTCTCTACCCCTGGCCCGCGGGCCAAAAGTGGCCCACGGGGCTTTTTAAAATGGCCCGTGCTCAGCTGCCCAGCTGCTGGCTGGGAGCCCTACTGCGGCTGCTTGCCACCCCTCCAGTCCTAGCCAGGGCTCCAGGGGCTGTGGGTGGGGCCGCAGGACAGCAAAGCTGGTGGGCGTCCTTGGGGGGGGGGCCCCCGGCCACCCCACCCCCGCGGGGGGGGGTGCTGGAAGCAGGGGGGGGGGGCGATGCAGCTGTGGGGCATGCTGGCTGCTGGAGGTAGCCGCGGGCAACATGGCATGACTGGGGAAGGAAGCCATGGGGGGGACAGGGCTGGGGCTGTCATGGCCATGGGGGGAGGTGGGAGCGTGGGCCGCACTCTTGCTGGGGCCCACAGCCTGCCCACATTCATGGGCATCCAGCTCCCCCACCCCCCTTTTTAAAAGGAAGAAAATCTTTCAATTTTTTAAAAAATCTTTTTGGCCTGAGGACCACAAATATAATTTTTAGAACCCTGAAGGGCCACTATTCTATTTAATTAATTTTATTAACATTTAATTAACTACATCTAAGTAATTCAAATTAATTACACATAATTAATTAAAATTAATTAAATTTAATTAATTTAATTTTAATGCAAATTTAATTAAATAGACTGGTGGTCCCTCGGGGTTCTAAAAATTATATTTGTGGCCCTCGAGCCAAAAAGGTTGGGAACGACTGAGTTAGACACTGCAAGCCTAAGCTCCTTTGTGAATCTAAGACCAGAAATTCAAGCCCCTGTGAGCAACTTCAAATCACTTGTGCTTGTATTTACAAAGCAAATTGAAAGAGGAGATGCACCCAGCCCTCTCTGTCATAAATTCCAACTATTTCTGAGGTTCCAAAATCCATCCCAACTCTCATATCTCCCCAGGTACCGAAAGCTCTAACTGACCCACTACCCAGCTGTCAAAACATCCTCCAAAAATTCTATAATGGTTGGTTAATATAAAACATTGTGGTACATAAAATATATAGCCTTATATCAAAATAAAGGAATACAAAGTGCACTGAATTTAAGTTAATACTTGTTTTTGGAAAACCTCAGTAATTCAGTATATTCCTCCACTTTTGAATTTATATAAAGTTGCCACAACTTCCAGTCTGATACAGACTTCTGCACTAGCCTGACACAGAAACCAGGGATCCTTGCTACACAGTTTAGGTCCTTGGTGCCTCTCAGATAGTAACCACTGTGAGCTCAGACTAGTGTCCCCATAGAGACACTTAGGAAGATCTTCACAAACAGCAAATGGCAAAAGCCTGTACAGAACTGACTGATTACATAGTGCTTTCTCTACCTCCTTATTCCCAAATATTAAACATATGAAATACTTTCCTAATATTATTTTACAGTGTAAGCAATTGCTCTAGTTGCCACAAGGATTTTATGCACTTGTGATGATGTGTTGTCCTGTCCATATGATGAATTGTGTTAGAATGTACTTCACGCTCTGAGAGAGACATGACTGAGTTACTAAAAAGGAAAACAAAGCAAGAAAATGATAAAGATTTCAGACTAAATCCTCAGCCTTCGAGCTGGCTGTTGCATGCTACATTCAGCCAGGGCAAAGCAATTGGAAGACTGTTTAATATTTTGCTGACCCATAGGAGAAAAGAGAGAGACCTCTGCAGGTTCCCTTCATAAGAAGGGAACATGTTCAGCCTTCATCCTTGGAATGCATGGGGACTGATAGCCATTGCCACAAGCAAATGAGCTGCTTGGGGAAAACAAAACCCCATCTTATATGACTGAAGGCCAAAATGAAAGCCTCACCCCTCTCCCCTGCTTCTCTGGCTTAACACCAGACAGTGCAGGAGGCTTTCAATTAATGTTGTCCAGAAAACACGAGGGGTTACCCACACAAGAAAATAGCTGTCAAAAGTAATTTTCATCAAAATTTTTCAGCAAACAAGTGAAATGTATAAAAATAAACTGAAAACAAATGTATTTTGGTTGAAAACTGAAAAATGTTGATTCCGAAAGGCTGCTACAGTATCTCATGCACCCCTTTTTCTCTAATGCCAGGGCTCCATGCTCAGACTGTATCTCCCATGATACACTATAGTATCCCTTCCTGGAAAGGGGGAACAGGACAAAATTTGACTCCCTGGCTATGTTACATCATGGGAAACATAATCCAAGTAATTCAGCCTACAGAGACGACTGGGAATATTAGGCAACCAAACTTCAACTCCCATGATGCACCATGACAGTATTTCAGTTTTCAGCTACAATATTTCATTTTTCAGGCACTCATGGTTTCTTTTTTACGAAAAACTCATGAAAAAGGGCATTTCATTGCCCAGTCCAATTTCTAAGCCTCTGTTCGCAGAAGCACTTCTCAAAAAAGATAGTGTGTAGCTCTAGTCCCCTGGTGATTGCCAGAGGAGCTACATAACCTAGCCAGTTGTGACTGGAAGAGGGCTACATTCTGTATAGACGTCCACCTTCTGTACCCATTAAAAGAAAAAAACAAACAAACAAACATGGAACATCTAGAAAGGTCAAGTCCTACTAGCAGGGGCAGGGTTCACCCGGTGTCTCCCTTCACTTCAGGCTGGGAGAGTGGAGGGGTTGAGCCATGTTGATGGTGACGGGGGCGGTTGGGGGGGGGGGGTGAAGAGTCCACATGTGAAGCAAGTTGCCAGTCCCTGGTCTACAGCTCAGTTGGTGGCAGTTTGTATGGACGCAGGTCACAGAGTTCCGGCTCTTCCTTATCCCTAACTATTAGACTGGATTTAGAAAGAGCTAGAAACACATGAAATCTTTTCTAACTTTATATTTCCATGTAGGCAACAGCTGCTCTTGCTATAGAGCTGCTATGCAATCGCAGATGGGACAGTGGGGTGTAAATAAAACACACTATTAAAATGTGACCCATGCTATGAAAAATGTCTGAGAACCCTGGGTCTGACCTAATTGCAGAGTAATTTAAAGTGACAATAAGAGTTCTCTGATAAATTTGTTAAATATGGAGTACATGTGGAAGCAATTTAATACATACAGAGAAAAAAGGAAATATATTAATTTCAAAAGTGATGCAATGTGACTCTGTTGTCCAGAAGCAACTCAATGAGGTTAATTTGGCCTGAAATTATATTAATGTACATATAACTTTGGGGAAGTGTTTAACTTGTTCTAATACTTCTGGTTTTACATAGTATCCCAGATGGACAACATCCGCTTCTTAAATTTCACACATGGGAAGTTGCACTACCAGATGTTTTGGCAGTTAGTTGCCTACCAATACTCAAAGACCTATTGAAACAGTGTTTCTAGTCCTAATTGTACACCAGGTACAATCCTTACAATTAGGACCCTATTTACACTACCATTATGATTTAGATCAGATGACAAATTCACTTCAGGTGCTTTTTGACTTATTTACACCATGGTTACAGTTTGCAGTGTACTTGTGATGCAGCCATGTTTTAAACATATCTAATAACCTGCATGCTGGTATTTCCCTTACATAATAGTTAATTTATAATTTTATATTAAAAAATTCATGATCTTGCATAACTTCGAACCCCCTGCATAAGATCCTAGCAACAGCCAGAACATAATTAAAATGGCATATTCTTGGTATAGTTGTATATTCACCTATGTCCCCTATACAAGATTCTCAAAATAATTTCAGTTTGACTGGAGAGAGACATCTAGGTATCAAGCATAATATCAGCCATAGGGTATTCCTACTGGTTTATGAAGGTCATTTCACTAAGATACTATTAAAAGCTATCACTGGAGCTACATTTCAAAATAAATGGCAAAAGATATTAAGTCAGAAAAAGAAGAGCTACATGGTCCTCAAACGACAAGTAACAGATATAGGACTATCTTTTTGTGATTTTAGATGACTCAGGCTACATATATGATACTGTACAAGTATGAAATATTGTGTGTGCGAAGTGCCTTATTTGTACCATAAGTATGCTCAGTATCATATTTAACCCTGATTCTGTGAGAAATTATCAGGAACTTCAATAAACACACATATAAACGCTGAGGGTAAATTAGGAAGAACAGACTCAAAGCACCGTTCTACTCTGAAGAGTGGCTGTGTAATAAAGGCACCTCTTTACTAATCAGATTTGCTCTGATCCTGACATCACTGAAGAAAATGGGAGTTTTTCCATTGACCTAAATGGCATTCAAAGTTATGTCTTTCAGAGGAGTAGCATGTTAGTCTGTTTTCAGCAAAAACGATGAGGAGTCCTGTGGAACTTCATTCCCAGTCCACGAAAGCTTATGCTCCCCCAAAATTTGTTGTTAGTCTCTAAGGCTATGTCTACACTGGCAAATTAAGCTGATTTAAGGAGGCTTAAGTCGACTTAAATTAAGCCGCGTCCACACTAGGCTTTAATTAAGTCGACTTAAGAAATTCCTTAAGTCGACTTAATGAACGCTTAAGTTGACTTAATAAGAACTGCCCATTAGGTTAACTTAAGCCTGCTTAGGTCGACCTAACCCTTCTTTAGGTCAACCTAAGCCCAGTGTGGACATTTAAGTCCACTTTGTTAAGTCAATTTAAGGGTGGTTAGGTTGACTTAACAAAGACAACTAAGTCGACTTAACTTTTCCTAGTGTAGACATAGCCTAAGGTGCCACAGGACTCCACATAAGAGTTACATCTATTCACATTAGTGATTAGAACTAATTGACTTTATTAGGTTTGTCTGCACACAGATTTTTAGAGAATAATGAAGAGTATGAATTTAAAGCAGAACAACTGCATACTTTTATTCCAGAATAGAGCATCGTTTTCTGGTTTTGCTTACTCTACTTCCAAAGCTAGATAAAATAGTTCAGAAAAAGACTCTTCTTCTGGAATAGAAGTATTCACACATGGAGTTCTTCCTTAACTGATATTCTGGAATAACTCCATCTGTAGATAAATCCTCAGATGACAAAGTAATAATGTATTACTTTTTCCTCTTGTTAGCTCTCCAGTGACAGAAAGTTGGATATTATACCTTACTATGCATCGACACAATTATTTATGATCAGATTATCGCTGGCCCCATACAGTACACACACAAGGGAGAGAGGTTCTAGGACATTTCCCCCTTGTGGATACCTTGCCAAAGCCAGGACCAATTACAGTTGCTGCTCTCAAGGAAGCCTCCATTCTTGTGGGTCTTCTAAACCTTGCAGGGGTATCAAACTCATTTGCTATGGCGGGTCAGATTTGACTTAAATGTAATTCAAGTGGGCCCTAGGTACCATAAGTCGAAATACTATAGCAGTCTCATGGCATAGCAGAGTGCTGTGTATTCGAAATTGTGCTCTGCGATACCACTGTCTCTCTGTTAGGGAGAGACTGTGGTCTCATGGAGTGCAGTCTCACATACCCAGCGCTCTGTGATGTCGTTAGACCTGACACTCTTTCAGCATTGTGGAGCTTTGAGTATGCGTGACCACACTCTTGCTCTCTCTGACTGCATCTACACTGGTAAATTAAGTCGACTTAAGCTTGCATAAGTCGACTTAATTTACCCTGCGTCTACACTACAGTTTCCTTAAGTCGACTTAAGCAGCTTGCTTAAGTAAAATAAATTCGACTTAATGAAAATTAAGTTGACTTTCTTAAACCTAGATTTAACCTGAAAAATTCCTAAACATTAAGGAGACAATGGTTGGTGACATCCTGTCTGGGGCGTTCCCATAAAATCACACAAGTTAAAGTATAGCTAGAACACCAAATTCCTAACTTCTAATCGAACTAGAATTCCTAGACATAAACTATATAATCATTCCCAGCAAATTACTACCTTTCTATTGATACCAAATATGACATAGTTCCTATGGATTATATGAGATTTAGATAATTTATCCATTGAACATAATATCATAAATGCTTCCCTAAATCCAGACAGTGTCACACCCTGCCCACATGCCCTGCCCTTTGGGGGGCATGCCAGGCTCTCCCTGTGCCCCCCCCGGGGGGCATTGTGTCCTTAATGGCTCATCAGTTTATTCCCTGAAACCATTCTACCTGGAAAATTCCTAAACATTAAGGAGACAATGGTTTTACACACCCACCTCTCTCAGGTATTTCAATAAAATAACTTCAGTTAAAGTATAGCTAGAACACCAAAGTCCCCTCAAAAATGAGGTAGGTCCTCCCTGCCTCACTTCAGGGAAAGTTACCATGGCAGCAGCCGTCTGAGATGCTCCTGCCTTTGATTAGCTCTCATTGCAGGTACTGCAGCCTGGAAGGCTGCTATGCTCCCTAGTCTCACACCACATGTGGGCTTCCCCTTTTAAGCTTCTTCCTTTTGGCCTGAGCTCTCTCACAGACGAGGCAGGATGGGGCCACCTGAGCCTCATGAGCTAATTAAACCTATAATGCCCCATGGGAGGGTTCTGTATCCCATTACAGAGACCCACATATTTGCTTATTTATTTGAATTTCTAACCGCATTATAACCACAAATGGGACTCAACAGCCATTTGCAGATGTAAATGCTCTATTTGCATAAACACCTACAGTGATTGCATGTGCAAAAGCCAATGTACACAAAAAAAAAAAAAAATCACTGCTTCTTGCAAATCTGGCCTTGTATGTCACTAAATTATTTCATTGCTTAACATTGTTGTTGTTACCTAAAGGGAAGTCAAGGTTGCCAAAGCCTCAGATGGAGGGAGGTGAAAATTCTCACTTTCTGTTGGTGGTGGTGTTCCTTTTCACAGGAATTTTTTTCAAGTTCTCAGGGTTACAGGGACCACAAATTCCCAATTAACCAACCTTAGAAACCACAAATCCTGATGAATCAAATATGCCAGTTCAGGCCAGAGATAAAAGCACAAAGGGAAACTGTCTTACCTAGCACATCCCTATTAATTACAGTTATTGTGGGCAAAATTCCCCACAATGCAGAAGTCTCACATAAGGCCCTGTGGTAAAGGCTTACCTGAGGCGTAAGTGGTACTGTGCAGTATGGCTTTAGTCCAATTGAATAAGTAGTTTGTAATGTAGTTATCTCAGAGCAATTATATTATAATGATTTACATTGTCTTATGTCTTACACTATATTTCTTTTCTGTATCTCATTTCTTCTTTGTTTTATATATTTTGCCACTAGTGATTGATTTTTCACTTAGTAAAATAAAACAAAGGTAATTTTCTAAAGCACAACAAAAAAATCTCAAATTATTTCAAAATTCAATCTCCCTCTACCCCCAACTTGTTTGGAAAAGGAGAGGAAAGCACTACACACAACGCAAAGTATAAGTCGCAATACAAATATTAGTAGCCCACAAGTAACCTAAAGTTTCATTCTCAGTATAAGTAGCCCAAAGATAGATTATGGTGTACTGAACTTTTGAAAATTAGCAAAGAAGCACACAACCATAATATAAGAACATGCATGGAATCCTATTTATACAGTAATTACTCTTATAAATGGAATTTCAATGGATGAAACTAATAGAACTCTATAGGTATTACGCTAATTACTTTTAGATTATAATAGAAAATTGTGTTCTTTTCCAGGAAACTTTTCAGTCAAGCTCTGTGAAAGAACACTATAAAGTTATTCCACTCCATCAGGGGTATCAAGGAAACTGCTTGCCTGAATCAAAATCTCTATCCCTGCACATGAGAGGTATATGTTTTACACCTGCCTCTGCTGTGTCCTTTACTACCCACTTTTGTCTATATTGCTTCCTGAATAGTGCAGTAGAGGAGGGGCAAAATGTCTGTGTGCTCTCCACAGTGAAATCCACCTAGTACAGAAAACCAGCATAAGGCTTCTATACTATGCATCTTACTTTTAAATTGATGAAGTCTTAGCAGTGTGAGACACCAGTTCAATTCGCAGCTATTAAAAGCTTTGCTGAAAAGTGAGGGAAACTACTAAATTATCAAATTTGAGAATTATCAAAATTTTGGATTAGGAAAGTGAGAAAGCCTGATCCAATGTCCATTGAGGTCAGCAGGTATCTACCGTTTAATTCAATGGGCTTTCAAACAGACACATAATCAATTTCTATTGTAGTGTTAAATAAAGCATAATTATTGTTATTTGCACATGAATTGACAAGGCACCATACTCAGTTTTAGATATACACGTGCTGTTCTGATCAATGTCTGGGTCTTGCGCACATAAATTCATAGAATGGCCCAGCACTTCACAGGCATTTAGGTGCCTAACTTCATTGATTTCAAGTATGACTAGGTTTGAATGCACAATTAAACAACTAATAACACTGATAGTCCAATAGCATTGCTGCTGAAGATGTGTCCAGGCTAACCCAGTTATCCAGGATGACCCAGTGCTCCAATTCAAGTATTCCATAGTTTCTTTGGCTATGTCTACACTGGCAAGTTAGTTCGAATTAAGGAGGCCTAATTCGAACTAACTAAAGCCATAGCTACACTAGGCTTTAGTTAGTTCGAATTAAGGGCTTCCTTAATTCGAACTAATTAGTTTGAATAGGGTATTCGAACTAAAGGGTTAATTTGAACTAACTAATTCGAATTAACCAATGTGGCCAGGTTAATTCGAACTAATTTCTTAGTTCGAATTAACCGGCCATTGAAATGAATGGGGATTGCTAATTCGAACAAAGCAAGTGCTTGCTTAGTTCAAACTGATGTTCCAGTGTGGCCATGCTAGTTCGAATTAAGCTAATTCGAACTAACTCAAATTAGTTCGAATTAGTTAGTTTGAACTAACTAATTCGAACTAACTTTAGCAAGTGTAGACATAGCCTTTGATACCAAGTATTGTCTTATGCAAATGTTAAAATGCAGTCATGTACCCATTTGGACACACAACTGCTGATTTTACATGTGCACCCACATATATCTTCTTGACAATTAGCCCTAGAGTTATTCCTGTTCCAGAGGACGTTTTTCTGTTTGTCTTCCAAAGGTTAAAAATATCACACAAAATCAAATGCATTCCAAACTTGTGAAAGATTTCTTTTCATGTCACATATTTCTCAATATTTTAAAGTTTATAGGGGAATATCTCTATGATTTAATAATGAAAGGTCATTTAACAAGCATGAAGTCAAATTTAGATGTGTAAAGAACAAAAACAAATGTTTTACTTAGAAAAATGTTTTTCTTTTAAAACACCTCTTCACTTATAATACAAAAAAATTTAACTGATCTTTAAAAGTTATTTTATTTTTTAAACAAAATGTTCTTTCCACTTCATCCCAGATGGCAAGATGTTGACTCAAATACAAGGAACTTGGGAGTTATACAAACAAGAACCTAGTATGACAATCCATTATAAGTTGGCAAATATCCCTGTACTGCCAATAATCAAGGCTCTGCTAACATCTTTCTTTCTTTCTTTCTTTTTTCAATCCACTAAGCTAAATCAGTAGTCTTCCTTTTTTTTTTAATAGGGCCTTTCCTTGCTTTTTAAGGAAAAATATTTCTTTTTCAAATAGAGTTCAGAGAATTTTTTTCTTGCAGGTGGATTTACAGACATGCTCATTATCAGACTAGTTTCAATCACAATTCTCTCACTCCTCTCCCACTTTATTTGCTCTGAGCACTTTTCTGAGCAATAGTGAACATATAAAGCAACAGTGCTTTTTTTCTGCCGGAACGCACCGGAACGGCGTTCCGGCACCTTTTTTTCCCCCGCCGGTGCTCCCTCCCAGCTGTGCAGGCTGGGCCGGGCTGGGGAGATTTAAATCTCCCGCCCTGAGCATGCGCAGTTACAGCGTGCTCAGGGCGGGAGCGGACTGGCCGGCAGCAGCTCTGCCGGCTGTCTCTGTGGTTCCCAGCCTCCGGCCAGGTAAGGGGGCTGGAGGGAGGCCTGGAGAGGGGTGGGGGGACAAGGAGACGGGTCGGGTTAGAGGGGTGGGAGTGGGGACAAGGAGACGGGCCGGGTTGTGGGGTGGGGGTGGGGACAAGGAGACGGCCCGGGTTAGAGGGGTGGGGGTGGGGACAAGGAGGGACCCCCGCGCAGGCCGGCAGCCCCCACCGCCCCCTCCAGACCCCTGGGGCTGCTTCCTTTCTCTTCTTTCTCTTCCTCTTCCTTTCCTTCCTTTCCTTTTTTTCCCCTCTTCTTTGTCTTCCTCTTCCCTGCCTTCCTTTCTCTTCCTCTTCCTTTCCTTCCTTTCTCTTCTTTCTTCCTTTCCTTTTTTTCTTTTTCTCTTCTTTGTCTTCCTCTTCCCTGCCTTCCTTTCTCTTCTTTCTTCCTTTCCTTTTTTTCTTTTTCTCTTCTTTGTCTTCCTCTTCCCTGCCTTCCTTTCTCTTCTTTCTTCCTTTCTTTCTTTTTTTCTTTTTCTCTTCTTTGTCTTCCTCTTCCCTGCCTTCCTTTCTCTTCTTTCTTCCTTTCTTTCTTTTTTTCTTTGTCTCCTCCTTCCTTCTCTTTTTTCTTTCTCTCCCTTCTTTTTTAAAACTTTTTAAAAATTAATTTTAAATAAAAACCTTTCTTAAAATTAGATTTCAATTCCAAATTCATTCCAATTAAATTAATTAAACACAATTAATTAATTAATTCTATTTACAGTCACTTTATCTTCAATTAATGCCTATAATTTCTGTCTTGTGAGTTTTCCCCAAAAATTTATTCTGAAAAAGTTTTTCACACGGCTTGAAAATTTTGCACACAAGCCACCAAACCTAGAGGGAACATTGGCTATTAGTTGCGTACACAACAGCAGGCCAGCAGGCTAACATCGGTCAGTCCCACACTCTGGGCCTGGCCGGAGCCCACAGCACCAACAAAAAGTGTGTGGATGCATTACTGCCTGCCACCCAGTACCCAGAAACACAGGCCAGCAGCAGACGTGATAGCTATGCATTCACGTTTTTTTCTAATTATAATACGGCCCCCCAACAGTCTGAGGGACCATGAACTGGCCCCCTATTTAAAAAGTGTGAGGACCCCTGCTGTAAGACCTCACAGGTTGTCTTTCAGTATATTAGCGGCCTGCATAGTTAATAAAACTTAACAGTTTTTACCTTGTATTTTTATTTCTTTGATATATTCAAAAATTTACTGTTTACTGCACTATTTTCAGTGTTATTTCTTTATGACACGACGGACATCAATAGGAGTTCCGGTACCTTTTTTTTTAGAAAAAAAGCACTGTAAAGCAACAATGTTAGAGTCAAAGGAACAATGGCATGGTATATACCTATGGGCAGATAAATAATTAACACACATACAGATGTTTAAGATTGTCCCCAGGTGACATTTGATCTTAAGTCCCAGGTTTGATCTGAACGGAGATGCCAGAGTTCTGGAGTCTGCCACATTCAGAGTTCCTTGACCCTAGTGGAAAACATCCAAATAAAACAGTTCTGCTAATTCAGACTTCCTTATATTCTTCTTTATAGGGGCCTGAAATTACACTATAAATATTAAAGAGAATTTTATTATTTTTTTGCAGGGGGGGACCTCAGGCATCAATGTGTTGGCTCTGTCTCACCCACCTTCCTAATTAAGGCCATCCTGAGGGGCCAGCTGGAATCCCAGAGGTCACTCTAAAAACCAAACCTTATGCATGGCAATGCAGAGAATGAACAGCTGAGCCATTGACTTGCTTAGTTATTTTAGGCTGGAAAGATAACATCTCTGTATAATGCCTTCTGTTTACTTACTGCTATGTCATTTTAAATAAGTCAACTAAATTTAACTAATTACTGAAGTATTCGCATTCATCTCAGACGCAAAAGTAAATTACACATTACATTTACTCTTATTCTATGTGTTTATAACTCCTACTGAGCTCTCTAGATAGCAGTTACATCCACATGAAGGATGAAATTCATTCATGTGTGTTGGACCAGCGCAGAGACTTTTTAGCATGCAACTCCCATTTCAGCCCTCAAACCAGGCCACCAGTGTGAGTTGTGTGGTACATAGGCCCCGTGCGGGCCCTCTGCTGAGAGGTGAGTATTACCCAGAGAGAGAATTGGTAACTAGTGAAAACCAGGCTTTCTAAATATCTCCAAAAATAAACTTCTGAAATGCATTGTCCAGTGTATGCTTATACTACAGAATCTCTCTCTAGCATTCTTAGGCTATGTCTACACTTACTAAAGTTAGTTCAAATTAGTTAATTCAAATTAACTAATTTGAACTAATTTTGGTTAGTTTGAATTAACTTAATTAAACTAAAATAAGCATGAATGGCACTTGCTTAGTTCGAATTAGCAAATTGCATTGAGTTCAATGGGCCGGTTAGTTCGAACTAACATGGCCACATTGGTTAATTCGAACTAACTAGTTTGAATTAACCCTTAGTTCAAATCCCTTAATTCGAACTAATGACAGCCTAGTGTAGCCATGGCTTAAGTTAGTTTGAATTAAGCTTTTTTTAATTCGAGCTAACTTGCCAGTGTAGACATAGCCTTAAGGAGTAGTCTTAATACCTTCATATATTTTCACTTCTTTCAGCATTTTAGGCTATGTCTACACTGAGAAATTTAGGTCGACTTTACCAAATCGACTTTAAATCGACCTTATTAAGTCAACTTAGAGAGTCCACACAGGACTCTTAAGTCGACTTAAACCTGGCCTCACTAAGTGGACTTAGAGAATCTACACTAGAGTCTCTAAGTCGACTAATTAGGTCCAGTGGGAGGTGAGGCTCCTTTGGAGCCTCGGCTCCCCAGGCTCGGAGGCTTGTCTTTGGAAAGCCAGCCCCACATGGGGCTGGCTCTCCCGGAGGCAGCAAGCCCCGGAGCGGTCCGGGGGAGAAGGGAGCGCGGAGCTCCCTTCTGGCCCAGACTGCTTGGCTCCCTTCGGGCCAGGACTGCTCAGGTCCCGGGCAGAAGGGAGCCCCGCGCTCCCTTCTAGCCAGGACCGAGTGGTCCCGGGGAGCTCCCTGCTAGCCGGGACCGAATGGTCCCAGGGAGCTCCCTTCTAGCGGTCTCGGGGAGAAGGGATCCCCATGCTCCCTACTGGCCGGGACAGAGCGTCCCTGCGGTCCTGGTCAGAAGGGACTGCAGGGCTCCCTTCTCTCCGGGACCCCTGCGAGTTCGGCAGAGAGGGAGCCGTGGCTTCCTTCTTGCTGGGACCTGCAGGTCCCGGCCAGAAGAAAGCGGGCGGCTCTCCTCTTCCCGGGACCCTCGTGGGTCCTGGCTAGAAGGGAGTGCTGGGTTCCCTTTTTGCTGGGACCCTAGCAGTCCCACCCACAATGGAGCCCTGCAGCTCCTTTCTGGCTGGGAACGCACTCCAGCTGCTGGGGAGACCCTGGAGGTCTCCCTTTTTCCCCTGCCCTAAGTC
>ML685796.1:4831217-4841279 GCA_007922175.1 Pelusios castaneus
AGGAAATAGCTGCAGCAGCACAGGGGGGCAGCACTGGCCCCCCCATCAGAGGCCCTTCTAGAATCCTTCCCTGGAGAGGCCATAGAGGGAGCCACCCATGCCCCACCCTGAGCCTGCTGTGCCACCTATGCCCGCTGCTGGCACAGAGGTGGTTCTTTCTTGAAGATAGGTATTATATTTGCCTTTTTCCAATCCTCTGGGACCTCCCCCGTTCACCATAAGTTTTCAAAGATAATGGCCAGTGGCTCTGCAATCACATTGGCCAACTCCCTCAGCCAGTGGTTAAAGTATAATTTGACGGGCCTCAGAACCCTCCTAATCTCTGGGCCCCCTTCCCATGTTGTCCGGGCCCCCTATATGCATGTGCGGGTCCCAGCCCAACTAGGCATATACAACCACTTCTCAATATCATCTGCCTCAGTTATCACTCCATAAACATATTTATAACTTTATATGGCATTTATGTCTATATCAATTATTGTCACAAACTAGCAAACACTGCATAAGACAATAAGTATTGTGATCTTTATAGTCCTGATATGCACATTTCACTTCATTAATGTAATGCCAAACTTGGAACACAAAAATTTCGTGTCACTTTCACCAAATTCTAGTGACAGCTCTATAGTGAAACGTGATGGATCAAGTGCTTCAACAGCACTGCTTAGACATTTCTCTGAGTTTGGCAACAATTTAGCATTCATAGAGTCCGCTAAGGCCTGGTAAAACTGACATTTAGAAAGTTCAGTTTGCTTGCCAGCATTCACAGACATGTTTACCCATACACCTTTAAAGCAACCTCAGCAATCGCCTCACAAGTCTCTTGGTAGAACTCTGAATCTCACTCTCTGTGAGCTATAAACACCTGAACTTGTCGACTTATCAACTTACTTGCTGTACATAATGTTACATCAGAATTTTGCAACACCAAGGACAGGTCTGCAAGTTCCTCCAGAGCATCAAGCATGAGACCCAAGTTTTTAACAAAAACTGGATTCTCCAGGTTTTTTGCTATGCCAGCAAACTTTGCGTGATCTTTCCCTTCTAGTAAGAAAGTTGATTTTTTTCAAGAAGTGGCTATGGAGGGCTGCATATGACTGCCAAGCAACTTGTACAGTGTGGTAGCTAGAGGCAACCCAACATACATCAAGTACACATCCAATCCTATTAAGCTGGACTTCCAGATCACTCGCACATTCAGCCAACTCTCTCAAACACCTCAGTGACTGACTGTACAGAGCATACAATGAATCCACAAATGATTTAAAGTGATTAACTTCACTGCAGCATTTGATAATATCAGCCACAGCCAATTCCAACCAGTGATTAAAACAATGCCAACTTATCAAAAGTGGAAATTGTGTTTTTAGTTTTGCAGCAACACCAGCCTTATTGCCTAACATGACAGAGGCTCCATGTATACCTAAACCAATCATCTTCGAGAAATTCCTCCGTGAAGCCATGTGCTGTCAAACACTGCAGCAAAGCTAATACTACCCCATCAGCATCATTGCTGCCTAGTTCAATCAGATCAAGAAAATATGTAAGAGGACCAATGTTTGCATCAAAAGTTATGTGCAAGTAAATTACAGGACAAGAAAGTTTACTTAAACTCGTACTCTCACCCATTAAAACAGAAATTTGATATTGCTGAGAAATGACACTAGAACACAAACTATGTTTCATCTCCACAGATATATGGTCTATTGTGTGAGCACAAACAACATTGGTATGCAAAACATGACCCGTATCAACACCATTTAACTGCTGTGAAGTAATAAGGTTTGGATGGTGAGTGACCACCCCCCGTTCCCTGGCAGCTCCCTGCCTCCAGCTCACCGGCTGCAACACCTCGACCCTCCTGGTCCCCACCGGCTCCTGTTCCCCGACCCCCCCCAGTTCCCCATTGGCTTCCCAGCCCGCCCAGCCCACCCAGTCCCCAACCCCCCAGTTCCTCATTAGCTTCCTGGCCCACCCAGTCCCCGTTCCCCGACCCCCCAGTTTCCCATCGACTCCCCGGCCTGCCCATCCCCCATCAGCTCCCCAGACCACCCAGCCTTCCCAGTCCCAGCTCCCCAGCACTCACCCGCCCGGCCCCCCAGCTTACCTGGCCGCCGGAGAGCTGCAGGGGCGTCCAGCGTTGGGCTGGCCAGAAGCCCGCTCCCACCCTGAACATGCTCTTTTGGAGCATGCTCAGGGCGGCAGATTTGAAAATGCCTCAGCCCGGCTGGCGGCCACTGCTCCCAGCTGAGCAGCAGCCTGCCTGCAGGGCAGAGTGGAACATGCGTTCTGCCGGAGTTTTCTGGGTTCCTGGGCCCCGGAATTCTGGCCTGCAAAATTTGAGCGTTCCGAGGCGTTCCAGTTTACTTTAACCCCTGTCCTCAGCAGGAGTCCCATATGGATCTAGTGGCCGAGGCCAGCAGGCAGCTGGAGTGGGGGAACGGGGTGTGTCTGATTCATCCCTCCGATCGTCAAAGCAGAGTGGCCACCCTGTTCTCCCCCAACCTGCAGCCCAAGGTGCTGGGGGTTGCTGAGGTCGTGCTGGGCCGCCTGCTGCATGTCCGGGTCCGCATGGAGGGGCTGACGTTGAACTTAGTCAACGTCTATGCCCCTGCATCAGGCCCAGAGCAGGTGCTGTTCTTTCAACAGGCGGCTGCCTTCCTTGGCACACTGGATCCTCAGGAGTGCCTGGTCCTGGGCAGGGACGTCAACCTCACCCTCGAGGAACGGGACTGCACGGGGAGTGAGTAGTGCAAGGCAGCTGTAGACGTCCTCAGGGAGATTACAGACCATCACTCTTGGTGGACGTCTGGCGCAACCACCACCTGGACGACTCTGTCACCTTCACCTATGTCCGGGTGGAGGGAGATTGGTTGTATCACTGCTGGTTGGACCGCATTTACTTAACCAGGTTCCATCTAGCATGAGCCCACTCCTTCGGCATTTGGCCAGCCCCATTCTCGGATCACCATCTGGTGACCGTGATGGCCTCTCTCTTGGCAGAGAGGCCAGGGCCAGCCTACTGGCACTTTAACAACAGCCTGCTGGAGGACGTGGACTTCATGGTGTCCTTCCGGGAGTTCTGGCTAACCTGGCGGGAGCAGAGACCAGCCTTTTCCTTGGCGCGGAGCTAGTGGGACATGGGGAAGGTGCATGCCCAGTTCTTTTCCCGCAACTGCACCCGGGGGGCCAGCCGGCAAAGGGATGTGGTGTTAGAGCAGCTGGAGCAGGAAGTCTTAGATCTGGAGAGGTGTCTAGCCACCAGCCCTGAGGATCCATCCCTCTGCGGAGCATACTAGGATAAGTGGGAGGAGCTCTGGGCTCTTGAGGACCTGCAGGTCCGGAAAGCTTTCGTTTGATCCCACATCTGTCTCCTTTGGGAGATGAAGCGGGCGCCGCAATCTTTCTATGCCCTGGAGAAATGGAGGGGGGCTAAGAAACATGTCATCTGCCTCCTCTCGGAGGATGGCGCCCCCCCATGGATCCGGTGGAGACGCGTGGAAGGACCAGGGCCTTCTGCACTGGCCTTTTCGCCCCAGATCTGACCAAAGCTGCTGCCTGCAGGGTGCTCTGGAACGAGAATCCCATGGTCAGCAAGGGCAACCAGGGCTGGCTAGAGCTACCTCTCACTCTAGCTGAGTTCTAGGAAGCCCTCCGTCTCATACTCACTCACAAATCCCCGGGCATGGACAGGCTGACTGTGGAGTTCTACAACGCATTCTGGGACATCCTTTGCCCAGACCTCGCCATCGTCTGGGCCAAGTCCAAGGGAAGCGGAGTGCTCTCCCTTTCTTGCCGGCGGGCCATGCTAGCCCTGCCTCCCAAGAAGGGGGACCTCCACGACCTTCGGAACTGGCGTCCCATCTCGCTCCTCAGCACCATAGCCAAGGCCATCTCACTGCGGCTGGGGTCCAGGCTGCAGGACATGGCCCATCCAGACCAGACCTACACCGTCCCTGGCCACACCATCTTTAACAACCTGTATCTGGTCCAGGATCTCCTGGAGCTCGGGTGTATGGATTGTCTGTCAATCAGACTCCTGGCCCTGGACCAGGAGAGGGCATTGACAGGATGGACCATGGGTATCTCCTGGGCACCCTGCAGGTGTTCAGCTTCGGGCCCCATTTTGTGGGGTTTCTCCAGGTGCTGTACGCCTCCACAGAGTGCTTGTTCAGGCTCAAGTGGACCCAGACCAAACCAGTCAGCTTCGGGTAAGGAATACATCAAGGTTGTCCGTTGTCAGGCCAACTATATGCTCTGGCTGTCAAGCCCTTCCTCTGACTCTTCCATCAGAGGTTGACAGGCTGGTGCTCCACAAGCCAGAGCTGAGGCTGGTCCTGTCAGCATACACTGACAATGTGCTCCTTGTGGTCCAGGACCTAGGTGACCTGGAGCAGCTGGAGGCCTGCCTGGCCATCTATTAGACAGCCCCCTCTGCCTGGGTCAACTGGGTCAAGAGCTCTGGCCTGATGGTAGGGGCTGGCTGGCCAGCTGGCTCCCTCCCACCTGCGCTTCAAGCCATCCGGTGGAGCATGGGTCTGCTGCTCTATCTCAGCATTTACCTTTCTGCCATGCATCCCTCCCCAGATGAGAACCGGCAAGGCTTGGAGGACAAGGTATCTGAGCGACTGAGGAGATGGACAGGACTGCTGCGGTGCCTTTCCCTTCTGGGGAGGGCACTGGTCATCAACCAGCTCATCCTGTCCATGCTCTGGCACCAGCTCAACACCCGGGTCCCAACCCCGAGTTTCCTGGCCGACCTCCAGAGGACAGTTCTGGAGTTCTTTTGGCCAGGACTGCACTGGGTCTCTGTAGGGATCCTGAGTCTCCCCTTGGAGGATGGATGGCAGGGCCAATGCTGTATTCACAGCCAAGTCCATGACTTCCACCTCCAGGCCCTGTAGGGACTCCTCTATAGTGCAGGTAGTCCGGCATGGAGCCACTTGTCGTGCACCTTCCTCCGCCACTACCAAAGGCTCCGATATGACTGGCAGCTCTTTTACATCCACCCAAGGGGTGTTCCGCGAGACCTCTCTGAGCTGCTGGTCTTCTACCAGGACCTCCTCCAGACCTAGAGACTTGTCTTGACCTCCAGGTACCTTGTGCCCACGAAGGAGGAGGACCTCCTCATGGAGCCCCTGATACACAGTCACCATCTTTGTGTGCAGGTGGCAAAGACACCCTCTGTGAGGCGGAGGTTGGTCCTGGCAGGTGTCACCAGGGTTGGAGACCTTCTGGACTATGCCTGGGGTGACTGGGTGGATCCCCTTGCACTGGCTCAGCGTACGGGGCTCTCCACCCTTCGAATCCCCCAGCACCTACTCCAGAAGGTGAAGGCAACCTTGCCCCCTGCTGTTCAGGTTTACCCCAAGCGGGTCCTGCGAGAGGGTGCTCCCCAGCCTCCCCTCAGTCCTGGCCCTCCAGGGCTCTTCATTGGGCCCCAGCCCCTCAAGCCCCCCCCCAGCCACCTCCATCCCACACCCCCAGATGGCTGCTAGATTTGCAGCCTACTTGCTTCCAAACCACACCTTGCAAATACCTGTACATATTCATGCTCCATACCATCCACTTCCTCACCCTTGTGTCCTGCCCCCTATACAAAATGGCGGGATCTAATCCCACCTGTGGAGGGCTAGGACCCCTGGTGGGCCAGTCTATATACCACCTTGACCCTGCAGCCTGCAGGGACATCAGTTGGCGGCTCCTTCATGGAGCCATGAGCACAGGCATGTACTTGGTGCGGTTCACTCCTTGCCCCTTCTGTGGCATGAGGGAGACCGTGGTGCATGCCTACCTCGAGTGTGCCAGGTTGCAGCCCCTTTTATTGAGGTTCTGGCTGCACTTTTTCCTCACACTTGTTTCTATATGCGCTCCCCATCTGTGGCCCCACAAAGTCGCGGGACCTCCTCACCAACCTCCTCTTGGCCTACGCTAAGGTAGCCATCTATAAAACCAGGGAGAGGAAGTTGGCTGAGGGAGGAGCCTGCAACTGTGGACCTATTTCCGGTCCCTCCTCCAATCACTTACCGGGCAGAGTTCCTCTGCGCAGTGTCCGCCAGCTCCCTCGGCACCTTTTGGGAGCAGTGGGCGCTGCTCGATGTCCACTTCAGAAATCCTAATTTTGAACCTGTAGCATCACACCTGTTCCCATTTTTCATTAATTGTCCCCTGGTATTAATTGGAACTGGGTATAGTGCTACCTCCCCCTAGGCTGGAGGAGGGGGTTTAGCAGTAGGTGGGCTTGCGCCTGCCCACCACCCAGTAACCAAATAGGTGCGCTCTCAGACTGCCTGCTGGCCTTGATATCTCACAATTCCTTTGAGAAGGGACTGTCTTTTTCTCATTTTCTGTGAAGCATCTAATACCCTTTTGTGCACTATATAAGTGTATGATAATATGGGACTGATCCTGCAGACTGTGCTGCCTGTAATGATCTTGAGGGTTCATTAAAGACCATGCCATTGAAAGAGTGAGGAATAGAAGTTTAATAACACAGACAGGAGTGATTCCCAGGTGTGTAGCTGGGAGTAGCCATGTTATATCACCTGTAGGGCATGTCTTCCAATTCACACAACACTGACCCACGCTAGGAAGTGTCTCTAAAATCACAACCTTCTACAAGCATCTCTTTACATTGCACACTGTACAGTAAGGCTGTTAGGGCATGGTTTTACCTTCTTGTACTCCTGAAGGATAGACAAATTCCAAAAATCCCCTGCTTGGACCAGTGACTTAATGCCACAACTTAACTCTGAGTAATGTTTCTGCAGACCTCACGCACCGTCTATGCCACACACTAGCTGGCCACTTGGGCCCTGTGTGATACAGAGGCCGAATGAGGGGTCACTGGTCTGTAACAGCCTAACAAACTCACTACACCTGACACACTGTTGTTACAGTATTTAGCAAATAAAAGCATGTATTATACTGGTCAGCATATGCCTTGTTAGATGCATGTGTAAGTGTCAGGCAAGAAATCGAGTGTTTGCACTAAAAATATGTTTAAAATATGTAACCAGACAGGATTGATAAACAAGTGTTTCCCAGACAATGGAATATTGATTCTCCTGTCTGCCTCAATCTGTAAAGAAAGTAAGTAAGACAAGTCAAACACAATGGAAGTTCATTTGCATCTGAAATCAACAAGACAAGCTAATTAACAAGAGGATGATAAAACAACATGACTCTAGCATTCCAGGGAGCAAACAGCAAGACTGCATTTCAAAGGTTATTTGACTACAAGAAGGAGGTAAAAAGATATTTTTGTTATCCAGCAATAAAGGTGCAAAAAGGACAATGCTTTTTATATCAGTGAACATTGGATCCTGGCTCTGGAGACTGGTGGCACTGAGAAGTTGCTGTAGATGAGATGCTTATCTCAAGCGTGCCGCAGCCTCTCCTCCCACCGCCTTGGGCAGTGAGGTGAGGCAGGCCGGGAGGGCTGTGCCCGGCCCCTGGGCCAGCCCTCCCCACCCCCAGGGCGGAGCAGGTACGCCCAGGGGGCAGAGCATGTGGGGCCCGGCCTCTGGGCTGGCCTGCCCCACACGGCCGGCTCCCTGCCGCAGGCAGCCTCCCGGCCCAGGCCCGGCTCCCACCCGCAGGCAGCCTCAGCCTCCGGGGCTGAAGCCGGCTCCACCCGCCCCCCTGCAACAGGCAGCCTCCCAGCTCAGGGCCGGCTCTCTGGGAGGTGGAGCAAGCCAGTCGGCCAGCCATGCTCCCCTCCAGCATGGGGGCGGGGCCCCCCTTCGGCCAATTGGCCCTGGGCCCGCCCCTCCCATGGGATGGCCCTGGTTTGAAAGGGACTTCAGGAGTCCATCTAGCCAACCAACCTTGAAGCAGGACCAACTCCAACTAAATCACCTTAGCGAGGGTGTTGTCAAGCTGTACCTTAAAAACCTCTAAGCATGTTACATTTTTATTTGTAACCATAGCTGTTTCTACTATCCCTACTCAGTATCACTGAAATCTCTAGCTCTGTTAATAAACTAACTGTTTTATCACAAGTAGATCTCAGTGCCATAATATTTAGTCAAGTGTGAATTTTTAATTAAATCAAACAAGCCAGTGCACACACCGTCTCATTGAAGATAGCAAAGTCAGTGATTTCTGTAAGTCGCTGGTGACCATGGATGAATTCTCCAGGCGAACTCCAGTGCTCTTCTAGGACGTACTAAGCATTACCTTCAAAGCAAAAACCTCACCAGCAAATCCTTCCCTCACTCAGGCCTTGTACACACGATCAGTTTATCGCGCATTAAAACTCATTACCGCGCGATAGCAACAACAGCGTACACACGTACAATAGGGCTGTTGTGCGTTAACTGCCTTGTTGTAGCGCAATACGAAAAACCACCTTGATGAGGGTGGTAAGAGCTAACGCGGAACAGCTGTTGCGCTTTTGCACTCGTGTGTACGCTTACCGCACAATGACTGGCCTCCGGAACTGTCCCAGCATTCCAAAGTCGTCCTCTCTGGTCTTCCCCCCACCCGCTCTGTAGCCGTGACGAAACTGTCCCCGCCTTGCCCTGAACTGATTCCCGGGATTTTCAAATTTCTCGTCTGTTTCACTTCCTGCTCTCTTCCTCGTGGAGTGTATTTGTGCTCCGATCATCAGTAGCAATGGCGGCCCGCCGTGGAAGACGCGCACCCCTTTGGAGCACGGCAGAGGTGCTGGACCTGATCAGCATCTGGGGAGAGTCCGCTGTGCAGGCGCAGCTACACGGCAGCAGGAGGAATTATGACACATTTGGCATAATTTCTCGGGCCATGTCAGAGAGAGGGCATGATAGAGACACAGTGCAGTGCAGATCAAAGGTAAAGGAGCTCAGAATAACCTATCACCGACCGAAGGAGGCAAACCGCCGTTCCGGATCAGCGCCTGCTACATGCAGGTACTACAAGGAAATAGAAGCCATCCTCAGTGGAGACCCCACAACCACTGCCAAGAGTCCCGTGGACACATCAGCCCTCCCCTCATCCAATGATTGCCGGAGCCGAGCAGGATGAGGACGTGATCGAGGAGGAGGAGGAGGAGGAGATGGAGGATGACCTGTAGGAAAGCGCAACCGCGTGTAGCCAGGAGCTCTTCAGCAGCCCTGCTGAGACGCCCACCCAAGGCTTGAACTGCAGCGTGTCCTCTGAGGCAGCAGAGGGGGGTTCAGATAAGTTTCTCCTTCGTGCAGCTCTGTCTGGCTCCTGCTAAAATATCATTGTCCGGGGTGGGGGTGCTTGCGGGTCCCCGCTGTGCACGCTATTTACTCTGCATTCATTAGAAGTGCATCAACACAAGCAGTGATTGTAAAATAATCATCTGCATTTAGGTCAGTAAAGGTTTCGTCAATGTACCTCCAGAGCCTAATACTCAGGTTAGATGGGAGAGTGTTTGTGTCTATGCTCCCAAAGACGGATACTCTGCCTCTCCAGCTGCAAAGCACAGCCCTGGGAACCATGGCAGCACACAGTGCAGCAGCATACGGTCCTGGCTTGCAACTGGCGGCATGTAGGATATGTATTCTAGATGGCAGGGGCACTCTGAGGAGAGAGATATCAGGTTCCATCTGTGTGCCCAGTGCAGATTGTGAGCCCCCAGTAAGCCGTCTATTAGAACGTACCTTGTCTGCTTCAGTGAGGTGTAGTGTGTTGACCGCCCTGGGCCTTCCAGTGGAATGTGCTACTGGAAGGTTACATTGGTTATCTATGCTATGTGTTAATAATTTCTTTATTGTTATTTTTTTAGTAGATTTGACCTTCACAAGGCCGGTGTCTACCCCAGCTGACCGAATGAAAAACATTCGGCGGCGTGCTCGAAGAAACAGGGAGGATATGTTTCATGAGCTGCTGAAAGCAACACAGGAATCCGCAAGGGAGAATAGAGCCTGGAGAGAGGAATCCCAGCAGCGGAGGCAGAAACACAGGGACGAACTGATAAGCGTCATGAAGGAGCAAACAGAACTGCTCAAGAGCATGATTGCTTTGCAGTCCCAGGCGATTAATGTCTGGGCTCCACTCCAGACAGTTCAGCCGTGTCTGCCTCCCACTCTCCGTAGTCCCTCAAAGCATTTC
>ML685796.1:4857437-4891522 GCA_007922175.1 Pelusios castaneus
TTGCTTAAGTCGACTTAAGGAAACTGTAGTGTAGACGCAGGGTAAATTAAGTCGACAAGCAAGCTTAAGTCGACTTAATTTACAAGTGTAGACACAGCCACTGAGAGGTTGATTGCAGAACTCCCATATGGGAACATGTATATGGGAGCTTCCCAAATTTTACTAGTTTATTTAAGTATCTTGTATTAACTTTTAAAAGTACAAACACAAGCTATCTTCCTAATCATCACCCAAAACTCTTTTAAGGTGATATTTTATTGTTGCCATCTTTCTTGTAGGACTTCAAGTTGTTTTGTATGACAGACTTCAGCAGCGCAGAAGCCAGTGGCATTTCTTTTCGAGATAAAGAAGTGAGAATATCAATCATGCCACTGAAAACAGAATACCTGAATATTTTCATGCATGCCTGTTGTCTACCAAATGACTTTGCTGAATGCTTGACAAGCCCACAGAGAAAAAGACCCAGAGCAAGAGATTAAAAGAAGTGAACATGCATGTTAAACCTTCTTAACTCTTGGCAGCTCTCTCATCTCTGTTTTCTTGCTTCCTGTTTAACAGACCCTTTATGGAGATTTATTGCTGATGTGTGCAAGAAGTTACTCATATGACTGAAACACCAGTGTAATAATATTTGCTCAGTAATACTTTTTCATGAGGAGTTTCTGGTTGCAATTATCCCTTGCAACTAATAAAAACAAAAGCTTAAATACAGCTATACTATTGGTAGTGTCACTTTAAATTTAATTGAAGATGGCTGTTGTTGTCTGTTTCAGTTCTAAAAGCCATACACTATACTTTCCTTTGATAGCATTCAGATTTCTGGGAACAGATCTAAGGCAATGAACAGCGTCCAAAATGAGACAGGCCCCCAAACCAAAATGAGACAGGCCCCCAAACCAAATTATTTTTTAATGGGGTTTTGGTCTGTCTTTTGTTGTTTGGACTGCTTTCTCCCCCATGTGTGTGACAATAAGTGCTGTCTGCTCCCCTGTATTATAGGAGGTGGTCAGTGCTTAATATGAAATGAAAGAGGGGCCAGGGCTCAAGCCATTTTCTTACATTCATAACTGATGCAGCAAGCCCAGAAGTGCTGGGGCTCAGACCTGGCAGAAATTGAACAGTGGAGATGGTGCTAATGGTAACTTTTCCTACTAAGGATTTCAAAGATGTCTTCTTATATCATGTTTGCATGACAGACCTGAGGAGCTAATTACACCTGTAGGAGAAGTGTAATAGATCTGTGGGATGTGAATCTAAAGATCATGTGTTCAACTGTACTTACGTGAGGGTGAAATAATTAGATATGTAGACGAGTCAGCATAAGAGCCTTGAACCATTGTACATGGCAAAAGATTGTATTTAGCAGTCTTTGGGTTTGGGAGCTACTATTCATTGTATTGCGGAATTTTTATTTTTATTATTTGTATTTGGTTAATGGGAGCTGCCCCTTTAAGACTAGGATGTGGCAGCCTAAGCCTGTTAGCTGAAAGCAAGTGTAAGAGGCTTTGCCTGTTTATCCAATATGGAAGTTTAGAACTTGATTTAATAAATATATCTTTCCAGAAAGCAGCCTCATTCTCAAAGATGTCTTGTGAGCACCTAGGAGCTGATGAATGCCTGTGGCCATTGCTAGTGAGCCATAAAGCATATACAAACAAGGAGTCCTGTGGCACTTTTAAAGACTAACAAATTTATTTATCACATGAGCTTTCGTGGGAGAAAATCCCATTTCATCAGATGCTTTAAAGATGGGGAAGTTCCCCTCCAAAGATGTTCCTCTTTAAAGGAAGTTTGGCAGCCCTGGATGAGAGGAGTTCAGAGAGTCCCAACTCTCCACTAAAATCTTTAGGGCACAGGCTGCCCTTTGCAATGGGTTTGTACAGTACTTAGCACAATAAGACCTGATCTCAGCAGTCTCCTCTGCTGAGATACCTCCAGCAAGGGCCAAAAATTGCCTTATCCATCCTAGGTAACACATCACACACATTGTACCAATTGGGGAAGTCAGAAGAGACCAAAAAAACTGGTTTTAAAATCACACAATTTTGAATTTTTAGCTTTTTGGGTTGACGTTATTACATATGCAACTCACATTGACAACAGTAAGAGTTGCTCACATATGAGACCATAATTTGGCCCTCAGTTTCAAGGGATGAATACTGAATAATAAAAACTTTACAGTGAAATTCTCAACTGAGGGCAGTTTTTCCTTTGCAAGTGTTGACTAAAATCCATTTGATCATTAGCAGTGCTTTTTTTCTGCCGGAACGCACCGGAACGGCGTTCCGGCACCTTTTTTTCCCCGCCGGTGCTCCCTCCCAGCTGTGCAGGCTGGGCCGGGCTGGGAAAGATTTAAATCTCCCGCCCTGAGCATGCGCAGTTACAGCGTGCTCAGGGCGGGAGCGGACTAGCTGGCAGCAGCTCTGCCGGCCGTCCCTGTGGTTCCCAGCCTCCGGCCAGGTAAGGGGGCTGGAGGGAGGCCTGGAGAGGGGTGGGGGTGGGGACAAGGAGAGTGGCCGGGTTGTGGGGTGCGGGGGACAAGGAGACGGGCCGGGTTGTGGGGTGGAGGTGGGGACAAGGAGACGGGCCGGGTTGTGGGGTGGGGACAAGGAGACGGGCCGGGTTAGAGGGGTGGGGGTGGGGACAAGGAGGGACCCCCGCGCAGGCCGGCAGCCCCCACCGCCCCCCTCCAGACCCCCGGGGCTGCTTCCTTTCTCTTCTTTCTCTTCCTCTTCCTTCCTTTCCTTTTTTTCCCCTCTTCTTTGTCTTCCTCTTCCCTGCCTTCCTTTCTCTTCTTTCTTCCTTTCCTTTTTTTCTTTTTCTCTTCTTTGTCTTCCTCTTCCTTTCCTTCCTTTCTCTTCTTTCTTCCTTTCCTTCCTTTCTCTTCTTTCTTCCTTTCCTTTTTTTCTTTTTCTCTTCTTTGTCTTCCTCTTCCTTCTCTTTTTTCTTTTTCTCTTCTTTTTTAAAACGTTTTAAAAATTATTTTTAAATAAAAACCTTTCTTAAAATTAGATTTCAATTCCAAATTCATTCCAATTAAATTAATTAAACACAATTAATTAATTCTATTTACAGTCACTTTATCTTCAATTAATGCCTATAATTTCTGTCTTGTGAGTTTTCCCCAAAAATTTATTCTGAAAAAGTTTTTCACACGGCTTGAAAATTTTGCACACAAGCCACCAAACTTAGAGGGAACATTGGCTACTAGTTGCGTACACAACAGCAGGCCAGCAGGCTAACATCGGTCAGTCCCACACTCTGGGCCTGGCCGGAGCCCACAGCACCAACAAAAAGTGTGTGGATGCATTACTGCCTGCCACCCAGTACCCAGAAACACAGGCCAGCAGCAGACGTGATAGCTACGCATTCATGTTTTTTTCTAATTATAATACGGCCCCCCAACAGTCTGAGGGACCGTGAACTGGCCCCCTATTTAAAAAGTGTGAGGACCCCTGCTGTAAGACCTCACAGGTTGTCTTTCAGTATATTAGCGGCCTGCATAGTTAATAAAACTTAACAGTTTTTACCTTGTATTTTTATTTCTTTGATATATTCAAAAATTTACTGTTTACTGCACTATTTTCAGTGTTATTTCTTTGACACGACGGACATCAATAGGAGTTCCGGTACCTTTTTTTTTAGAAAAAAAGCACTGATCATTAGAAACCTATATGTAAATGTCACCCACATAGCATAAGGGGCAGCAGGAGGGAGAGAGACTATTTGATTTTGTATCCTTAAAATTCAAAAACTGCTCCTTTTAAAAATATCATTCAGTCATGTCTTGCAAGAACCACAGAGTCCAAGTGAAAGCTACTAGGAAATAAAACTGAGGCTTAAAGATTCAGAATCAAGTTTTCAACCCTGGCTCACCTCTAATAATTCCAGTGAACATTCTTCTCTGGTTCAGCCACACCCCTTCTAAGGATTAGATTTATGAAAACAACAAAATCAACCCAAAAACAAATCTCAAATCTTCAGCAAATTTTTAGTCTTGGACTTCCTAGTGGAAAAAACAGGGTCCACTGCTAGACTCTGTTCACTGCCATCAGCATGTATAGTCTTTCTCAATTCCCACCTTACATCACAGTGCTTTCTGCTGGAACCTAACCCCCAGCTCCCATTCATTCCCTACCACAGCAGGCTTCTGCTGAAGTCTCTTGCTTCATCCTCATTCTTGTTGCTTTCCCATCTCTGTTGCTTCCTGCTGCTCTTTACTGGGGAATTAGCTCCTCCATATCCAACTGACTCTTCTAATTAATCCCCATGTGGATGACAGGCAGGGCTAATTGGACAAGGCCGGCCAGCTGCAGGCCTATAGCACTTAAAAAGGCAGGTCACTCCATTACACTCCCATTGAAATCAATGGGAGTAATTGTGCCTAAACACCAGTGTTTGAGGATCTGGGCGCTAGTTCATAAAGTGGACTAATCATGTATTCCTATCTCAGTTTCCATTAGACAGGGATCAATATTAATATAAAGTAATCCATACATATTAAAACAAAAAGCAATTAGTTCTAAAGTATCTATTTTAAAATGACATGTGCTTGTTTATTAATATAATGAAGGATTAGAATATGCTTCACCAACGTTAATTAAAAAATCCTTCTCATATATAGTCCAAACTTAAACCCTAATCAGAGTACCCACAAGCTGAGGAGGAACTGAACCCAGATCTTAAGTATGTAGTTGATCTCTATTCTCTATAATGGGTCCATATCAAAATCTAAATACCTCTGAACCTTGTGTAAATTTGGATCCTGCTCCTGACATCAGTTTTCAACTGGCTTTTATCTTTATAATGGGGTGGAGAAATCCTCCAGATCTGAACGTCTCAAACCTAGTAAAAGTTCATATCCGGGTTGAAATTGTGCAGCTGCTGCAATTCTTTAAATATAGGGAATCCTCTTTTAGTAAAGTCATTCTCCCTTTTGAAAGAACTTTCTATAAATAGAGATTAAACTACCAAAGTTGAAATCTGCATAATACAAAGAACTGAAACAAATATGTGCTTTCATTCCACTTCAGAGACAGCATCATTACATCCATTAACACCAAGTTCATCATAAACAGGTTTTGTTATATATCATTTTAAATGATGTATGAGGCTTTAAGAAGTGTAACAATTCTATATGGATACTGCACCTTTAAGTCAGAACTATTTTGAGTGGCAGGATTCAAAAATCCTTTCAGATGGAGAGAAGTTGTTAGTTGGAGACCATCTCGGAATGACTGGGACTGATTGCAATTTATAACTTGCCATTTGTTTATGAGATGTATGCAGAAACCCTGCTCAATTGTGCAGAGCCACACTGGTCCAAGGGGAAGGTAAGGTTTGCACTTTTGTTGTGCTTATCATCACAGCTTCCTAATAAAATCGCATGATTTTCCATCATTATATTTGGACTCAGCAGCATCTGGCCACCTATTTTTAGTAATGTTCAAGATAATCTGTGCTGTAAATGGTCATTTCTTTTGGGTCTCAGTCCACTCTGAAGACAAGTGTCTGCCCCTGAATATTATATAAATGAGTATTCTATTTTTTCCTTGTCTCTTTTAGCTGCACTCCAGAAACTCAGCTCACAACACTGGGCTTTTATCAGGTCTTATGATTACTAAAATTAAGTGCCAGTTTCTGGGTCCAGCTCCTGCTATGCTGAGCAGTCTTACAAGAGGTACAATCTCTCTGGCCTCTGCAGCCCTGGAATCTTATGGACCACATATAGAAACACAGAACTTCCAACCTGTAATCAATACATAATTCCTTCCCAGGTGAAGAGAGATATGGCATTTGGTCACTGTGGAATGAGATCAGGGAAAGCATTCAGATTTCTTCCTAGATAAAAAGATCCCTCATGGAAAACATAAAAGGTTGTGTGACTCCAAATCAGCAGTCAGCCAGGGATAACAGAAACACTCAAAGGGTCATAAACAACTAACTGGATAAGGGGAAAGGTCCCCCTCCCTTGCAAAATAATCATATGTTTTAATGGATCAAGAAACAGAGTAACACCCCAGTCCCATCTAGCTTCCCTGGCTGGTGCAGAGAGCCTGAAGAAGAATGAATGCAATTATAGAGCTGGATCAACTCGCACAGTCCCAAGAGGAACATATATCTTCAAGAAAGAAAACAAGACTAGATGCCTTTCAGGAAGATACAGTTTAGCCAGACACAAGCTTTGGGTCTCAGTACAGGGAAATGAAATTATTTGGCCTGTGTAATACAGCAAGAATAAATGATATAATGGTTTCTTCTGTGTTTCAACTCTACAAATGGGAAGAGAAAGGACCAGGATTTGCATAAGTGTGTTTAGGGCTCAGAGAGCTCATTTGGATGAGCTCTGTAACTTCTTCTCCTAGGGAAGATGCTATCTCTGTCTGCACCTCCCAAACCATGAAGACAGCCATCCCCAGGACTGGGTAGTCCAGTGCCCAGCCAATTTCATGGCAATCACAGGCTATGACATCCTACACAGCCACTACATCTGCGTGCGGGAGTTGGTGCTAACACACTGCACATTCTTTTAATGTGAACTCATTTCTACAGTTAGATCTGTGCTCTTCCTGAGGAGGAACATTACTGTTTGTGAAGGGATTATTTTGTCCTGTAAAAGATATCCTTCATTTAATTGTTTTTAGCTCCCAACTCGGTGTTATCTTTGACATAACCAGAGTTTGAGGTTGAGTTCATGTTGTTGTTGGACAGTGTGGCAGGGTAAAGCAGCGGGCCTGGGCCCAGGAGGACTCCTACCCTCCCCCTGCTGGCCAGAGGACAGCCCTGCATGGGGCGGACCTAGGAACTCTAGGGGTGGAGTCAAGGGGAGAGGGGGCCATATAAAGGAACGGACTCAAGCTCCAAAGTGGGAAATTCCTAGGAGGTGGATGGAGCTGCCACCAGAACTGCCTCAGTGGTGGAGGGACTGGCCACCCGAACAACCCCCCTGGGAAGAACCTACCACCACTCCAGGTGAAACACCCAAAATCTGGGGCAACCAGGAGGGAGGGTCCCTGCAGGGGAGGACCTGAAGGAACTACCCTTGACAGAGACCCCAGAGAGCTGGAGAGAGGAGCCAGCCCAGAACAACCCCTCTGACCTGGAAGAGCTACCCCTAGAGGAAGAGTTGCTGGATCTGCTGCCAGCTGATGCAGAAGGCCTGACTAGCCTCCTACTGGTGATGTACCCTGACCTCTACCCCAAGGATGAGGCAATGAGGTCTGAGGTAAGGAGGAAGCAGCCCAGGGGCAGTGGGTTACGGCATGGCAGAGCCGTGGGCAGCAGGGTTTGGTTGTACCCTGCTGAGTCCAGTGGCAGACCTCTCTATCACTGGATAGGGCCCCGGGTTGGGATGCAGTGGTGTGGGTGGGCCTGCGTCCCCCTCCTTTCCCCTCCCTTTGCACCTAGGGAGCTTCTGTCTACCCCTAGCCACCCAGAGCTCTCAAATCTCTGCAAACCTTGTCACAAGAGGTTTGTGGCTTTTGTGCCTGCCCCACTGGGGGCCATTGACTCTGGGCCTGCCCCGCCCTGCCCTGCGCCTCACCCTGGGAGGCCACCAACCGCTCTGCCTTTGCGTTGCCCCGCCTGGGGCAATGAGCTAAACTGGGTTGTCTGGCCCGACTCGGGAGCCGGAGTGACCCGGTGGAATGGATGTTGTTGTTACAGACAGTCAATTGCCATCTCATGAGACTCTATTTTCAGTATGGTATCCTCTACTCAAATCACCTCTTTCTGGCTAAAAGACTTTCTGATGAACATACTGAATTTATCTAATGAATCATCTTGCTTCCAAATCTGTGTTTTGCAAGAAACATTTGATTAATAGCTTGAAATAATCTTGGACTTGTGTTACCCACTCTTTTGAGCCAACTGAATGACTTTTGTCTGGCTAAAGCTATTCCTGCTGATATTGCACAGAGATGAGCATGCTGAAGAGCCTTTATTCCCTTACTTTTATATCCATATTCCTTCCTTTATGCACATTGGGTTTTTATTTAATGCAGGACTTCACATCCAGGACTTTGCAGATGGAATGCATAATTGAAGTTTACATTCAACTCTTGAGAAACACACAATAAAATTAATATTTAAGCCATATTCCTATACAAATGTACAAAGAAAGGGAGAAAAATAACACAACATTTTTTCCAAAGGAATTTCTGGTGTATCTATATAATGCACTCCAGTCACTACAGCAGGAAGAAGGAAGACTTAACATTAGTTAAAAAGTGACTTTTAATTCACAGATAATACTGTATCCTGCACTGATCTGCCTTGGGCACCCTTGTAGACCAGAAACCAGACTGAAGGGGGACAGAGGAAGAGACCAGAAAGGAAAAGTGTACAGTGATAAAACCAGAAATCATGTACTCTCTCCTCCCCCAAGTATGCACAACCAGAGTGATGAGTAATAGTCTCTTTGGCTATGTCTACACTTGTAAATTTAGGTCGACTTTAGCTAAGTCGACTTTAAGTCGACTTAGTTAAGTCGACTTAGTGCATCTACACCTAAATTTAAAGTCAACTTTGGGGGAAACTTACAAAGTCGACCTAGAGAGTCCACACTGGACGCCTAGGTCGACTTCTATGGGCATGGGGGACCTAGAGCAGGTCCACGGGGGCAAAGGGGGCACCCCTTGCCCAGTGCCAGGGGGCTCAGCCTTTGCCCCATTGTACATGGGTACAATGGGGGACAGGGACCCTGACAGGGCATAGGGGCAGGGTGGGCAGGGCTCTGTCCTGCCCTGTGGAGGGGCATGCCAGGCTCCCCCTGTGCGCCCCTCTCCCCCCCCCCCCTCGGGCAGGGAGGACAGTGGTGGAGTCCTGGAGTAGCCCTAAGTCAACTTAGGGCTACTCCAGGTCTACACTGGCTTAAGTCGACTTGAAAAAGTCGACTTAAGCCTTAGGTTGAATTAAAATGAGGTTTTATAAAGTTGACTTAATTTTCATTAAGTTGACTTTATTTTCCTTAAGTCGACTTAAGCAACTTGCTTAAGTCGACTTAAGGAAACTGTAGGGTAGACGCAGGGTAAATTAAGTCGACTTAAACAAGCTTAAGTTGACTTAATTTACAAGTGTAGATGCAGCCTTTGTAAGCAGAACAAATGACTGTTGGATATGAAACCATGACTCACACTAGAGCCATAGGTTTCTCCTATGATAGTAGTCATAAGGTCCTGCATGCATGCATCTGAAATGCCCAGGATGGAAAATGGAGGATAGCACCCAGAGTGGCACTTTCCTGCACTGAACTTGCAGATGCTTGAGAGAGAGAGAGAGAGAGAGAGAGAGAGAGAGACTCAATCAAAGAGGAAAGAACATGAGGTTTAGCAACCAATAATCAACAGTGTTGACCTGGTCTTCAGCCCCTGTGTGAGGGGCTGAACTAAACAATTTTTCAAGGTCCCTTCTAGTCCTACATTACTATGATTCTTTGGCTCTTGTAGCCATGAAATTGAGAATTGAATCTGGATCTAAACCTTACTTGTATTCAGGATTACTTTAAGTATGTCTGAATACAGAAAAGAAGTTTGAGCCATAAAGTTTGTAGCTCAACCCAAATACCTATATAGCCATGTTCCAAAGTGATTTAAATTGCGGGTTTCCATTTGTACACATAGCTACTCATTTATACAAGTTAAAACTTTAGAAACATTTCATAAAATGATACCTGGTGACTGATCTTGACACCTACCACTGTCCAAAAATGTCTCGAACTATGTTGCACAAATCATATCCTGTTGGCTGCACTTGAGCAGTTTCTGCAAAATTTAAGCTTTCATTTTTTAAAAAATTAGGCTTCTAGTATTTGATTGCAAAGAAACAAACCCAAAGCTAACATTCATCATTTGAACAGATGCAGTGCTGTCTTCCTGAGTCTATAGATGTACAGCCTGAAATGATGGATTTGAGAGAGATTTCCACTTCCCCCATTCATCTAAATGGCAGAGCTGAAGTCCAACAACGGCGATTTAAATAACATGGTGAATTATTTTACTGCTAATCATTTATCATATATGTCCAATTAATATGCATACACATCATCTCTAGGTATCATAGTGGTTAGCAACAGAAAAGACCTTAGCTTGGATAAAATTATGATATCGCATCCAAAGCTCATATGTTTATTTTTCATTATTTGATATGTATAAAGAACTCATGAATGGCAATGACTTAGCCCACAGGACACCAGGAAGCTTGTGGTAACAAGAACAACAGCCACAGCATCACTGAAGCGTAAATCTTTCCCATATATGTATTAATGTATTACTAAATGGTATTCACTTCATTTTGCGTTATCACCTAGTAAGGCAATCATTATGGCCACCTTACCATGCTTCTCTCTGACCACTGAAGAAGCACCATCTGTTGCGATACCAATAAGTTTACACAAATACAAATTCATAATGCTGCGTGTGCCAGGAGACTGGAGTAGATCAGGTCCTTTTGTTCAACCGTGGATTGAACAGAGATGCCTAGATGTACTACTCACTACCCTCCTATTTAAATCCCCTCTAAAAAACTTCAGTACCAACAATAATGGAGTTTATTTTATCATTATTTTGATTTTATTCTGTAATGAAAAAACACACCAGGCTGCACTTTTATCTCTAACTAAATAAAAACATAAGCATATTGCTATTACCCGTTTTGTTTTGTTATTGCTGTTGTTTTCCTAGTCCCTGCTTGCAGTTGTCACCATTACTTGCTGCATCACTTGTAAACTTGGACCCTTATTCTGCAATCCAATCTTTGTGGTTGAATCCTTCCATCCATATAGAAACTCAAACTATCTTCTCCCTTCCACCCCTGCCAAACACAAGGGGCCCACGTAATCCAGCTGGAGGATTAGGGATGCAGACTGTGATCTGTTTAGGCCAAAGTATGTGTCTTTCTATGTCCTTGATAAAGTTCCTGGCATACATTTTGGCATTGTAAAATGAACAATAAATCATTTGCAAATATAATTGAGAAGTGAGTAACTGCATGTGTGGAATTACCTATACCCATGTCTCAAAATCTGGTTTCACCACCAGCATATGAGTGAAAACAGTGGGATAAGAAATTGTATCTAATTTGCTAAAGGAAAAGATGACCCCAAACCCATAATGACTTGATCTGTCCTGTTGAGTAGTGGCAAAACTCCTACTGATTTCAGGAGAAGCAGAACTGGGATCCAAATAAGCTACTCAGGATTAATGAGAGAATATTTTAGCTATTATATATAAAGGTCCAGGCTTTCATGGTGACGTAACACTTGTTTCAAGAAATGGAAAATAATCAAGGAGAAGGCCTCCAAATTTTATACCTTCTACAGTGATCACTGGGCTGAATTGCTCTCAGGTTCAGGGTTGCTTCACTCAAGTTTGTTCAGAATTTTTTAAAGAACTTCCTTTGTTTTGAGGGAAGAGGTACACAAGAGTTAGATTTCACCCTGAAATCGGATTTTATTCCTGTATTGGTAGGCGTTGGCAGCGGGAGCATACACATGCAAGAGCCAAGCTCTACTTCAGCTTGTAAAGTCTTTTTGTGCAGGGCAGTGAATTACCCAGTATTTTTCACGTTAGAATAAATTAACTTAAGTATGCATGGAAGGTAGCAGTACATATGACTCAAATGAAAAGTAAGGCTAAAAATAGCACTACACCAATTGCTTTGCTCGTAGTCGGGAAAGGAAACCTGGTTGGCGGAGCGTGGGGAGAAGAAATACATTTAACAGCTGTCTCAATATAATGTCAGATTTATTCAAGATTTCTAAAATGGTCCTTGACAAGCCTTGACTTATTGTGTAGGGCTGGAAATGGTATTGAGAGTGAACTATTTCTCGTGATTTATAAGAGACCACTGTGACTAGTTCAAAAAACCTGCATACAAGTGCAATAAATTAAAACGGAAGCCTCTATAAGACGTGTGCCTTGTAGACAAAAGGTTTACAGCATTCCTCAGTCTGAATCACCAGTGTGGTTTGCAAAGGGAAATCAGAGTCGAGATATTTTGTTAGCAAAATACGAATGGCCTAATATTGTAGTAGCTGAGGTAAATTTTACAGAGTTTAGCACATTTTTCAAATTAAAAGCTACATACATGAAGCCACATAATAATGTTTCCAAAGGCATTTTATTTGGACTCTATGTCAAAGTTTTAGTACATTTTCATTGATTCATCAAAAATAGATGATGTATTTATTTTTATTGAAAAACATGTATGGCACTTAAAGCAAGTTCAAAGGCACTACAATTTTGAAAGCATAGAACTTGCTTGTGCAGAAGAGCGGGGAAAATGAGACCATGTGTATTTGATCAAAGTTGGACAGGCTTGCCTTTCTTTTAGGTTTAGAAGATAATTACACAAATTTCCATGTAAAATTTTCACATTACCTAATTCATCAACAGAGCAGAACAGAATTCATCAACCATAATGTATCACCAAAAAAAAAAACCCCATTCCAGCCATTTTCCATGAAAGCAACTGAAAAGTGAAAACCCTGCCTCAAGAGAGAAAATTATTTTGCAGAGTATTACTTTTACAGATAGCAGAAAAGTCAGATAGTGATCTTCCTTCATCTATAATCTGCCTCTTCACTTTTCTCACATTCCCCTGCAGAGTCCAACAAATGACTGAATCTAGGCTAACTTACAGTCCCACAGAGAGTCACAGACTGAAGAGGAAGTTGAGGGCTCCAGCCTCAGAAATCACTTTCTGTGAATGTTAGACAAAGTTGCATGGACTAGCCACACCAGGAACATTGCTTCTGGGTCATTGAGAGAAAGAGAATGTTTACATTATCACATAATTTGACTATTAGTTAATTTTTTTTTGCTAGTGTATATTCTACAGAGTGCACATGTTCCAGACCGCCTTACCCAAACGCATGCAGAGACCATAAGTCTTCTGGAGAGGAGGATTCCTGTTTAGAGCTTAAATTATGAATTATATTATATTATACTATATTATATTTATTTTTTATAATTTCTAACTGAATTATCCATAATGCTTACCGTACCCCACATAAAATAAACAAAATATCAGCTCATTGGTGGAGAACATGTAATTCTTTAGGTACTGCACCTTTCTCGAATATTTTGCATTAATTAACATTAGACAGCCTTATAAACATACTTATTATTCCATGAAAATCAGGATTGAAATCAGTGGCATTTCACTAATGTAAAATTGCTATAGAGATTACAATCAGAGCCAAAGTATTTTTGTCTGCTGAAATTGCTAAATATTACTCTGAAATGATGCACCAGTTATCTCAGTTATACATTCTTCCTGGTTTGGATGAGGATAAGAAGTCTAGGTCTCATAAATTATTCCAACACATGGTACTTGCAGTGAGAATTGTTATAGCAGCAGAATGGTGAAACTTGGATTTACAGTAACTGAACAGATGGATTACGAAAGTCTGGGATGGTCTTGCAATGGAAAAGCTGATGAATTACAGAAAAAACACATATGCCAGTTAATTAACCTCCTGATTCCCTTCCATTAATTACTAGGACAAGGAACAAAAATGTAAAAGAAAACCCAAACAAACAGAAATGAGGCCATCTTTCATATACCACACTAACTGTAGAGCTCCCGTTAGTAGCTAGCATGACATGTGGTACATCAGTATTCAAAATGATACATTATGGTTTGTGATATTATGGTAAAAATAGCTTTTATGTTTTGTGTCTCAGATGTCTACTATCCTCTGGGCTTTCTGCTTCTATGATCTCATATTTGTCTGCATGCCTTTGCATTCAAAACTAAAACAAATATAATTAAAAAATAAAACAGTCACAGTGAGATACATTTCTCTTGTAATAATCAGTGTATTCATAAATTCCTGTATTTAACCTTTCCTTTGTATGCACATGCATTGATGCACGCACACACGCACACTCTACCCTGAATTTTAAGGAAAATTCTAGTGATTCATTAAGTAACTCAGGTGCCAGTTCAGCAAAGCACATAAGCACGTATTTATCTTTAAACCAGTAGCAGCATATCTCCAAAAGAGAGGGGAGGGAGTGGACTAGGGATCGAGCATATGAATGGCCACACAACATAAATGGCCCAAAATCTGCAAGGTTCTGGACTGGAATCGTACAGCTGGAAGGTTTAATCTCTTCCCTAGAATGGGTGAAATTTCAAGATTTTTCTATGGTTTAAAACTATTTTTTTATTAGAGGAATCAATTTTCTGAAAACTCTGGTACTCTCCCACTATTTTCAGAGTCAAATTCTGCTCTAAGATACACTGGTATAAATTTAGAATAACTCCATTCATTTCATTTTATTTTTATTATTATACTTCTATACTCCTGTGAAATAACGAGGGGAAATAATCAGAAGCTTATAAAGCTTACAGTTCTAAGATGCACAATAAGTATAAAAGATCAGTCTGATATTGGTCACACTCTTGGCAACAATCCTTGTAGTTCCTCCATATTTTCTCTGAAGTATTTGCAACTCAACTCATTCTGAATAAAATGTCTAATATTTACAGTATATTTTCTATTTTAAGGGTTTAGAACTCCTCCTTTTCATTTAGACATTACTTTTTTGTTGATTCCTGTCCCTATCTCTATTTGCATATCTTTTCTAATTATAGGAGTGGCAAAGTGAATCATAGAAAATTGGAATTCCAATGAAAAGATCATTTCATATTTCATCATGTTGATTTGAAACAGGTGTTTTTAAGTTTTATTGTTTTATTGTTACTAGAGAATGCTTAGCATTACATTCTGCGTGCCCTCAGAGTCAGACTCCATTTTTCATTACACTGAGAAACCTCAAAAACCACAGTAATATTATGTTATTCAAGAATGGTGACACTAGATTTTTCTGGTACCCAGTTTCTCCTGAGGTACTGTTCACTCTGTCTATGCCATGCACTCATTTTCCACGAAGATCTATGTGGCCTATAAAAGCTTAACCCTACACCCTTTATATTGACTTCATGCCTCTATTTTTTGTAATATTTCAATGAATATTTCTGAGTTGACAGCTTTGGACAATAATATGAGTGAGAGGCAAGGTATTCCAGGAAATACATTACATTTTACATCTATGTATATGCCCAACCTTGATTCCTTTTATCCAGGCATTTTCATTTCTGGATCGAGCAGGTCCAGGAGGATCAAATGGCGGTTCAGTATCAGCTGTAAAGAATGTATAATACTGAAGCTATTTTCTAATGAATCCCATTTGACGATGCAAAGACATACGTTTTTAAAAGTGGTAACTGATTACGAGTGCCCAGCTTGAGATGCCTTGAGCCTGATTTGCAGAGAGCTTGATTTTAAGAGAGCTGCAGCTCCCAGATAAGGAGCTGTGGGTTGTGAGCTCTTCTGAGAAATCAGATCCATGGTCTCTCAAAGTTGGCCATCCAAAACACTGAAGCACCAAAACCAATGAGCACTTTGGAAAATTTAGCTCTTAGGGTTCAGCTGAAATCAGCTCTATATGGTTTTGCAAGAGAGGCTCCCTCAAGCAAGCAGAAGGACTGCTCCAACCTTGTGCAACTGCCAGCACTAGCTCTCCCAGAAGCAATTTAAATGGTTTGCTTTTTTTTTTTTTTTTTTTTTTTTTTTTAACTAAAACACAAAACAAATAAGAATTATGATTTTTCTAACTTCATCACAAAAGTATGTAAATTTAAGCATGGATTTACAGTGAATTCAAGAATGAGCAAAATGGTAACATTCATGGGCTTCAAGGAAATAATGGATAAATGCTCTTCTCACCATCCACAGCGCTCACGTTATCAGCGTTACAATGGTTCCAAAGGGTCTCAACGTGAAGTGCGTCAAATACACAGCCTGATGCAATGCAAACATACGTCATTACTCCTAAAGTCTCAACTGCTGTGGGGCCCTTTGTTCGGGTCTCGTGATCAAGCCATGAATTATGAAAAGAAAGGAAAGATAAAACACATTTAGAAAGAAAGGTGCATTATCAGGATTTAAACTGCACTCTGTGTATTTAAATTGCATGCTCTGAGGTTTCTGCTGGTTCCCTGAATTTTGAGAGGGTTCATGAAATCCACCTTCCATTTGGTAGCAAAAGGAGCAAACATCATCTGAAGAGGTGCCAGACAGGTTTGGAAGTTTTGTCCCTTTCCGCTCCCCAACCAAAACAAGCTGATCTGACTCAGGCTGACAGCAGAGTTTGAAATCAGGGCTTTCAGTACTAAAAGCATAAGTGTCCACAGCTTTTGCTAACTAACTAAGGGGCTTGTTACAGGGTGGGGTCATGTGCACTATGGTGTTGTGATTTATTAAGATCATGAAGGTCTAGCAAATTAATTGGTCCACGCAGACTGTGTTTGTGTGCATGAAATGTTTCTTAATGCACTTCAGTGTAGTGCTTTTTGAAACTAGGGTACCTTTCATGTGCATCTCCTTGGGGATAAAAGACTCATGGCTGCAGATGGCCCAGGTCAGTTGACTTGGACTCATCAGGCTTAGGCTGGGCCCTCCAACCTTGCAGTATCCCAGAACTCAGGCTGTGGCCAAAGTCTGAATGTCTACACAGCAATTTTTCAACCACGGAGCCCAAGCTGCACAAGCCCAAGTCAACTGAATTGAGTCACTTCTGCATTTTTCATACCTGTGCAGCCATACCCTAAGTGAGCACTGGTGGGGTCTACACGGACAAATTAACATGCAATACATTAGGCCCCTTTAGAAATCATACCGTCATAGTTTACATTGTTCCACTGTGTAGCGTAGAGAACTCCTAAGACCTTCAGCTGAACACGTCAGCAAATAAATAGACTTATTATGTGGCTCAACCACTAAGGAAGACAAAGATCAGCTCTCTCCTACTGTGATTTACATGAACAAGAATGAAGATCTCTCATGATCAGCCATCTGGAGAAGAGCAATTGAACTGTCAGATTTTGCATAAAAAGGTTTATGGGCCTGATCCTCAGCCAGTGTGACCTGGCATCACTCCACTGATTCCAGTAGAGCTGCACCAGATTTACAATAGTTGAGGATTCAGTCTATGTATTAATAATAATACATTGCACTTAGGTAGAGTTTCCATCCAAAAATCTGAAAGTGCTTTGCAAATACTAGTGAATTTCGCTTAATAACGTCCCACTGAGATAAACATGCAGTGGCATCTTCTTTTAATAAATAAGGAAATTGGTATACAGAGAGAGAATGAGATTTGCTCAGTCACACAAGAAGCGTATTGTAGAAATGGGAATAGCAGCTGGATTTCTAGACTCCCAATCATGTGCCTTAATCACAAAGTCATCCTTCCCCTTTCCCAGAACAAAGCAAGAGAAAGGAAATCTACACTATCATTAAGCCATCAAGGAAAAATAAGTGACCTTCTACAGAATCAAATCAATGAGGCATCATTTGCTTAAAGCACAATAAGGCCATGCTAGAAAGGAGACTTGAGAAACTACTACTTCTTCATGGTCAAGCAGAATTGATTGAGTAACCATAGCATAAGTATGCATCTTCATCTTGTAAATTAAATATCTACAAATAGGTCAAAGGTGCTTAGCTGTTTTCATATCTCTTTAGAAGAGCAGAGTTCCAGGAAAAAAATTGAAAACATTTATGTAGGAACAGTCAAATACAGCATAGATTCATAGAATTAAAACTGGTACCTGGTACATGCATTCTAAATGCACAGCCAGCATGTAAGGAAGGATTAAGGATTAGTTATCATTTCAATCCAATGAAAGAATATCTATATTTTTCTTTTAGACATGTAGTTCTCAAGAGAACAGTGCTTGCCAACACTCTGAAAAAATAATCTTTCAGAATTCCTGCAAGCCCACTTTGTTATGATTTCATCTCATGAAATATGACACCTTTACATTAAAGCTCATAAAACTAACTCCTACTGGATCTCTTCCAGATTCAGAGAATAAACAGATATATCAGTGATGCCTAGAACAGTAAAACTTGGCCCACTATTATCCAGTATCTTCCCATTTACAAGGGAAATCAGGTCTGCAAGCAGCTTAGTCACTTTGTTACTACAAAATATTTAAATATAATGAATTTCTCACATAATTGATCTAACAGATACTTCAACAAATAAGAACACTTCACAACACTGTAGTAGAGATCTATTTCTATTGATATTTTCCCCCCCCCCAAAAAATGAAATAGGTACAGACCCATCCTGCTTCTTAGTTTTCAAGAATGAATTTGGTTGTGCCTAAATATCAGATAATCAAGAGGGACAATGTATAACAATTTAGAGCTACTGATAGCTACATTCAGTGAGACTGTAAATCTTTTAAAAATTGGATTAGTTCTACTATACAGTCTGAAAAATAAGACAGATTCCATTCAGTCTTGTCATTTCTGTCCAGGGTGATTGATGAGCCTATCCTTGTACCCATGATAGGCTCAAGTAGATTGTGCAACACAAATAAGATGCAAAAGCGATCGTCAAGTCATTCCAATGGGAAAATATTAGTAAAGTGCTCACTGCATGCAGTACGTAGCCAATGTTCAGATAATATCCTATTAGAAACAGCCCCTCACACACACACAACTGTACTGTAGTCCTAGTATCTGGACAGGCTCTGGCATATCTTAGTGAGAGATATGCAGCTACAGATACAGAAGTGCACACATCACATATTCCTGAATTCTTTCAGATCAGTTAGCGAGCTAATTCCATCTCAGACAAACCGCAAGATAACCAAGAGACAAAGGGGGTGAGATTATACCTTAAGAGGCCCAACTTCTGTTGGAGATTGAGACAAGCTTTCAAGTTTATACAGAGCTCTTCTTCATCTTATCTCTCTCACCAATAGAAGTTGGACCACTAAAAGATATTACCTCACCCACCTAGTCTCTCTAATATCCTAGGACCAATGCAGCTACAACAATAACTGTATACACGTGTAGTGAAGGACTGTGGCCTCCCTTGGAGATAGAAAGCCAGGGCCAACCCGCCCCCAGGTGGACAAAGCCAGAGGCAGCCTGTCCGTCAAGCCGGAAGCTGGGGGTGGGGGAAGGGGGAAGCATCTACCTACTCCGAATCTCAGCTCCCCGCCCTGGTGTTCTAGGAACTGTTTGTGCCTGCCTGCCCTGACCCCAGGGCCAGAGACAGCTTGTGCCTGCCTGCCCCGTCTGAGGGGCTAAGAATAGTTGGTGCCTGCTTGCCCTGACTGAGGGGCCCGAGAGAGAGAGAGAGAGGCCAGGCACTCCCCCTTTAGGAGGGCCGATAATCTTCAGTTTTGAGAGAAAATCTTTTCAACTAATGTTAACAGATACTGTGCGTCATCATGCTCAGAAATCTCTTAAGATTCTTTTCCCAATGTTTATACTTTGATAAGAGCAGACTGTTTCTTCGTAGCCAAGGCTGGAAGAAGATATTTCTACAATATAACATGAAAAAAAAAATGCAACAGCCTTGAAATGTACTTCATTATATGGGGACGTAATAACTTTGTAAAATGTACATTGCTCTTTGCAGACCACATAAGAAAATATCCTGAAGAGTGGGACACATACAATACAAGAGGCAACAGTTAATGTACACAGGGTGAGATCAATGCAAGAAAGGAAAGGGGGTTCCTGGGAGCCATTAATATGATCAACTTGATTGGAATAGACATAGAAAGAAAACTCCTTTGTGGTAAGATCAGTTACTAATAGGACTGCAGGGCCAAGAGAAATAAAACATCCACACAAACAGTTCTTCTCCCCCTCTTGGGCTACTCTTCCCACCTTTCAAGCTTTCCTCAGACCCTTCTGGGCTACTTTTAAGGTCCTCCCTGCTCTGTCATAGCACAGTGACTCCTAGTCTGCTTCCCTAGAGTCCCTCCTGCAGCCGACATCTCTTGCTGAAGTATCCTACTCTTCACCCCTACTCCAAAGCCCTGTAGAGTTATTCCTTTTGTCTTTTAGATAAGAACTGCCTCCTGCAGCTTTCTCCTTGGAAGCTTTAGCAGGTTCCCACTGACTCTGCTACCAGGAGACTCTGGCAGCTTCTACCAGGGACTGTTTCACTTCTTGCAGACATTATCTCAGAGGCCGCACACAGGGGCCTAACCTGCTTCTTGTACTCCCTCCATAACTGATAGCTAGTAATAGCACACTGGGGCTATATGAATAGGACTGGCAGGCCTAAGGCCTCCTGGCTAAAAAGGAGCAGGCTTCCCTGTTACACCTGTTTCAGTATTGTCTATCTTTTCAGTCTGAACATCTTCATTTCAGATCAGGCCTGAAATGTTTAAGCGTATCATTTATTAATCAGTAAAAACTACACATGTATGTGTAAACTGAAGTACCAATGTTTTCAATCTGTTTGTAACACAAAGCATCCTATTTGTGTTGCACAATGTACTTCCCAATTCCCTGGTTAAACTAAATATTAATCCTAACACAACAATAACATTAGTTAATGCAACTCTACTCAATGGGAAAGGAATGATTTGCAATCCTGTGTAAACCTCATGCACCCTTAAACTGTGGTTTGCAAAGTGTTATGCATCCAAGAAGTGTGAGCAAAGTGGAGAATTATATTGCCACCATCTTTTAGACATACATACATTTCATTTTCCATACAGTCAGAGCCCATCCAGACTGTGCCATGCACTAACTGGGGATGAGGGTTGCTGAACAGCAATGCAGCACACTCTCTTCCCTAGGAACTGGTATACTTCCAATCAGCCCAGGAAGACCAGTGTAAATTAAACCAGTGGTTTTCAACCAATGTGGCTGAATCAGTGGTTTCAAGTGATGTGCCATGAGAACTGTCCCAGTGTGCTGTGAAATTTTTCACACAGGTCATGAAAATCAGTGTAAAACAAACATGGTTTCATCTTAAACAATATTCTGTCCAACCAAAATTACAACTCATAAAACTTCATCTGTTTCAACACACTGATGAATAACAAATCACAGCTTCAAAGAGAGTCTGCAGAACTCGAACTTATATGCAAATTTGACTCAGTTGCCTTGGGGTTAAACAGGGACTATGGATTTTTCTCGCATTACATCAAGTGAATTGACCTCCCCCTCCTCTATGTGCTGTTCCCCAGTGTTTTGAATCCTAACACCTATTTTGATTTGCTGTTACAGCCTGACCTGATGCTATGTCATACACTCCCCTGCATTTAATTTCCTCCCACTCTGTAACTTTCCTATCTTCAAAGCGTCTGACGAAGTGGGATTTTCTCCCACGAAAGCTCATGTGATTAATAAATCTGTTAGTCTTTAAAAGTGCCACAAGACTCTGTTGTCTTTCTACAATAGACTAACACGGCTACCCCTTTGGAATTCTAAACCCAGGTGAACAAAGGGCAAAATTGAGATGATGTGTATTTTTTTCTGGTGGATTTGAAACTTACATTTGATACATTTGATCCTTCTTTAGCTTGTTGCATGCACTATGTTGCAAACCTCTCTATTAAGACCATAACCAGTGTAAATGTAAGTAAATGTGACATTTATGAGCAATCAGTTCAGCTGAAAAAAGTGGGTGTGCTGTCGAAATGTTTGTCTCATTGAAGTGTGCCATGTTACTGAAAAGATTGGAAACCACCAACATAGACAGTGTTTGTCACAGCAGGATACAGAACCTTGTGTCCCAATTTTTGGGATGTTCTTAAACCACAAAACCACCCTTTCTTTTGGCTTTCCCTTCATTAGGAGATTTTGTGCTTAAAACATGATTTGTATCACTTTAGTTCAGTGTTTCTCAAACAATGTTCTGTGGAACACCAGTACTCAGACATAGGGCAGGTGTTCCTTCGGCCACCGCAACCCCTCCCCATTGGGGGCCTGAGTGGGGAGGGAGGGAAGGAGCAATTTAAAATGCTCCAGCTGCAGTAGAGCTTCTAGGTACATGGTGGTGGACCTTGACACACGTCTGGAAACTTTGCTATAGATGAGGCATTTTAAATCTCCCACCACTGTTACTGGCTTTTTCAAGAATGTTTTCATTAGATGTTCCACCTAAAGTCATTAATACCTTTAAGTGTTCCCCGGTCCACTAAAGGTTGAGAAATACTGACTTAGACCTTAAATACAATGGCATAAATCACTTTCAAGTTGCATTCCGAAGCATTTTCATGTGACAAAAAATCTGTTTTTAAGCCTCAGAGTAAAGGCTAGTAGCAAACATGACATCTCTTAACTCTAGTGTTTCTGCAGTGTGCTGCCATTCCAGCATATTACAATTTGATCTTGCAAGAAATATGCTAAAATAGGATAGGAGAAAAACATTGGATGCTTGCACTTTTAATAGATAGCATCTGGGAAACACATAGGTCATCAAAGGAAAGTCTAAGTTAGGTCAGCTCCCCAGCTGTGAATGTCTGTGTATCTGTGCTCAACCTCCCAGAGCAAGTCTTCCAAAGTAACTGGGCTGTTGTCTGAAATTTGTGCTGGCTTGTCATGTCAGAAGTACATGGGAAACACTTAAAATCCAATAGACAAAGTTATATCAGAAAGTTCACGACAAGTACCTGGAAAGCTCAAGAGTTCCTGGAAGCGTAAGTTTATCTTTTCACAGAGCATCTGTCGGGATCGCCTTCTGGTTAAGGCGTCAAGGGTTAAATAAACAAGGAGTCTGGTGGCACTTACAATGACTAACATTTATTTATCACATGAGTTTTCATGGGAGAAAATCCCACTAGCTCATGCAATAAACAAATTTGATAGTTGTTATAAGTGCCACCAGACTCCTTGGGTATGTCTACACTGGCAATTTAGGTCAACTTAAGTAGCTTTAAGTCGACCCAAATTACTCCCCGTCCACACTGGACCTTCATTAAGTCGACTTAAGAAATTCCTTAAGTCGACTTAATGAAAGCTTAGGTCAACTTAGTAAGAACTGCCGGTTAGGTTGACCTAACCCTTAAATCGACTCCTTAGGTCGACTTAAGCACAGTGTGGACATGGATTAACCCTTAAATTCACTTTATTAAGTCAACTTAAGGACAGTTAGGTCAATTTACTAAGTCCCCGTTCAGGGTAACCACTTTAAGTCAACTTAATAAGGTCAACTTTAAGTTGACTTAAAGTCAACCTTATTAAGTCGACTTAACCAAGTAGACCTAACTTTTTCTAGTGTAGACATAGCCCTTGTTTGTTTTGCTGAACTAGACTAACACAGCTACCCCTTTGGAACTTGTCACGGATTAGTGATCTTATTGGCTTCTGCAATTCTCTACCCATTTCCTAGCCCCTTATTCTTCTGTCTCACACTCTCCATTAATACGGAAAAGTTCTTTGGTGAAATCCTGGTCCTATTTAGATCATTGGGAGTTTTCCCATTGATTTCAGTGGGGCCAGGGTTCACCCAGTTTTTCTAGCCCTGCAGGGCTGTGACATGGATGTTACAGCTGTATCACTTTTATGAAGAGAAAAGCTGACACTGGTGAAGGACTAACAATTTCACACATCCTATTATTTTTGTTATACTGTCTTATCCATCTCACAACCCAGTCTGCTTGTTTGTTTTAACCACTGAGCCTCATCTTTTAGACTGTAAGCTCTCCTGAACAAGGCAGTCATTTTCAATGTTTGTATGATGCCTAGCACAACAAAGTCATAATCAGATTGGCATTTAGGCACCACCACAGTATAACTGTCAAATAATTTTTATGGTAACTGTCCATCTTGAAATATGCTGGTATAAGTGCCAAAGCAGTTCAGTTCCTGTGCATCACCCTCCAGCATCACAAGTGGCTAAAAATACAATTCTCAAGTGAGTCCTTGCCGCAGATAATGCAGGCACAAAGCGCATAGTCAAAAGACAAAGCTGGCTAACTCCGAGTCTTCTTTAGACTGATGGTTAGTCCAAATTTATCACAGGCTAACACGAAGCTGTTTCAAAACTGCTATAAGCACTGCGCCACTGGTGAAAATAAGTTTTCTTGACAGGTGTTTGACTTTTCTTTTTGGTGTTACATGTGCAATGTTGAAGAGTTTTCCATCTGATTTTGTAGGGATACGTACACTCTTGGTGTTACATGAGAAAGCATGATGAAGCAGCAGAGAAAAGAATATACCAAACAGTTTCGGTGTCAAAATATTTCCTTGACACCACTGTGGGTTTCAAAGCTACCAGACTGATCACTATCACACTGCACTGTACCCTTCATACTTCATCATGGAATGATTGAATCAGACTGAAGAAGACTGTGGGTAACAAATTTTCTCTCTTGCACCTGGAAAAGGCCCCTTTGGAAGCTTTATGAAGGCTGTGTAGATAGGTTTCTCTTGTTCTTGACACTTTTCTTCCCATTGCCTTAATGTGAATCTCAATAGTTGACCTACCAGAAGCCACACTGATCCTGGAGATATATGTTCAGTAAGAACTTGCAGTCACTCATTGAGAATGACCCATGCTGTGCCTTGCCAGCAACACTAAGAAGAGTCATTCATCTGTAGTTGTTGCAATCACTCCAATCTCCTTTAATTTTATGCCATGTTACAATGACAGCATCCTTTATGTATTGCAGTAGCACTCCTTCCCTCCAGCAGACAAGCAAAACATTGTACAAAATGTTTAAGCACAAGCAATGCTCCATGTTACAGTTCTTCAGCTGGAAATCCAACTTTTCCTTTGGCCTTTCCTTGTTGTAGGGAGGGGAATTCCTTTCCAAACTCAGTTATAAATAGTTCTATAAATGAGGGAGGTTGTGGAATCTCCATCATTGGAGGTTTTAAATAACAGTTTAGAGAAACACCTGTCAGCAGGGTCTAATTAGTAGGTTGTCCCTTCCAGTCCTACACTTCAAGCTCTTTAATTTTCAAAAGCCTGGGAATCATATTTAGGGCTGCTTCCGAAAGAGTGATTTCACGGAAACAGACAGTGACAGTGTCCCGATCAAGATTGTATCAGTTTGCTTTGGTCAATCATGATATCTCAATTAAGAGATTTGAGTGGAGCAGTCTTTACTGAAGGGTCTATCGCTTTCTTGAGTCTATCATAATACCTCTTACATCTCCATTTTGAAAGAACATTTGGACCTAGTATGATTGGGCACATTGCCTTGTGTGCATTGCACTATGTTCTTCGCTACTCTGAGATGAACAAAAATCTCAGAAAAGTGGCTCATGTTGTAGCAGAGGGATGCTTTGAATTTCATTTCGGTAACTGGAAGCATTTCTTCCATCAAAACCAGCCTTTATCTTGAACAGTCTTTTACCAAAATAAAGGTTGACACTATATGGCTATTCATTCTGAGTCTGTTCCATGCTGCATCAGGATTGAGGGGAAGTGCAGTTGATGACATAGCCTTCCCCTTCCCCCTGCTCCAAGATTCATAGTGAATTGGAGACGTCTTCCTTGATCTTTTCCGTTGTTGACGTTAATGCACGAGCAATAGCTTTGTTTGGTTCAATGGGATTTATGTAGTAAAAGCTTTATTTTGCACCATACAAGCAAAATTCTGTCTATGCTATGAAAACTGGAGGTATGGGGAACATCTTATTGGTGTTTTTTATGGGTGGCAAATCCAGTTGGTGCCAGGGTCCAGACATGAGATGTTTCCATGAAACCTGTGAGTGGTGATCATCTTAGAAGCTGTTGCTGTTAATATGCAGTCCTTGGTGGGTACAGAGCTCTATTAGTCTTTGTCCTTTGTCATTTTTCCCATTTCAAGGTAGCTAATGCATAGCAGCCACATCTCATGATTTCAGCTGACTCTAGTATTGGAGTCCCCCAGTAAACAGAGTAGCATCTGATGAAGTAGGACTTTCTCCCACAAAAGGTCATGCAATAAATAAATTTTTTAGTCTTTAAAAGTGCCACAGGACTCTTTGTTTGTTTTGCTGACCTAGACTAACATGGCTACTCCTTTGGAATCCCAGTAGACAGAATAACTGTCTCAGAGGTATCAAACATGCAGCCCACGAGCCAAATATGGCCCATGAACCTCTTCCATCCAGCCTGTGACTGCACTCAGCGGGACCACACTCTCTCCTTAACAGAGAGACTGTGGTTTTGTAACCTTCAGGTGGGCTAAAATTAATTAAATTGCCCTTCTCCAGTGCCTCACGGAAATACACCCCAATCCCTGTGGAGAAAGCAGCTGGAGACCCAGGATCCAGTGTGTATGGGACTCACGGCAAAGATTGTTCAAAGCAGATAAAAACAAAGAAAGAAAAGTAATGAGTTTTATTAAACATTAACTTTATAAATCATATGATTTAAGAAACAAAATAATGACTACCATATAAATCTATAACAAGATGTTATATAATTTTGGGAACTCACATTTACTATTTCACAATACATATAAACAAGAAAAAAATGAATTTAAACAGAGCAGCCCACAGAAACACTATCCACTCGAGTGTCCCAAAGTTCTGGTGGAGTTCACCTGGCCCCAATGATAGTCTCTGTATGCTAAGCTCAAAGGCTTGAGTAGGAAGAAGCAGCTCCTTGTTCTCTGTCTGCTGGACTCTTCCAGGCAAACCCCTGCTCTTCAGTCAGCTTGCTGCTTAGGCACCACTCATTTATATATAGAGAGAGAGATAGAAAGAAAGAAACCCTGAAGCAAAAGAAAACATACAACTCTGAGAATAACAAAGTATAATTAACTCTCCCCCCTTATTACATTAAAGAACTGTTCATTCCTCCCAGTATTTAATACAACTCAAAGTATCCAATTAAAAGAAACCCCCCTCTTCTTCCAGTGATCCCTTTTCTGCACCCAGTGCCCCAGACTGCCCTGCTGGGGGGTTAGCAATATCACTGACCTGAAGCAAAATGCTTCAGAGTGCAGGGAAACAGGCTGCTCCTGTTTCGCTCCTCCCTGTGCACAGAGCATGTGGGCTCCTCTCAATCCAACCACCCCGGCTGCTGGCTCTCAGGCATCTCACTCCAGCAGCAAGCAGCAGGGGACCCTGTGGAGCATGCTCAGAGCTGCCACTCCACAGACCAGAAACTTCTGGCTCTCAGCAGCTAAATCTGCCTAGTAACACTGACCCAACTGATCTCTTAAAGGGAAACTCTCCATTTAGACTAATGGGTTACAGTTTCACATACCTAGAACTCCTCAATGTCACGAGACTGTCTTCCTAAAAGAGAGTGGTAACGCGGAGAGCATTTTCACATACACAGTGCTCCACGATGCCACAAGAATGCCATAGTATTTCGATTTATGCTATGTACAGCTCACTTGAAGTACATTAAGTCAAAGCTGGCCTGCCAAAGCAAATGAGTTTGACACCCCTGGTCTAAATGGTAATTTACAAATGAAACTGGCAAGTTGCTTATGAAACGAGTCCTTTTCTTCAGAGATGGAGGAAAGTGTTGCACCAGATGTGCTGGTGATACTGGCAAATCTACCCATGATACATATTCTTAGTAATATAGAATCATTGAAATATAGAACTGGAAGGGACCTCAATAGTCCATTCACCCTCACTGAAGCAGGACTAAGTATTATCTAGACCATCCCTGAAAGGTGTTCCTCTAATCTATCCCATTCTTAAAAACGTCTAGTGATGGCGATTTCACAGCCTCCCTAGGTCATTTGTTCCAGTGCTTAACTGCCCTTAAAGATAGGAAGTTTTCCTAACGTCTGACCCAAACCTTCCTTGCTACAATTTAAGCTTACTACTTCTTATCCTGACCTCAGAGAATGAGAACAATTTATCACCCTCCTCTTTATAACAACCTTTTACATACTTGAAGACCATTATCATGTCCCCCATCAGTCTTCTCTTCTTCAGACTAAACAAACCCAGTTTTTTCAATCTTTCCTCATAGGTCATGTTTTCTGGACCTTGAAACATTTTTGTTGCTTTCCTCTGGACTTTCTCCAATTTGTCCACATCTTTCCTGGTGTGATGCCCAGAACTGTACTCAGTATACCAACTGATGCCTTATCAGTGCTGAGTAGTGTGAAAGATTTTTTGTGTGTGTGTCTTGCATACAGCACCCTTTCTAATATACCCCAGAATCATGTTCATATTTTACACTGTTGAATCATATTTAGTTTGTGATCAACTATAATCCCCAGATCTTTTCTGCAGTATTCCTTCCTAGGAAGTCATGTCCCATTTTCTAGTCATGTAATTGATTATTCCTTCCTAAACGTAATACTTTGCATTTGTCCTTATTGAATATCATCCTATTTATTTCAGACCATTTCTTGTTTGTCAAGGTCATTTTGAATTCTAATTCTGTCCTCCAAAGCACTTGCAACCCCATCCAGTTGTCCACAAACTTTATCAATGTACTTTCTATGCCATTATCCAAATCATTTTTGAAGATATTGAACAGAACTGAATGAGGATAGATTCCTGCAGGACCCAATTTCATATGCCCTTCCAGCTTGACAGTGAGCCATTGGTAGCTACTGTTTTCCAACCCGTTGTATACCCACCTTATACCTCACACATACATTTCATGTTGCAGTGGGACATTTGACCTTGGATGCTAATGAGCTTTTAACTGCAAAAGCTACCCTGTGTTCATGGCAGTCTTGTTTGCTTCTTCAATGCCAGAAAAAAATATAATGCACCTTTGCTAGAGACCCTATGCCAGCTCCTCTGCTTCACACAGAGCAGATACATTGATTTCAGAGTTCTCCAGCTCTCTGTCAATGATGGGAATTTTCTAAGGCCACTGACCTTCTCTATATCATTTGACATTGCAAATTGACCACTGCACATTATCCTCATATTCCCAACAAGCAAATTTGAAGTGGCTGATCATCACATCCAAAACTATGATATATACCGTACATCTAGGTAGGGAAAAAACGGAGGGCAAGGCTTGCCTTAAGACCAAATCCGCCCCCCAACGGCACTAACTTGACCCAACAGGTTGGAGATCAAGACATCTGGAAGCCACGATAGTTGCAGGAGATACCAGACGGCAGAGGTGAGTTCTACTGCCAATCGCTTAACATTTTGTCCACAGCAGATTTGGTTCAACCAAATCTTTGTTCAGCCAAAAACTAGCTGCCAGGCAGCTGTGCCAGACGGAATTACTCATTATGGATATTGCTTTTTATTCCAGTGACTATCTGACAGGTTTTACTGGGTTATATGGTACCAATAACAGGCTTTACATGCCTGACCTGACTAGAATGTTAAATAAATAAATAAAGACTGACTTTTCCCTGAACTAGGCTTTGGGCTGGGGAAACATTGAGAGATTCCCCATTTGGAGTGCGGAGAGGAAATTTTCTGTGGGACTGATACACAGAAGCTATTTGAAGCCACAGGAGTAGGAAATATTAAAATGAATCCCATTGGGAAATAGATTAGCAGGCAAAGGTAAGTGAGGCAATCAAAGGTGCATGATACAGAAATGTATCACATGGCACTGAAATTAACCACTTGGCTGTGACCTCGGTATATGTGTTACACACACAGGGGTTAAAGTAAGGGGGAGCGCACCGGAACGCAGTTCCAGGGTTCACAAATTTGAGGGGCCAGAGTTCCGGGGCCCCTAAAAATAGAAAAATCTGGCAGAACGCATGTTCTGCCCTGCCCTGACTGCTGGCAGGTCCTATGCCCCACCATTGTTAATCACAATACTTATTGTGTTATGCAGTGTTTGCTAGTTTGTGAGAATAATTGCTATAGACATAAACACCATATAAAATTATAAATATTTTTATGGAGCGATAACTGATGCATGTGGTACTGAGAAGTGGTTGCAAATGCCTACCTGGGCTGGGGCCCGCACATGCATGAAGGGGGCCCAGACAATATGGGAAGGGGGCCCGGAGATTAGGAGGGTTCCAGGGCCCATCAAATTATAATTTAACCACTGTACACACACACCGATATGCACATGTTGTGGGAATAACATATGGGTATACTGATCTTCTGTAAAATTTAAAATGCTATCATTCAAAATAGTTTCATCTTGAGAAGCTGTAAAGTAACTATCAAGATGAGGATTCTAGAATGTTATGTTCATGGCACAGACAAGGAGAAGTAAAGTAAAAAACCCCCTTTTTTTTTTTGGCTGGAAGGTTGCAAGATAACACTACTGTTCTTAGAAACCAGAATGATAACACACAATGACAAAAAGCAGAGAGAGATGATGCAGGTTGCTCTCAAAGGCAGACAGGCACAATTCTCCCTTAACTGTTTTAGGCTGTTTCTTTCCAGACTGACTACTGCTAAATCATACAGTTCATTACAGAGCCGCTTACCCTATAAAAAGTTGGGAGGTTTCCTGGTCCTGTTAAGGTGATAGCTTGAAATTCCAGCACAGTCCTCAATATAACACAGAGAAGAAAAGTTTATAACTTAGTTCCAGAATAGGAAGGAATAAGAAACTGGAGTAAGGAAACTGTTCAGACATTTGAACTTAATTCTTCATTCTGCTGATGAATGAATGTTGAGTGGTTGGCTTTGTTGCCAGCGTTTTTTCAATCCTAGTATCAATCATGCTGATATTTTTTGTGATGTGATGGCATCCATCCACTAAGATTTAATTTGGAACACCAGTTCATTTCAGGCAGGACACCAAAAGCAAGAAATAATATTATCATCTCTATGTAATTGCAGTGGCTTCAGATTGAAAACTACTTAAATTCAGTTTTCTCCAAGATTTGGGATCAGGTTCTGGTCCCATTCAAGTCATAGGAAGTGTCGCCCTTATATACCTGAATGGGAGCAAAGTTAGGCCGCAGAGTGAGGAAAATAACTTAGAATCCTAGAGAAGTAAAGATCATTTTGGCAATTTTTAAAAAATTCTTAAAACTCTGAGATCAGCAAAAATGTTACCCTGCCATAACAAGCAGAAAATCAGATTTAAAAACAGCAGCAAAAGGAAAGAAAGAAAACAAGACAATGAGACACACGTGAACCCAACTAGACTAGCTCAGAATAAGGCTCCTCAGAAAGGAGGCAAATCGCTCTGTCTATGATGCCATTGCTCTGCAATACATAGCCAGAGTAGATTACAATGAGCCGTTCAGGTTTAATGTGAAATTGACCTTTCTTCTAGCATTTAATCTCTTGGAATGAAATTCTGTCCCCAAATGAAATCAATGGCAAAACTTCCCTGAAGTTCAGGGGGCCAGGATTTCACCTTCTGTGCCTCCATTCCCCATCTACCAAAGGGAAAACAATATTCCCTTTCTCCTTTCTCCCACTCTTTGTTAGTCTTGCCTATTTAGATAATAAAATCTTCAGGACAGAGACAAGCTCTTACTATATGTTTGTACAGCACCCATCATAATGGGGCTCCAATCTGGGGTTAGGCTTCTAACTGCTACCATAATGAAAATAATAAAGAATAAGAAAAAATAAACACTATCAGGAGGAGGAAGGAAGGAAGGATACATTAAATGATTCATAAAATAAAATGAAGTATACTAGGAACTGGGGTGTGGAGGCAGAGATGTGACAGGATAGCCCTTCCAGGATTCCGTTATGCTAACATTAATTGTTTAGTACTTAGATCAGACACATATAAAGGGAATACTAATCACAAACTTGAATAGTGCCCTATGCAGAATGTACGCCATGAGAAAAACTACAACCAAATAGAGATATAATGCAGATAAACTAAAATTATCACAACTCACAAAAAAAATTAAAGTGCAAATAATGTAAATTTTAGAAAAAAAACAAGAGTATAATTTTCAGCTAGTTCCATGTATTATTTAAGTATAAAGTGTAATGTGACATTAAATATAAATTACATGAAATAAAATATAAGGATATTCCAGATAGTAATAAACAAAATTAGCACAATTTATTTAAAGGTCATAAATAAAGGGAAATTGTTGAATCAAAGTGAGTGACCATATTGGAGACATTAGAAGTTTTATTTTGTGGCATTTGAAAATGATCAAGATTCTTTTCAGTCTATGCAGCACAAAATGTTCCTGAATGCAGAAATGTTTGTGTTACACTGAAAACCAATCCAACTAGTCCTTGGGATTCAATTCCAAAAGCTTGTCTTCCTAGAGAAGATAAGGAATGCCAAAGTTATCTGAACAGCAGTAAAATATACTGAAAATCAATAGCTGATCTCACCGGATGTAGGAAAAAATTACATTATGTGCGCAAGCGCCACCAAGCGGTTCTTCCTTTATATTTCATATATTCTTTTTTCATTTCCACTGCACATTGGTACTAACTGAGGATATTGTTTAGCACTCCTCCCCATGCACATGTCATTATAGTATTAAATGAACAGTATAGAGAATATACCATAGAAATTATGTTTTCATTTAAAGTAAAAAATAATTCCTATCTGACATCTGATTTTTCACAACTGGACTACAAAATAGTGTGATCATGCGCACACACAAAAGACAATTGCTCAGTCTTAATTTTGATTAAATTCCCCTCATCAGCCATCAAGGACCAACCAGCAATAATCTTGCAATTAGAGAACAAAATTCTGCCTTCAGTTTGAACCTGTGCAATCCCATTATTTTGAGATTTTTTTTAGAAACTGTAGTATAAACAAAGCATGATTGTGAGTTTCACATTTCAATGCCTGCAGCAGTCTTCCATTGAGATTCTTGTCCATGCTAGATATCATATTTAGGGATAAAGCAGCATTTTCTGTCACAGGGAGAGAGCCATTTTTGAGACCTATCAACCACACTAGAGCCGTGTTATAGGTTGTACACAATTAATTTGTTAAATGTGCTTAACACCTGGAAAGCTGCAGCTTTTTTTAACCTTCTGCAACAGCAGCTGCCCAATTTATATTTCTTTTCTATCCAGGTAGTTAATCTGGAGACATGAGTGGTTCCTGAAAGGCCTACCTCACTTTTCCCAGCTTCTATCAGCCCAACCACATTTACCAGAGCGGGAGGAACAGTAGACCTCATTTTCATCTCATTTATGCTGGTATAAATCGGGAGTCATTCAATTGTAGTTAGTGGAGTTAAAGTGGTTTAAGGAGGTCAGAATCATGTCCATTCTGTTCTCATTATTTGGTGGGATTCACATTTATTAGATATGGCTGTGTTTTCCTAGGTGTTACTGTTTACATAGATTGATCTCTCTCCTGCAGTATTTTTCTCTTGATGGAAGGATATTTGCCATCCTAGCACTATGGCTCACTCTCATTCCTTGAGAACAGCCACATCAAGTAAGCCAATAAAATAGTTTAAAAGGTGTATATACTTGCCAGGCTGGCCCAACCATACAGGTGAACTAGGCACTCGCCTAAAGCACCAGGCTTTAAGGGGTGCCAAATTGAATGGAAGTATATTTTTCTCTATTTAAAAAATATATTAATATGCTATCCCTTATAACATGCGGAGGGGGGGTGCCAAAATCATAGTTCGCCTAGGGTGCCAAAAACTCTTGGGGCAGCCCTGTATATTTGTATATATTACATATTCTAAAGTTTTTCAGGATTAAACAAAATATCATGTGTATGTAATTTAGATACATTTCTTTCAGAATTTAAAATTAAAAGGTAAGGAATTCAAACAGATGTAATGAATGTAAAGCCAACTACATTTCAGAACCCAAAATTATATTTTAGTGAGATGATTAAGTTTTGCAGAGGAGTAGAGCAAAGAAGTATTTCTTTTTCCCCATTGCAACGTAACATTAAAATCTAGCAGCCTATCAAAAGGGTTCATTGCCTTTATGGCCATTAAATAAACAAGAGGACAATTAAGTAAGCATAATTATCACTAAAGCAAAGCCCAGTACCCCTAAGACTCATTAAGGCATTGCTACATACCTACACACAAAAACAGAGTCCCGTGGCACTTTTAAAGACTCAGGCCTTGTACACACTACAGAGTTATCGCGCAGTAAGGCTCCTTACTGCGCGATAACAATCAAAGCGTCCACACATGAAAGCTTCTTGTTGCGCGGCAACAGCCTCTTGCCGTGCAACATGTAAACCACCCCAAACGAGGGTGGTAAGGCTTACCATGGAACAGTTGTTCCGTGGTACAGCCTGTGTGGACGCTTGTTGCGCTGTTGACAGCCTCCAGAAATGTCCCAGAGTGCCAAACCGGGCCACTCTGGGACATTGGAGCTGTCAAATATGTCAATTTCACTGCTCTAGCTGAGCAGTGAAATTGACATATTAAAAATGGCCAGGTTTGGCGGCTGGGGGATTGGCCGGCTGGACCGGCGAGAGCAGTCAGTTCGGGCCACCCCCCTAGCTCAGCCCCGGGGCTTC
>ML685796.1:4891922-4969894 GCA_007922175.1 Pelusios castaneus
GAAAGCTCATGCGATAAATAAATCTGTTAGTCTTTAAAAATGCCACAGGACTCGGTCTGTTTTTCTGCGATAGACTAACACGGCTCCCCCTTTGGAACTTGATACCTACACACACTAATTCTTGTAGCCTCTGGTATTGCAGAGCTTTTATTGTGGCTTTTGTTTGGATTTGAGAGCCATCAAATTTAAATGTTTCCAAACTGAGTTACAAGGAGTTTCAGGAACTACACCTGCCAGTAGGGGGGTCTCCTAATTTTACAAATTGTTTTCTCGTCCCTGCTGCCATGTGAAAGAACCACATGTCAAAGAGGCAAATTGGCTGATTGACTTGGGGGGGTGGGAGTGGATAATGGAACAGACTACATAACAAGCACAGTCAAATGCACAAAGTAGACTTGGCAAGATGGTTAACTGGTCAGAAAATCTCAACTGACCCTATTATTTGACCATTTATTGAAAAATAATGCATCAAGAATGCCTTGACATAGGTGGTGTGCTATCTTTCTGATTGCCGGCCCAGATTAAGGAATTATGGGGCTTTGTGCACTAGGGAAATTGAGGCTCTCTACCTACCTTAAAGGACCTTCACCCCATACATACCTTGCTCCTCACAGATCCAAGAATGCCTTCACACACACAGACCCCCAAATACCCATCCCACCCCATAAATCCCACAACCCTCCACCAGCCCCCACTTATCCTGACAGCCTCCACACATATTCCAGCAGCCTTGAGAGCCATTCTGCTCACTGCAGCTCCCAACACTTCAACCCCATTGGCCACAGCCCCCCAATAACCGTCACTCATGTTCAATTCCTCACCCTACAGCTCCCAGCAAGTCACCCTCAGCACCTCACCCAGGTCTGTGGGACCTTCTAGACCACTTTACGAGCAATCTCACTGCCCCTGGCTCAGTGATCCATTCCCATCGTGGCATAGGGTGGATCCACCCCATCCTGGCCATCCAGATCTGCTCTCTCCCATTGCCTGCCCCACACTCACAGGGCCCTGTGCCAATCAGGTTTAACCCACTCATGCCTCCATCAGGGTGGGGAGGTGACTGGGACAAATTTGGGGTGAGTGGTGCTGTGATCTGACACCCAGGGTCACATTGCTACTCAATTTTAGTTTTCTTTTGTTCTCTAGAGGCCAGGCTTTCCCTCTCTTTTCCCCCTTCCACCTCGACAGAAGCCCTGTGCAAGCACAAGAGGTGCATATTGGTTAATCTGGGCATAGCACTATTCTTTCAGTATTAAGAAATTCATTTCAGTGTTTCACATTTTTTGAGTTGAGTTAAGAAAACTCAGTTAAGTAACTAGGCAGAAATATCTATCTAAAGCTAAGCCTACCAGAGACCATAAAGCACCAGTTCCCAAACTTCCATCCTGTCTGGGGTCCTGGGAGGAAATAATTAATTAAAATAGGGTCGTGTGGGCAAAACAATTGGGAAACATCACCATAAAGTCTTTTTTTTTTTAACTGCAGTTACCAGTCTAATAAGTTAATGCTTTGAAATATTTGACATTTTTTACATTATTTGACCAGTCAAAAAAAGCCTGGCATAATTTTTTTTTTAAAAAGCAATTATTGTTTTCTTTAGTTATCCTAATCTTCAGTGCTATCAGTCACAATACTAGGGAGAGCGTTCTCAGGCAGAAGTGTGGCTTTTAAGTCGACAGTGTCCCTTTAATGTGTTTGAGAGTGTCTTAACTGCTTGAACCTGCCTTGCTTCTCTTTGCCTTATGCTTCCAATCTCTTCAGACAGCAATTTTGTTTTCCTGCTTGCTACATGCTGATTGGGTCTTTCCTGTTACTTTGAAGCCCATGCTAGGGTCCAGGTTACTGCATAGCTCCTCACATCAAGGCACTGAGACTCAATATTGAGTGAGTTCTATTGATCCTAGCCCGACTATACACACATCCTTAATTCCAATGCACAGCCCATCTAGCTGGACTTCGGTACTGGGCATATGCTCTGGGAAAAGGAAATAGGCATTTTGACCCTAAGCATACAGAGCAGCTTCAGAGACTATTTCAGTCAAAGGCAGATGCCAACCTGAGCTTCCGACGCAGCTCAAATTGAAAAGAAACAAAAATTGAAAAAACCTGGTTTTCATAACCAGAAATGATCAATTTTACAGTGACGGCTTAAAGAAAATACAGTGCTTGATGTTTTGGGCCATTGAAGGAATAATTTAATGACGTCAATATTTTGTTAAAAGGAGAAATATAGATTTGTAACAGCACTGCTGACTAAAGAAAATCTCAGTCATCTAAGCATTGAAAAAATGTAACCAAAAGACGAGGCATGTTTTGCTATGGCATGATGTGACTGCTCAGATAAAAGACATTCTAGCCTCTTGCGAGCTGTGTGATCACCTCTGGAAAGCATAAACAAACAAAACCACGGCAGGATCATGAAATCCTAGAGAAATAGTAGCAAAGGCTAGGGGAGGATTTGATCTGACAATAAAACCTATTTCTCAAGTCTCAGACTAGTTCTATGTAGTAGGTGCTACCCACATACAATGGTGAAATGCAATATGCAAATTCAGATGGTATTTTAAAGCAGAATCTCAGATCAGCTGTTGATCTGACAAGATCTCACTTTGAATTATGAGTGGGATTTTTAAAAATCCTCAGTACTGGCCTCACTCTACTCCCATTTAAATCAACCAGGAGTTTCAGGGGGAACAGAGATAGGCCAGCACTGAGTACATTTGAAAATCCGACCCTGTAACATTTCACCAGGAGCAAGATCCTTCCAAGAGAGAGGAAAAATGGAAAAGACTCACTTCCCCCAAATAAAAATATAAGGTTTTCAGAAAAACTCCTAAGCATAACTATATGGAGCCTTTCGCTAAGCCCTCTTAACTGAGCTGAAAGAAAAACTAGGAGTTATTGGTTTTTATTTGTTATAGAGGGGTGCCTACATTTCTCATTCAAGGATGGGGCTAGGGTGCTGGAACAATTTGTATATTGCGAATGCTGAGAGCCACTGAACTAAACTGTAAACCTTATGTACCACTGCAAGACACAGGGTACAGCAACACCCCCACTCCTTGCTCCAGCACCTATGGACAGAGCCCCTTTGTGGTAGACCTTGTATAAATAGTAGGAGCCTGTGACTGTGCCTATGAACTTAGAGATGATTCAAGAAGTGAGATGGACAAACAAGAGAGAGAACAATGCTAGGACGTTCATGCAGTTACCGAGGTAGCTACTGACTGAGCAACTTGATGTCTCCTGAAGAATGATAAGAAAATAGCAGGGCTTGATATGCAATAACTGTGACTATTTCCTGTACCTACTACAGGAGACCCAGAAAAAATACCACATTGATAGGCAGCGAGGGTGGACACAGTGTCCTGAGTTCCTCACTTTCTATACAGCCATGTATTAAGCTTGTTCAAGGCAGCAAACTTGTATTGGTAAAAATGTGCGAAAAAGCAAATTAATATAGTCGATATTTATTGTAGCACGGTTAAGCAAACTGCTATCCATTTTGTGCCTGTTAGTACACATAATACATAGCATATCTTATCGTATAATATAGCCTTCACTCTTCCTTTCCCTGTTTATTCCTCAACCCGCAGATGTGCCCCTGAAAAAGTTCTTGGTGATGTTTCTTTGACAATCTGAGATTATATAAAATTTGGGTACAGGAGAAATAGGGAGAGAAATAGTTTTACAGCTATAGATAGTGCATAGACACACAATAATAGTCATTGTGTTCTACTGCTGCTTCTTAACCTACACCTTTGTACCATGAGAACTGGTTTTCAGATCCCTTCTCCCTCTCCAGTCTCAAGACTGTTAAATGTGATGTAAGCACCTTACTGCCTTACAGAGTTATGGCATTTTAGCAGCATACACTGAATAAGGATCTAAAGATCTTAAATGCTTATGATTTCATGTGGCTTAACTGTATATGCCACTTTGTAAATTTATGAAAGCTTAAAAGCTTATGCTCCATTTTAAAACAATAATAAAGTGGCTTAAAAGATTATGACATTTTAAGGATGTTTCCTCTTTTTTCCTGCTTGTCAAAAAAAAATAAAATCTAGGAAATGAAATAAAAGGAAAAGAATATGTTGACATAACATTATGATTGTAACTTTAAAACAAACATAACTGAAGTACAAAAGCTAAGATTTCCTAAAACAGCATGAATTTGTCCACACTGTAGCTATAGAGGATTTTTCTATTTCATCTTTTATTAAATGATACTGTGATCTTTTAGTTATTATTTTTTTATCTATTACCTTTTATCATAAAATATTTGGGATATACAACAAAACTTACAATGTTACTATAGGAATCCATTTCCTGGTTATATTTGTTTGAAACGTGAAACGTTCAAATTGTATTATCATATCAGAAAAATAGATAGAGATCGATAAATGTATCGATTGATCTGGATTTGCTTTCACAAAATGCTTTCAAAGTAGCTAATTTCATTTCGGGAGCCAGAGCAGCACAGTGAACCCACTTTTTATGTTGAGCATGTCCTCAGGCTTTGCACTCAAAAAAAATTTTCTGAAGGAATTCAAATTCCATCTGTTGCCTCTACCACAAATTGCCTTTATTATATTGACTTTACTATCTTTATGCTCTTATCTGATGGCAATAAATTCCCCCTAGAGTGGAACACCAACTTAGCCAGTGACCTGAGACAGACAATAGAGCAGGTCCTTGCAGACTTTCTCAACTGATTTCGCTCTCACTCTTTTTCAGTTGCCTCATTTGTGCAGGTTTTATTCAAGAGTTCCGACTCTGGGCAATTAGGAGATTCTTCATTTAAAGGGAGCTCATGGGGGATGCAACAGATCAGTGGAGCAATAAATTACTCAGTCTTCAGAAGCAGAAGGGGACTGGAAGAAATGAGGGTGGGGTGGGAGGTGAAAGGGTAAATGCAATCAACTGAAATCTCAGAATCTGACTCCAAAGTAAAGAAATTAGCAGCCTTGTAAAGATCCACACTTGGCTAATGATGGGTATAACAGAAGCTGCAAAATATACAAATTAACTGTGGAAGGCTAGAACCCAGAAGTGCATCCTCATAAAAGCCATAGGAAAAGAAACACCAGGCATTTACTACCATTATGTTCTGTTTTGAGCAGTAAAAACCCAAAGACCCGCATTTTTAAAAAAACAGTTGTTCTGACGTCCCTGGGAGGACTTCTTCCTCCCTTTGCCTGCACACATTTCCACATAAAAGCAGCCTATAAAGGCAAGCTACAGGAAGATGGAACAAGCATGTGACTGATGTGGAAAAAGTGATGGAACAAGCATGTGACTGATGTGGAAAAAGTGGACAAGGAAAAGTTGTTTAAATACTCCCATAATACAAGAACCAGGGGTCACCAAATGAAACTGATAGGTAGCAGGTTCAAAACAAATAAAAGGAAGTTCTTCTTCACACAACGCACAGTCAACTTGTGGAACTCCTTACCTGAGGAGGTTGTGAAGGCTGGGACTATAACAATATTTAAAAGGGAACTGGATAAGTTCATGGTGGCTAAGTCCATAAATGGCTATTAGCCAGAAAGGGGTTAAGAATGGTGTCCCTAGCCTCTGTTTATCAGAGGATGGAGATGGATGGCAGGAGAGTGATCACTTGATCATTGCCTGTTAGGTTCACTCCCTCTGGGGCACCTGGGCACTGGCCACTGTCGGTAGACAGATACTGGGCTAGATGGACCTCTGGTCTGACCCAGTACGGCCTTTCTTATGTTCTTATGTTCTTATGTTCTTATGTTCTTTGAACAAAATCTCTGATGCTGACTGATCAGGCACTCGTGTTCACAAAGTGAAAGATCATTTCTGGGTAAGATGAAAATAAACCAAAGCCTAAAACACAGACATGCGAGGAGGCTCCATTCTTTTGTTTCTGACTTCTGTAGTAAATTAGTGTGCTGCTACCCTCTTTAAAAGGAACATGATGTGAAACAGGGTTTAAATAGAGTTCAAGCGAATTTATATACAGCTGAACCTTTTAACAAGGAACCAAGCTGCCACATAAATACACTCACATACTATCACTAATAAATGATAAGCTAATTGTTCATTACGTGCACTTTTTCAGGGCTGCTTTGCCCTGTGGTTGGATATTAGCCAAGCCTGGTTTGCACGTGGAGATCGCCCTTTATCTTTTGTCCACGCTCATGATGGATTGTTGCATCCAGCCTTTCTGTAACGCGGTTCTGTATTTCCACTCAGGCACCGCTAGAAGAGTAAGGTCCCAGGACTGAGAGAAATTCCCTACCCCTGTAATGAAGGGGTTAAATCAATGCCTGCTTGGGGGAGTCAAAAAGGACTTGGATTTACTGGAGTATGAAGTGGGATCTAATGTGCTAAATATGTGGGGAAATGCAGCCAGGGGTCATAAATATCTCATTAATTTCATTTCCAATTAAGCATGAAACAGCGGCTGTTTATTGGAGTCAACGCGTGCAGCAGGGAGAGTCCCCTCAGGCCATGGAGAAGACTTGAGAGCAGGAAAGGCTGCCTGAGAAGGACACCACTGGCTCTAGCAATCGCACTATTACTTCACTTCCCCTTCTCGCACCTTCCCTTCCTCTTGATGCCGCTTCCTTTCTGGCTTATTGCACCAGCCCCCTCTCTCCCTCCTTCACTTTATACTCCAATATTTAACTCCTCACTGCCTTTCCCTATCCTCTCAGTCACATCTAAATATGGCACTAGTGAGAAAGCCAACTAAGGCAAGAAACTGGCGGCAGTCTTTCCACCCATTTGCCTGTAGATGCCTCTGGTATAAATGCCCCCTCCTCTGTAAGGATCTGTATTTATAAATGTTCAGTCCAAAGAGTTTATGTGGCTAATAAATGATCTGGAAAATGTGTGAAACTTAGGTGCCCCCCACTCCAAACCACTGTATTCAAAAGTGTGTATAACTTTTGTATTTTCATTCTCTACAAATCTAGTAAACTCAACCTCCTTAGGTTAGGCAAACATTGTTAATCTTCTATTCCACAGGTTGGGAATGTGAGTTTTGCCATTGAGTTCAGAGGCAACCTAATGGTTTCACCATGTTGTAGAGACAGCAAATCCAGAATGAAATCTCAAGTAACGAACTCAAGAGCATCTCACAAATTTGGACTCAGCCCTTTTCTGTACAATTTTACACGTAGCAAATTCATATATCTTGAATGGGCCTGCAGCTCTTTACACCTCTTTCTTGAGCTTTTGAACTTCATTACAGAGATATTCAGAAATTCTGATTGTGCTAAGGAAAAATATTATTAACAGTGAGGAAAATGTATTGCATCAAGACTTCAACCATTTGGTGTTACTCCAAATTAAGTTAAGCACAATTTGGGTAACACCTCCTTACCAAACATACCCTCCAGTTTAGTTACACAAGTGCAGTGATGCATTTATAGTCACAAACCAAAATTTTCAAAAGTGATTAAGAATTTTGTGTGCCCAAATTGAGACCTTTTAAAGGGGCCTGATTTTCAAAAAGTGCTAAATACTTGTCCTCTGAAAATCAGACCGCTTTAATGGATCTCAGATAGGGCACTGAAAAGCATAGTCACTTTTGAAAGTGTAGGCCTTGGTGTTCTATCTGAAGGTATTAGCTTTATTTAAATGCATTGCCAAAGCTCCTTTGTGAAGATATAAGTCCACAGAATAGTGTGCTGCTAGTTTCTTTGTGGTCTACAAACTAGCAAGTACAATCACACAACCAACTAGAACACTAGTTGGAAAGTTAGATTATCATTGTTGGTTTGCACAAATCTGTAATGCCTTCCACAGCTATGCTTGGATCTTTCGTGGCAATCCAGGTGGTGCATGTCAGTAGTGTGTTTAAACTATAAAATGTATGAACTGACAGTTCTGGAACATAACTTCACTTAAGAAGAGCTGAAACACAATACCAATTTTAAACAGAGTCTCATTCCAAAACCAATCCCGTTCTTAAACCAAATCATTTCATGAAAATCAACCAGAGCCAGACTGATAAAGATGTGGTTGAGAAGTCTCTTTACCAGAAGCTGTAATCTGATATGTCTATCTTTCTAGGTATCTCTGCAAAAGAGACAAGGAGCTTGGAGAGCAAATCTCCGCCCCCCCGCATTTTAATCCCTAGTCAGTCTATTTCTAAACAAAGAAGTTCTCCTTCTTCCATCTATTTTAAACAACCACCTCTATCTCTGTCTTTCTCTCTCACAGACATGCACACCTGTAAAATTGATCTTGCAACATGTGTACCACTGAGAGAGAATATTTAGCATGAAAATATCTTGACCCAGAGCTAATCCACCAGTTTCTAGTTTCAACAAAGCTTCCTGATGTGCAAGAGCAATGATCAAGAACATACGCATTCAAGCCTGCCGCCTAGGGGTTTACAACAACAAGACCAACATCAACCTTTCCATCTAAAGCACTGCAACATTTTATATTAAAAGGATCCGAATGAGAAGAGCAAATATTGCTTGAGGCCTGGGGTGTTTAAAATGTGCACAGGTCATCTCACATTTCCAGGAAACTGGTTCTCCAAGTCGAATTTAAAAATGCTATTGTATTATGGAGCCTTATCTAAAGTCAAGGCTAATCCTCGAAAAGCACAGTGTCGTCCCCTTCTTACTCCTATTGGAGCGAATGGCAAAAATCTCACTGACTTCAGTGACTGCAGGATCCTCTTCTGTTAGCCCCTTTGTTAGAAAACAGCTCCTCCTCTTGACATATAGACAGTCTCTGAGCTTCATTCCCCACTGTCTTGCAAATGACTACGCAGCCTGCACCTATGAACAGTGGGTATAAAAAACCCACCCCCAGTTTATATGAGAGAAGAATTGTGTTTTGGTCATGTTTCAGACCTACTTTGCACACGTGTAAATGACTACCTACCATGGAAGGCAGTGGCAAATGAAGCCCTTTGAATGATAAAACTACACAAAGTAACCAAAAGTGAGTGGAGCTACTCAAATGTAGGGCTAGCCTCTACTATAGCAGTGAACTCACTAGGAATTTTGCTAATGACTCTGGTGGGAGCACGACAGACCTGAAATCACATATCTTGTGGAAACAAAAGAATCTGAAATATCTTGTATTACTGTCTAAAAGAAGAGACAAAAGGCCTTCAACCCAGATATCACAATCTGCAGAATTCATTGCCACACAAAACTACTGAGGCAAAAAGCTTAGTAAATATTTTTTTAAAATGAAAAAAGATAGGACATTAATACTAATAACAGGAATATCTAGAATTATAGACTAGTTTTTTTTTAAGAAAGCATTTCAGATTCAGAAGGACTATAAACCTTCATGGTGCAGGATGTAAACCAGCTTCTAAATAATGGGGGCAAGGAAGAAACTTTCCCTGTTATTATTCCATACCTGCCTACTGTGGGATGTCTTGCATCTTCCTCTGACAGGGCTGGTGCTGGCCACATTCAAAGACTGCATATTGAACTAGATTAAGGGTTCTCAATCTTTTTTTTTGTGGGGATACCCTTTGAAAATACTTCAGGCTGTGACAGCCCTCCCCATACAAAAAAATAAATGATGATCCCACCCTATGCCATGCTATGCCACCCTCTCCAACATGAGCAGGGGCTGACAGCTCATGACCCCTCTCCCCCATAATAACCTCATGATCCCCTGAGGGGTCAAGACATCCAATTTGAGTGCCCCTCATTTAGATGGACCAATATGGCAACTCCTATATCCTCAGGGTGTATGGTCCAACCTGCATACCTTGAGCACCCAGAACCGGTGGTGACTTCTACAAATGCACCAAGACACTGGAAAAATCAGTTTTATCAAGCACCCAGTCAGATAATGTATACAAAAGGTGCCTTCTTGGTTCATGTTGTTACATGGTAACTGGTGCACAATGGTACAATGCATCCTTACATATATTCTACTCGCACTCTCTTAACAAAACATGAACAAAGAAAATGACCCCCAGTATTTCTGAAACTTCAGTCAGATAGCTACATGTACACGGATTACAGGATACAATCATAATTAGCCATAGTCATGAGTTCCAAGTATACATCATACCACATCTATAAGGAGATACTTAGCAATAGATCAATGAATGCAGTTTACCACCAAGCTATTACCTATCCCCTGTACCTTCAAATAGCAATGTTGTCATGAATAATTGTATGAAACCTCAGAGATCTGCAATTGCAAATTACAAAGAAGCTGTATCATAAATGGGATCCCAACACCTCCTCTCATGTTTTTTGCCCTTGTAAAACAATCCAGTACCCTATCCTTTAAATATGTTTCTGGATGAAGACAGAACAAATAGTTAAAAAGAGAGCCACATATATTTTATTCTCATTATAGAACAACTGATTGTTTACCCTTGGCAAAGTTTTAAGAGATACTGTTTCAAAGCCATCCTAATTCTTGCAACTGGGAAAAAGATTGAGCCCTAGTCTACACTTACTGATGTTTTCGGCGGCAATTGACAGGAGATACACAAGGTACATAAAATACCTTGCATATCTCCCGCCGACTTCTTAAATCCTGCCTACACCCTTCAGTAAGCTGACTGGAAATGGTGTCAGGTCGGTGTACTGTAAGTGTGGTGACGGAGCTGGTGTTCCAGTTCCAGTTCGGTTATTGATTGAGCGCGTCTACACAGATGCCTCAGTCAAAAACTGAAGATCGCACGTACGCATGCAACTTTGATGCCATCAGCATAGGCTTGCCCTGAAAGCCCAGTTTTTCCTTGGTAAAATGCAAGTGTGGGGTGGGGATGGCCCAAAAAGAGGTGAACCTGCAGGCTTGATCCTGAAGTCAATGGCAAACTTCCCATTGACTTCAATGTGCCCTCCCTGCCTCTGTTGAGAAAGGCTGTGGAGTATTTTTTCTCAGCTCCCCTTACTAGTCACAGGTGAGTGCAGCCAGAACAGACTCATTAGAGGACAGAGATTGAAAGGAGGTCTGAACTTATATCCATTCTCCCCCAGTTTTAAACAATGCATTCTCAGATTCAGATTGATGAATCTGCTTAATTAGACACATTTCAGTAGGGAAAAACCTCTTTAGAATATGTCTGTTACATAGACATGTGACATGGAGGGGAAGGGAAAGAGTGGATCAGATTCAAAGAAGCCTCCCTAGATATAACCACAGGTGTGTGAAGGTAAAAGGCTTGTTACCACAAACTGAAAGGAGGATGTGTGGTGGGGGAGAGAGCCTTCTTTTTCAAGGTTTACCTCCTACAAAAAGCAAGCACCAAACCCCCCTTTATCTCTACAGTACATTTTGCATCGCATCATGCAGCCTCCTCATTTTCTTCCCACTCAAGACTTCGATCTGCATTTCTTGCAATGATCCGAACTGACCTCCTGTGCTTGGACTAGAGAAGGAAAGGACAGCTCATAAAGCAATAGCATCAGCAAAAAAGATTTCCTACGGTTTCACTTGGGCAAGAAGTAAAGGATGCAACTAAAACAAAAAGAAAACGTGAATCACCAGCCGTGCAGTACTTTATCTCACCACCAGGGGAACCGCTCCCAGGTGCCTTGCTCAAAACATCCCATACAATTAGGGGAACGCAACGTTACACAATTATTTCCCCCGTTTGATCACCAAGTAGTCAGAGACTCCCAAAGCTCATCTCTTTTGCTTTCTTCTATACTTTGATCAGGATTGATTTTCCTAACTTTAGGGTGGGAACAAGTATAAGAGATTTAGTTTTGTCCTTTTTCTTGAATCCTGATAACTATGGACCTACATTTTATTTTGTTTTTAATTATGTAATAATGGTGCATTTCGTTTATTAGATTGCATGGGGCAGAAAGGCTTTGGGCGATTATAAATGCATAAGTATAAACAATAAATAATAATTCCTATACGGCGGAAATTAGCATGCATGAATCTTCTCCGTGACACTGAGTGAAGCTTGATCTCTGTGATCACAAAAAAAAAAAAGGATTGAAATCCTACGGAGCCAGTAAATGTCATATATACATGGTCAAAGCGCTGAAGTAGGGGGCAGCTTTTACCCAGTTCTTCATGAGAAGTGGAGACAGATGAACCACGATAATAGTGTATGAGCCAATATTTTTTCATTGTGATGTATACGCGCCATATGCACAATTAAAGCTATTTTTCTTTATTGAAGAAAGCATTTGAAAAAACATTGAATATTAATACATATAAATCTTAAGAATTATATATATTTTATATATCTGCAGTATTTATCTTAAGGATTCTTTTATTGGCGCGACTTTCTCTATAGTGTACTGATGCCCAAAGGGACCTCTTCAAATGAGATACATGGGAAGTAAAGCTTGCAATAGACACGCTCCAGGGCAGTGCTGCGAATCCGGTTCTGGTGCCACTTTCAAAAGATAAGCGGCTTGCACCGAATTGGAATGAGCAGAGGTGAAGCGATTCCGAGAACACAAACAGCCTGCCCGGTGCGGTCAGCTGTCGGGGGAAGCCCCAGCCCGGCGCGGTAACTAGAGGAAGCGGCCCGGCGTTTTCAGTGGCCAAGGCGGGTGCTTTAGTGACTGCGAAGCTCACCTTTCCCACTCGGCCCCACGTGGAAGCAGCTCTCCCTCTCTGCTCGAAGTGAGCTCCCAGCTCTTTCGTGGCCCTTTGTTCCGAGGCTTTCAAAAAGGAAAAAGCCCGCACTGGCACATTTCCTGCCAAGAGAGAATCCCCCCAGGAAACGCAGCCCAAGAGCGCAGTGACCAATCCTTTTCAGCTTATTGTCGGGCGGCTCCTCCCAGCCCCGGCGATTTGCATAAAAAAATCGAGCAAACTCTTGTTTGCACACAGCTGCATCTCGAGCAGGCTGTCCAGCCCTGCCTCGGCTCGCGCCTCCCGCCAGGCTGCATGTAGTCTAAGGGGAGCGGAGAGTCTCTCTCTCTTCTGCAGCCCCGCTGGAGCGCGAGTCACCCACCATGTGTCAGGGAGCCCGGGCTCTGCTCCTGCTCTGCATTGCCTCGCAGTGCGCGGGGGCAATCGCGGGGCTCTTTCTCTTCGGCCAGCCCGAGTTCTCCTACAAGAGATCCAACTGCAAACCCATCCCCGCCTCCCTGCTGCTGTGCCGCGGCATCGAGTACCCCAACATGCGGCTGCCCAACCTGCTGGGTCACGAGACCATCCAGGAGGTGCTGGAGCAGGCCGGCGCCTGGATCCCCCTGGTTCAGAAGCAGTGCCACCCGGACACCAGGAAGTTCCTCTGCTCGCTCTTCGCGCCCGTCTGCATCGACGACCTAGACGAGACCATCCAGCCTTGCCATTCGCTCTGCGAGCAGGTGAAGGACAGCTGCGCCCCGGTTATGTCCGCCTTCGGCTTCCCCTGGCCTGATATGCTGGACTGCAGCCGCTTCCCCCAGGACAACGACCTGTGCATCCCCCCAGCGAGCAGCGACCACGTCCTGCCCACCCCCCGTGAAGGTAAGAATGAGTCTGCCCCAGGCCCCTGCTGTCTTTTCCCCTAGCCTTCCGAGGAGGGCTTCATGAAAGCTCATGCAATAAATAAATTGTTAGTCTTTAAAAGTGCCTGTTTGGTTTGCATATTGCAGCGGCTCAAGAACCGTGGCCTCCCCAACACATGCCCACGGCTGCATCTGTGCCCATGGGCGATGGAGACATCTCCACTGCCCTAGGAGATGTGCCAGTCCTACTAACTCTTAAAGCAGATAAATGAACAGTTTGCTACTGCCGTTAGGTTTTTAAGAGCCTAAGGGGGTAGCTGTGTCAGTCTGGTTCAGCAAAACTAACAAGGGGTCTTGTGACACATTTAAAGACTAACACTTTTATTTATCGCATGAGCTTCACTTTTCCCACAAACGCTCATGCGAGAACAAGAAATACATTTGTTAGTCTTTAAAAGCGCCACAAGACTCCAGGTTTTTAAGCGTGAACAAAGGAAGACCAATAGTTGGTTTTCCAGTTGTGTTTACCGTTATGGTTTTAGTAGGGTTGCTAAAGAGAGGGCACTAGATAGTGGAGCTGAAAAATGCTTAGATGGTTGATTTAACACATGAAAGGTCGCCATCAGCATTTATTGCGAATTAAGAAAGCCCCTTCCCCTGTTACCCGCTTCTACTTAGGGATGGTTTTTAATTAAGTGGAGAGGATCGCGCAAGAGAGATCCCCTAGTTTTAAAGGGGGTGGGTGGGTAAGAGTTTTACAAAGCACAACAAGGAGAAAGGAAACCTCATGCGCTCTTAATATTCTTTCACCAAAACAAAAACAAAAACCTCCTCCTGGGAGGGGGGTCCTTAATCCTTTTCAGGAGATTCAACAGGAACTCCTTTTCAATCTCCTGCTTCATTCTAGGGAGATCTAAAATCAATTGCAAAGTTCCTTAGCAATCTTTTCTGACATGATGCAGCGTGACTTTCCAATCCTCCTTAGATTAGATGGATAATTCATTGGAAATGTTTGGCATTTTTAGAACATTTTCCCAACCAAAGTGGTAAACAAATCAATGGGGTAGAAATGCTTTTATTCCTAGAGCTTTCAAAGGGAACTTTGACAGTTTGTAATGTTACTTTGATTTGCTGGCTCTGTGCTCCTATGCTCTTCACACGTCTTTTTGCCAAAGGAGGGACTTTGACTGGAACTTGATCTATATTATTTCCATAGCTGAAAGAATCCACACACCTTACAGCTCAGACATAAAGACAAACAACTCATTCGGATTTTAAAGAAAACCCCTATTAGACTTTAAAACTAGTTCGTTTAGAAATGTTAACGAGACAAATATCTGTGTGTTCAGTTCTGGTGTTATCTAGGAAATGAAGGGTAAGTCAAAAGTTAAAGGCAACTGATAATTCTATAAGAGGCCCATACTAGTGGGTAGAAAATCTCAATTCGCTTCGATGTTCCCAAACGCCACCTGCTGTTCTTTTTTAACCAAACCCGCTGAAAGCTGCTTCTTACATTTCCAGCACCAAAGGTCTGTGACGCCTGCAAAAACAAGAATGAGGATGACAATGACATCGTGGAAAACCTTTGCAAAAATGACTTTGGTAAGTGGGAAAACAGCCCCCTGATTAGAATTCCAGAATTCGGGGTCCAATGCCGCACTCAGATTGCTGCCAGAGTAAGGACTAGAGTAGGATTTAGCCCTGCCTGCAAATCAAATTCAACTCCATCTTTCTAACATTCTATGTCAAAAGGATTCAGTCATGCAATGCAAAATCCTCGTCCTCCGAGTGAGAAAAGAGTCTTTTAAAATCCTATCAAAGTCAGATTTCTGTTTTGTATTTCCTTGTTTTATCTCAAAAACCAACAAAAGCATCAACAATGAAACCATCTAGATGTTTAATATTCATTTATATGTGAACTGGGCAAGTGGAGGGGTGCTATGAAGAAGAGCAATTGGTAATCTAAAACAGCGGCTCTCAACCTTTCCAGACTTCTGTACCCCTTTCAGGAGTCTGATCTGTCTTGCACAACATGTTTTGCTCTAAAAAGTTTCACCTCACTTAAAAATTACTGGCTTACAAAATCAGACATGAAAATACAAAAGTGTCACAGCACACTTTTACTGAAAATTGTTTACTTTTCCATTTTTACTATATTATTATACAATTATAAATCAAATGGCATATAAATATTGTATTTACATTTCAGGACAGAGTATATAGAGCAGTATAAATGAGTCATTGTTTGCATGAAATTTTAGTTTGTGCCAACTTCACTAGTGCTTTTTAAGTAGCCTGTTGTAAAACCAGGCAAATATATAATTAGGTAAATTGATGTACCCCCGAGAAGAGCTGGGAGTATCTATACCCCTGGTAGAGAGCCACTGATCTCTAATACTGTCTACTGAAAAAAAAAAAAAAAAAAAAAGAGGATTTCATATGGGGTGCAAGAGAGTCACATGCCCAGTCTCATAAATATTTGTAAAGACTTCCTTTGCAGATTATAAATGAGCTCTACACAAAATTTAATGGTTAATGGAGACTTGTATGTATATATACAAATGTGAAGATTCTGGATTAGAAGAAGCTAGGAGAGCCCCTTTAACAGGGAGAACTGGGACACTGCACAAACTGGAGCATGCATATTTAAAGAGAAGAGAGAAACTATTTAAATAATTTTTATATCTGCAGGTGGATCTATAGTGTAAATATCTAATGTAATTAAAAGGTGTCCTCTGAAAAAGTATTTATGGTAACTATTCATACAGTCTAGCTTTAGATTTGTAAACAATGCATGAGATATTCAGATAAAACCTTCCAGAGCTAAATGTGTGAGTTCTTAAAGAATCTTGTATTTCCCTCTCTTAGTCATTTTACCAAATCAAATGCAGCTGTTAAGTCTGTTCTCCTTCCATGTGATCTACTCTTTCTAAAAACAATACATCTGAAATATCATTTCCTTAAAGGTTTACCTTAAAATCCTCTCCAGACTAATAAATTAAGTTTAACATTTTCAACCACAGAAGAGATCAGATTTCAAATTAGATTTCAATTCTTCCCCAGCCCTCCTTTTCAAATTTTGGCATTTCAGGAAAAATATCTAGTGCTGGGTTAAAACCTAGAGCATATTTAATGTACAAAATGTGCCCTCTCTATGTGTGCAAATGTTAGGAAAACTAGAGAAAAGATTCATTTAGAAAAGAAAAAATCCTAAGATTGATTCAAACTGAGATGACTTGCATGCACTTAGTGGCTTTAGAAACTGAGCCACCTGCTGCCCATTCTGTCAGCCCCTGACAGTTTAATTAGCAATAGAAGACCTCCCTCCCCAGGTCCCCTTTATGTGCACTAATGGGAAAAAAAACTCTTTCAATCTCTCTCATCCTACTTCTCCCTCCCCCCTCCCTTCTTCCCCTATTAGCCCTGAAAATAAAAGTGAAGGAGATCACATACATCAATGGGGACACCAAGATCACCCCTGAAACAAAGAGCAAAACCATCTACAAGCTGAATGGGGTGACGGAAAGGGATCTGAGGAAGACAGTGCTCTGGCTCAAAGGTGGCCTGCAGTGTACCTGCGATGAGATGAATGACATAAATGCACCCTATTTAGTGATGGGACAAAGGCAGGCTGGGGAGCTGGTGATCACCTCTGTGAAGCGGTGGCAGAAAGGGCAGCGGGCTTTCAAACGGTTCTCCCGCAGCATCCGCAAACTGCAGTGCTAGGCGCTTCCACTCAAGTCACTTTCACCCCCAGTCACTTACACCAGCTGCCCCAGTTCTGAGCTCTCCAAGCCTCTTGTGCACCTTCTTGTTTCAGCCCTTCTGAACCACAAGATATAGCAGGCATGGGAGACAATAGCTGTTTGTTTAAATCAAAGAGGAGAGGACTCGACTAGATGACCTCTCAAGGTCCCTGCCAGTCCTACGATTCTGATTCCATGAAAACCCAACCCCCTCCAACTTTGTAAATATATTAAAACTGTAATAAAAATCATGAATATTTTTGTGAAGTATTAAAATATCTTGCTTAAAGCTAGTTTTTCTCTTTGTTTGGTTTTTGTTTGGCTTGATTTGTGCATAGGTGCAAATGTGACTTTGGTCTGACTTTTTCCTTCGTTTTGGGAAAGTTAGTCAATCACCATCTTTCTCTATACACACATGTGGATTGTGTCAGAGAAATACGCACAGAGAAATGGCAACAAACATTTTCCCCCTTTTGTTGGTCTGATTTTTGTCCCTGTGTGTAATGGCAGCCATCTATTTTAACACAGTAAAGGAGACTGACAACTGCTAGATCAAGCACATATGCAACCAATAAAAATAAGTTAACCATGTGAACATTTTAATTTCATCAAAACTAACCTGTCCCCCAAAAAACCCAGCGATTTGGTAGCTGACTGATTTGAATACAGTTTAATTTTTTAAAACTTGCAAATTAAACCATTTGTAGTCTAACGGTTAACCTGAAAAAGTTGTTAAATATTACTTAAACCAACCTTGTAAATATTCCAGATAAACATTATTTTTTGTATAAAATTTTTACATTGCAATTTACCCATTATCTTCATTTACTTGGGGAATAAAAATATTTTAATGAGTTTTTTAGAAAATAAGAACATTGAAAGAACACCACAAATGGATTTTTGTCATAATAAAGCAAAACTTGCACCAAAGTTCCCAACTCTAATAGTCAATAAATAACCACTTTAGAGATCTCAGTTTTGTAACTGGATTCATGTGGATGGGCACTTACTTGAATCAATAGGACTCCACAGAGACTTTAAAGATCTACCCCAAGGGACCTGCTTGAAAGGGTTAGCCCAGATGGGTTCTAAGATGTTTCTGTAGGACTTTTAAACTCCACTCTTTGATGAGTTTTTTGTTGCTCTTCTGGGTGGCCATTTAGGGTTTCACCATGTCTCCTAAGACAACTTTGCTGTCTCGCTCTTTTTTTTTTTTTTTCAGTTTATATTTTATTATTCTCATCTTCCCCCAAATAGGAAGAAAAAGACAAAAGGAACAACAAAGGAAAGGAAAGAAAGAGGAGGGGAGAGGAGATCAGCATCTCAGGTCTGGTCTATCCTACAGACCTACAATTCATATAACTGCGTCGCTCAGGGGTGAGAAAAAGCCACACTCCTGAATGATGTATTATAGTAACGTAACCTCCTGTATACACAGCACTATGTCAGTCGGAGAGTTTCTCCCACCAAAGTAGCTACCACCTCAATGGATTAACTACATTGCTGGGAGAGCTCTCTGACATCAGCATAGAGTTCTTATAAAAGCATTACAGCAGCTTAGCTGCGTTGATACAGTCTAAGTGTAGACCTGCCCTCAGGTTCTATCCACCAGGATTTAATCAAAGATTTCTAAATATTCAAAACAACTCTTTTTATATTTGTCTGAGGGGAAGACTTTGCTCTTTACTGATGCAGAGTTACAATGGTTTATCTATTTGAAAATTATCAGAGCAAGGTTACCTTTTGTATGCATAATTACTATTGAAAGAGTAATAAAATGAACCAACAAGGCCTACCTGAAAATCCATTAGAACAATTTAATAGTACAGAATAATTAAGGCCTTTTGATTGGGGATTTTATTTAAAATTTCCCAGGAATTTTATAGTGTTCATTATTAAAGTTTAAAAATGGGTGAAAATTGGTGCCAAAAATTAACTTCATGGTTTTTTTGGGTAAATATCAGGATTAATACTGGCAGGGCTTTGTCCAGCATGAGAAGCAAACCAAACTCTGTGACCTGGGTCTGCTCTCCAAGGGTATATTGTATCCATCCCTCAGGCAGCGCTGAAGGGCCCAGCTGTTCACAGGGGCTGTCCCTGGAGACAGCACTCATAGGGTGCAATGATCCGTAGAAGCTAGGAAGAACCCAGTGAGCGAGTGCTAGATACTTGTGAGCCAGTAAAGGGGTTGCTCGTAGGACGAAGATCAGTACTCTCTGGGAAGGGGTGGGGGAGTTAAAGGTACCTGGTGTTTACAGGATGCAGCTGTTGCTCATTGGCAATGGTCTCGCTGGCACTTCACATCTCCAGAATGTAACACTTGAGGAAGTTCAGATCCATGCCAACGACAGACATGGCAGCTTCCAGTGCCTTCTGCTCCACGCAGGCCTGTTGTTGCAGCAGCTGAACTATCTTAACGTCCGGGACCTGGCTCCCTGCCAGTCTCACTGCATATTCTCCCCTGCAGAGCAACAACCACCCACCAGCACTTACCCTCTTCTTTGCAGCCAGACTGTGTTGTCTGGTGAGGACTCTACATGCAGGGACCCCCTGCTCCCAGGGTCTGGATCAGTTCCTTGCTCCAGGAGAGATAACACTTGGTATGCACAATCTCTCATTTCAGGGCCAGAAGTTCCGGCACTTCCAAAATTTGGGTGCAGGGAAGAGTGGGGGGAAGAAATCAATAAAAAATAAATAATTGATTTTGTAAAGCCCTGGACGTTTTCAGTAAAAAAAACAACCACGAAGGGCCTTAAGAATAATTAAAACAGTAAAACAATAAGCAAAAAGCTGGTATTTCTATTTTATATATATATATATATATTAGTAACACTTCTGCTTTTGCAGGAAATATCAATAAATATAACCGGATGTTATATATATATGGGCCTGTTCCTCAAAGCCACTGAGCACCCAATGCTCCTGTTCACTGCATGGAGAATATTAGACTCTCGGGATCAGTTCCTGTCTTTTATTGGACACAGAACATCATCAATGTGAAAACTAAAAAAGCAACCTCATTACTTTCATACATTCAGAGTGTATTTTTCCTTGCAGCATGCAAGGTTAAACTTTTTATTATCTATCACATAGAGAGAGCTTGTCTTGGAAACGATAAGATCCTGGGGCCCCATCTTGCATCCCTCGCATATCCAATGCTTGCACTGAATTCAACACAGGACTGGCCTTCAGAAGAATGTTTGAAGACCAGCTTAAAAAGAAAGGGGCTGATAACATTGCACAAATTTTCTTAAGACTTTTCCTCATAATTTATAGGACTTGTCACGAAATAGGTTGGATCCCTTCTGGGCCGTGCCATTATTACAGTGGAGTAAGCTCTCTATATATCCAGCAATAAGTAGATGACATACAGCTTTACCTATGCTTCACAACACATGACAAGACTGCTGTCACTAAATTGATCCAGTGGCTCATGGCTGAAGAACAGCTGGCTGAAGATGAGCACAACAGTGTAAGTTCTGTTGATGGTGGGCTGCGGAAAGCACTTGTGCAGTCTGGATTGACTGAAAGTACATATCTACAACTACTCAGTTCTCACTCATACTATGTAATAGCCATAAGATTGTCCCACTCATATTCCCCATTGAAAACAACAGCATTGACTTCAGTGGGAGCACAAGTGAGTATCAAGGCACTTGCCCAGGGTCACACTGAGTCAAAAAGTCAATGGGATGGTTTGTTTGGCTCCTATATTGACATCAGTGGAGTTACCCATGACAAAAGAAACAGGATTTAGACTAGTGTTAAGTATGGTATCCAGATTATTTCATTCCTATTTATTTTCCTGATTTAACTTTTTGCCTTGCCATTTTAATGGCAACACGTTACTATAACAAAATAATTCACTTGACCAAAGAAGGAAAGGTTCAGTCAGCATTTGTATTATAAAACCTATTATCTGAGGTGCATAACCCTGCTATTGAAAATCCCGTTCAGTTGATTAATTAGCATTATAAAGTCACAACCTGGGAACAATCTTCTCCTTTACACAAATCCATTCAATCTATTCCCCCATTTTTGCATTTTAGGAAATCATTTTGCCTGACCATAACTAGAATTTGTTGGTTATGTCAGGTAAAAGAGATTCAAATAAACACCTAAAGGTCATTCAGATCTATAACTTCTCATGTACATTGTTTGGCATCTCTTCTCAACCTTCTCAACCTCATTAAGTTTCTAACTCAGCTAACAGGATTACTAGCAAACAAGGACAAAGGGGTTCACTTCCATATTTTTAAGAGTAAAATACATTTTCTAGAGACTTGTTCTCTTCTAATTAAAAGGAATATTGGTTTGGCAGTCAAGTATGCACTGTTATTGCTTCCATAAAAATATTTGTAAGATACCAATTGACAACAATGAGAGAGGCTGGGGGGATGGGAAATGGAAACTAAGCCCTTGTCTGCTCTAGGAAAGGTTTACCAGTACAGCTACAATGGTGTAAAATTGTCCCAGTGGAAGTACAGCTTATATCAGCAAAAGAAACTGCTTTTGCCAACGTAGCTTATACTGGTTCCCCAAAGCACTTTTACAGGTATTCCAAACCAAGGCTTTTGCTGGTATAGAAATGCTGTATTTAAAAAAAAAAAAAAAAAAAAAAACACCTAACCACCAGCACTTCACTGGCAAAAGTTTCCAGTGTGGACCTGACCTAAGTGTTCTTGAGGGGGAAGAGGAAGAGCCATCTTTTGCCAGAGCTCTAGGGGACACAAGCTCTGATGGCATTAATATGCGTTGGATTGTTCCTGCAGATATCCCTGATGGTTACAATATTGTATAAGCACACCCAAACTGCAACCTTTTCATACCAAGCAGAATAATCCCCATGTGCCCCTAAGCAGACAAGTATTATTAGTAACAGTGCTATTGTATTTTACTCTAGTTCATAAGGATGTGTATGTCACATTTAAGCAGGAATATTAATATTGTAATGAGCCACTAAACTTGATGGTACAAAAAAAGATGATAGACTCAGTTATCTACATGTATAGCATTAAGAAAACACCCCAATTTCCCTTAAAGCCGAAAGACAGACAACAATGAACTTCAAAGGAAGATCAGTACCTAAAAGAGCAACATAAATCCAGGGATGGAATTAAAGTTGGTTGGGTGCTGCTCTGGTCATGGAAAATGTTTCCATTTAATAATCCATTGCTCAGAAACGGGTGTTAAAGACTGGAAGTCACAACCCGTTTTTACAGTGGTTTATTTTGTTTTCACAGATGTGCTTAATGACATTTTCTCTTGAATTACACGAACAGCTTTAACTCTCAGGCTCTGGAGACCACAGGGTCAAAGGCCACAGTCCCTCAGTTTTTAAAACCTGACCGTGTTCATGGCGGAGAGGAAGCATGATGCAGTCTGGCTGGCACCCGTGTCCTGCTCTGCATTGTTCCACCTCCTGTGCCTTCACCTACTAGCTGCCAAAACTGCTAGAAGAAGCAGTTCTTCTCAGTGCCATGGACCACATGGGTCTGGGAAGCTAGACGGCAGGGGAGATTCGGTAAGGAGCAGAGTAGAGGAGGCAGGGGCTTTGGGAGGGTCAGTGTGGGGGTGGGGTGCTCCATCAAGGGCTTGGGAGTGAGAAGTTTTGGCTGCTTGGACCCCACTGATTTTGCAGTCCTTCCGGCACCCATCCTTTAACTTCAGCAACATCGTGTTTTGCAGTATCACAATAAAGATGTCTCTGAAGCCTTTAATTTGCATGGAAAGTACATTTTGTGTTTTAGGATCCTAATATATCCCTAACTCTTCAGGGGAAAGTAATGACATAGATAAAGTATTTTAAATATCAAGGGACATTCCAGGGGCATTGCTGCTGCCCCCGAAAAACATTCAGGGCACACAGGCCCCCTGTGGCATTCCCCTCCATGCCCCCGGCGCACATCCCCGCCCACTAGCAGCCCCGGGTCTGATCCGGCTGCTCCGCTGGGCCCCCAGTACCTGAGCTGCCCCCACTTGAGCCAAGCCATAGGCCCCCAGCTGTGCCATGCAGCTGGCCAGGCCCTAAGCCAGGCCGGGCTGGGCCAGGCCGCACCACCAGCCAAGCCCCGAGCCAGGCCCTGCAGTGCCACCGGGGTAGTGCCAAAAACAGTGTTTCCGCACATTGTGTTACTGTCTCTGTCTCTGGCAGGTAGGTCCAAATGCAGAACCTGTGACCTCCAGAGACTGCCGCAGTCACAGTTCCTGTCACGTAGATACCCAATGCCAAAACAGGGCAACTGCCACAGTTTCTGTCCTGTCTCTATTTCGAACAAACTGGTTGTAGTTAGATAATGAAATAGAGCAGGGGTAGGCAACCCCCGGCATGTGTGGCACACAAGCCCATTTGGAGCAGCACTCAGCATCCTCTGTGGCGCCACAGAAATTGCCACTCCTGCCACCCAAAGACACTCCGAGTGGCTTCTTTCGGGGGCAGCTGCAGTGCGGAGGTCCCTGCCATGTCCATGCCCCAGGATACCATGTAAACAAGCCACCCAGAGCAGCTCCTCTCTGTGGTGTGCCACCACCAAAAGGAGTCACTCCAGGCAACTTCTTTCCATGGCGTGCCTGGGGATAGGGGTCCCCAGGCATGCTGCTGAGAAGAGCCACTCCGGGTGGCTTCTTTCCACGAGTGGGCCGTCGGCACCAGCTAAGGGTCGAGGAGGAGGGGCCGGCACCGGGCTGGGCAAAGGTTGCCGGCCCCTGAAATGCTCAAAACACCCAAAGTAACACAATCTGCGGAAACACTGTTTTTGGCACTACACCAGCTGAGCGCCAGGCCAGGCCGCATTGCCAGCTGCCCCCACCCCTGCCCAATTCCCGAGGCTCCCCCCCAGCAGCACACTTACCCGCTGTGGAGTCGGGGACTGGAGCTTCCAGACATGGCGGAGCCCAGATGTTTACATTTCCTGCCCTGCTCCACCCTAAGCTATGTGCCAGGGAGTGGAGCAGGGTGGGAAATTTAAAATAACCTCACGAGCTCCATCTTCTCAATGGGACTCGGGGCGCTGCAGGGCACGTTCGGGGCATGTGCCCCCATGCCCTATGGCAGAGTTTACTGAATGACCAAGGCCAGTTGCACTGCCTGAGACAAACAAGTAAGATGTCCACTCTAACCATCTTATAGTCATCCACACAAAGAGTTACTGAACAGTTTACTGTTCTAGCTGCCTGTATGATACAGCCAACCATTTTAATAACATTCAGAAGTACATGAGACTTCCATATCCAAAAAGGTTTGGTTAAGAATAGCTTGGCTGTGTGACAACCATGGAATCCCTTAACAATGGAAAAAATTGACCCGGTGGGGCCCTAAGGAGTGGAATAGATAACAGTAAGGTTTATTGCAACCTCATATGAAAAAAAGCTGGCAACAAAACGCAGTGTTTGGCTACCATTCCTGACCTATATGTATAGTAAATCCAATTAAAAAATTCTCTCCACTCCCAACCCCCACAAACATAGCCCCACAAATAACTGCCCAACCCATGTATACAATGAATAACCCAAGACAAATAAAAAATGAAAGAAACAACAACCCAAAACCTGAGGATGAGTGTTATGTAAGTTTGTCTCTCTCACCAACGAAAGCTGGGCCAATAAAAGATACTTCCTCACCCACTTTATCTATCTAATATCTGGGGTCTAACAGCGACAACACTGCAAACAAGACCCAAAAAGCATTAGCACATGCAGAAGGAGCTGTTTAAATTTGATTTTGCTGTGGGGACAGGAGGAGAGGGGCTAGGTTATGGGAAATATATAGATATGTGTACATATTGGACCCCATCCTGCACAACACCATTCATCCTCTGTCGTGTATACAAACACCCTTCATCATATGCGTCTCTCAGCCTCGCTGTTGCACCCCTTCCTGCATCTACTAAGTCCATGCAGCATCCAGTCAACCTAAACCCCCACACAGCAAACTTTCAGCTGTGGTTCTCTCTAATTTCTGGGGGAATAGAACAGAACAGGGGGAACTGAACCCCAGTCTCCCGCACCCTAGCTGAGTGCTCTAACAACTAGGTAAAGGAAAGGCACCTGCTCTTCAGTTGTGAGAAAAGGATAGGCACTCCAGGAGGGGGTTTATGGCTGTGAATCTCCAGTAGAGGGCAGCACCTAGCTGGTCCAGAGTTGGACACTTAAGTCTCTTTGAGGGCCTGGCTTATGCCAAACATCCCTCCTAGGCACTTCCTATTGGATAGCTTAAGTGGCCCTCTGCTTAGCATCCTGGCGTTTGTGGACCCCATTCTTCAGAGTCTACTCTCCTCATGTATTGTATAGGGTGCCTCAGTACCTAACCTGGAGCTGTGGATTCCACTAGGAAGCAGGGTGCCAAAATATTAGGTGTTGCAACACTGACACTATGTCTTCTTTGTGGATCTAGCCCCAAGAGCCCAAATCACATTTTAAAAATGACTTGGGCAACATTTTACCCATTACACCCAGTTTGCAGACTGAATAACTGAGGCACAGAGTAGTTAAGTACTTGATTAAGATCCAGAAATGAGTCTAACAGAATCAGGAAGAAACCCTGAACAATCAGACAAACAAAGTTCTAACCACTAAACAAATGTGCTCATAAGAAACAAAAGTTGGAACAAGAGAATTACCTGGTATAATAAACACTAAAATACAATTATTGAACACAGAAAAGTTGTCTCGTATGAAGTTATAATGCACAACTGTTCATCCAAGAACCTTACTGTATTAATAATAATACTTTTTGAAAATTGAGATGATACAGATATCACAAAACAACATTATACTTTTTGGGATCATTTACAACCCACATTTTTGATGCAAAAAATACTGGCGTATATTCTGGTTGCTGTCAACGAAAGCAAGATGCAAAAAGCATATACCGTTAACAGTTAGGCTCATCAGATACAGAAATGAGGCTAGGATGGAACCAAAATAACTGAAACCTAGCACAATTCTTTAGCCATGTAAAGGTTAAATCTTGAAACCAAACCACAAAAGCCAGAAAATTCATAGTTAAGCATTAAATTTCCCATACTGAACCACTATGGGGTGCCACTTCAATGTTCTCCAACAACACCTTATACTCAGGTAGGAGAAGATTAGTACTTCACTGACAATTTCCTTGCTTTTGTGAGTTTTCTTCAGATACTTATCATCTAAAAGGCTTTTTGTTATGGGAATTGTGAACCACATGCGAGGATAAACCCCATTTGGCTGAATGGCTACATAGGTGCTCTGTTGGATGTAGAACTCGCATCACAAGTCACACACACTGTTAACAGAACTATCAATCACAATTCACTTTGAGGCACAAAAGTGAATTTACTTAATTAAGTTACACTATTTGTAGGACTTTATATAAAATAATTTTAAAAACACACGGCTCAAGATGCAGTGGATAGAAAAAAGGGTTGATTTGTAGATCTTCCTGGATCTCTAGAAATTCAGACAAGGCATGAAGATAAAAGATCATTTAAAAGCTAAGGATTTTAAATGGAAGAGCCCAATTCTGATAAACTTGGCAGCCCTGCGCAACATCTCTGTTCCCTTCACATTCTGAATATCCTAATGTAGAGTCAGTTTCCAATACCTTAACTCATTGAGTTGTTTTTTACTCTGCAGTTTTCTCAATGAAACCAATGGTGCTTTTTGTAAAGTACGGGCAAATTTTTCAAGAGCAGGTAATATGTTGTAGGAATCTAAATCTCATTTTCATATTTTTAAAGGTATTTAGGCATTGTTCTGCTCAATGTTCAAGGCCAAAGGGCCAGATTTTTAAAAGATTCATAAATAAAAATACAGTGGGATTTTTAAAAGCACCTAACTTTATTGTTGGAAATTTACATACTTTTGAAAATCCCACAAGGCACCTATCTAAATCTTTCGGTGCCTAACTACCCTTAAATATCTGGTTCTATATAGCTAAATCACTTTTGAAAATAGAACTTAGGCTCCTAAGTCAGTCAGAGACTTTTGAAAATGTTATCCTAAAGGTATTACTCAAGTTGAGTAAAGAATCTACCGCATAGACTTGACTTTTTTAAAATAATTCACTAATCACTTAATTAAACTGAATTATGAAACTACTGAATGTTGACAAGTTCCAAAGGGGTAGCCGTGTCAGTCTAGTTCAGCAAAACAAACAAGGGCTATGTCTACACTTGCTAAAATTAGTTCGAATTAGTTAGTTAGAACTAACTAATTCAAACTCATTTTAGTTAGTTCGAATTAGCTTCATTCGAACTAGGAAAACTTAATTTGAATTAGCGATCCCCATTCATTTCAATGGCCGGTTAGTTCGAACTAAGAAATTAGTTTGAATTAACATGGCCACATTGGTTAATTCGAACTAGTTAGTTTGAATTAACCCTTTAGTTCAAATATCCTATTCGAACTTATTAGTTCGAATTAAAGAAGCCCTTAATTCGAACTAACTAAAGTCTAGTGTAGCCATGGCTTTAGTTAGTTCGAATTAAGGAGGCTCATGCAATAAAGAAATGTGTTAGTCTTTAAAAGTGCCACAGGACTCCTTGTTTGTCATACTGCTGAATGTGATTGTGATATGCAAAATAAACAATCCCATTTATATCTGTTTTGTAGACACACTGGTCAGACAACTTTGGTAATTTTTAAATCATGTTTTACTTTTTAAATGATCTTGTCCCTTTTTGACATGACCAGCTATTCAAAGTTTGGGACACTGAGGATGTCCCAGCTGCAAGAGGAAATTGCATCAACGAAAACATCATATCAGTCTTTTCTTGGTGGTGGTGTTTTGGGGTTATTTTGGGGGGGCAGGAGAGTTCTTTTTGGGGGGGGGGAGATGGTATTTTGTTTTTTTACAAGGGCATACAAAGGGCTGTGTCTCTGAATGCAGATGGAACCAAGAACAAAAGGAATAGTTTCTTAGCTTATGGCTCCCAAGACACTTATTCCAACACCAGACTAAAAGTTTTCTCACTAGCTTTCTCCAGAGAGGGTCATACTATGCACACAGGCTACTTCTTGGCTTTCTTGCCTATCTTTCTCTCTGTATTCCTATCTGTTCTCCACATACAAAACCCTCCCAAAGCAATACTCACACAAAAGTTGCGGAAGCAGTTCCACAAACACCTTTCGTTTTAAGTGAGGGCTTATGATTACAGTTGGGTTTGAACACATCCTTCAAAACTAACATATCAGTCTCAGAAAGATTTTAATTCAACCCGTAACAAGGTTTCACCCAGCTCATAACATTGTGGACCCAATTTAGTTATACTTGCACAAGAAAATCTCCAGTTAAAGTCAACCCTTCAAGACCCTCACTTTGCCACACAGTTCTTGAAGAGTTAAAGGACAAATCAGAGAACCTACAAGGATGGTGCTCTGGAGAGGGTATGTGTGAGCTACTGGAGAGTCTTAGATAGTCAGCACTGGTCTTGAGGCTTATGACAGCTAGCCTGTAGGCAGAGACTACATCTGAAAGGACAGAGTTAGAGAAGTCTCTAAAACCATGATCTGATGACTTCAGTAACTCAGCCAGAGGTTCTGGTCTATTATAGGACTGGGCAGGGAGATTTAAGGCAGGGGTTTTAGGGACTGCAGCCCCAGACTCCACCCAGCACCAGCTGGGCCACAGGCCCAAGACCCCCCTTCCTAGCACAGCAGCACCAGCCGGACTGCAGGCCCAACACCCACCCCTCCAACTTCAGCACCACCAGCTGGGCCACATTCCCCAGACCTCCCTCAGTCCTGGCTGGGCTGCAGGGCCTGTACCCTGCCCCCCAGCACCAGCCAGGCTGCTCTGCTCTGCCCCCAAACTGGATGCCACTGCGATGAGGGTGGACCACAAGAGTGAGCGGCCCCCAGCCCCCCGGGGCCTTGATCCGGCCCTAGGAGTGGGTTAGTGAGGATGTGTAGCCTGCAACATGCAAGAGGTCAGACTAGATGATAATGATGTGCCTTCTGACCTTAAAGTCTATGAGACAATGTCAGGACGCTGCTCACATCTAGTAAGCTTGGAAAGCATGTGGGATACAAAGGCTGGGTCTCTTCCAGACAGCTCAGCCAGGATTGTAACACATCTTAAAAGACATGAAAAATATAACATTAGTATTACAGCCCTTTTGGCTGCATGCCCAGCTGAGGATTTTTAGCTGGATCTCCTGAGTGCCTGTGTGTCTCTGCCTCTCCCACTCATTCTCTCTTTGCTATTCTTAGGAAAAAGAAAGCTAGAAGATCTGGAACTGCTGCATTTAATTTTTGACACCTCATTCCATAAAGGACATTGGAGAATCAGAAAACATCAAGGAAAAAGACAACACCATTTACTAGAGACTTTGCTAAAGAGCAGGAAGCTTTCTATGTCAGCAGAGGTTTAGTGTGGGATTTTCAAGTGCTTACTAGTCTAAATTTGCTGCTATTGAAATCAGTGGTAAAACTCTGTTGACTTCAATGGGAACAGAGACAGACCAAAATTGAGCACCTTTGAATACCGCCCTGTGGAGACCCACCACTAGCAGTGCTGATGGTCCAGGCCCATGTGTTGTACAGCACTTGGGAGAAGTAATGGTTAAAGGGTAACTATAGGGCAAGGATGCAATGTCAGAAAAATAGCTGCGGCGTGGGAAGCCAAGGAACCAGTCTGAGCAAGGAACCAGTTTGGTAAACAAGAACACGGCGCAGCTGCATGATAAGGAATTGTGACCAGGCCAAGAACTGAAACCTTGTTGATTTAGATGTGAACCTGTGTATGTGGAAATTTACCAAGTGCATTATCTGAAGGGTATAAAATGGCTGTGATCTGCAAATAAAGTGATTTCGTGCTTGCCTTAGCCGGAGTCCGTGCCTTCGTACACCACACCGCCCCTTTAAACAGTAGGATTATTTAATTTGGAAAAGTCATATAGGGTGCATCTACACTTACAAGTTTAGTCGACTTAACGAGGCTTAAGTCATCCTAAACAACTCCGCGTCCACACTGGACTTTCCTTAAGTCGACTTAAGCATTTAAGCATTAAATCAGCTTAAGGAAAAGTTAAGTTGACTTAATAACACCTTGTTTTAGGTCGACTTAATGCTCAAGTCGGCCTTATTAGGTCGATTTAAGCCAGTGTGGACGGGGATTAGTGCCTCAGTCGACCTTATTAAGTCGACTTAATAAGGTCAAAAAGGGGCTATGTCTACACTAGAAAAGTTAAGTAGACTTTTGTTAAGCTGACTTAAAAAGGTCGACACTTAAAGTTGACCGTATTAAGTCGACTTAATAAAGTCGACTTAATTTTTCTAGGGTAGACATAGCCAAAGAGAGGTACCATATATAAAATAAATAATGTCACAGGTAAGTCAAGTTGGTGTTCTTGCTTACCCTCCATGAAATTACTTACAACAGGTCATGAAATCATTTTTGTGCAACATAGTATTCAACTACTGAAGTCACTGCTGTAAGATACTACTGATGCAACTATTTGTTGAATGTTTAAAATAAATATAAATTAATGAGATTAAATAAAGCAATAGGCCCTTGTCTGTGAATCAGAATAGCATCAGAAGTTACATTAGCTAGAAAAACAATTATAGCTACTGTTTCAAAGCATAAGATGAGGATGACCAAATGATGGCAGGAAGAAATCCCCCCATAGTACAGTACTGCACAACCAGTTAAATGTAGAGCTGATCTAGGTTTTGCGAAGCCCTATGCAAAGCACAGGATGCAAAACATTTGCAGCACATTGTGGGGAGGGAGGGTGATGACAGTTTGGCAACTGGGTGCGTTGTTAAGGGGTAGAAGGGTGTTTATGGCAGGTGGGAAGGAATCTGGATGTTTCTTTTTGGGGAGCCACAGAGGGTTATGACAGTTAGCGGTGGTGGTTGTGGGTGATGGAGACAGGTAAGAGTGCTGATTACTGGAAAAAGCAGAGAAGGGTTGGCCACTGAAGATAAGCGAGGATGGTGAAAGTCACAGCAGAAGCTGCAGGCATATATAGCTCATGTCAGAAAATCCTACCAAATTTGGAGTTGCAGACAGTTCCACCCCACCAGTGACAGTCTTAAATGCCAGACTGACATCTACTGCTCATTCTCTGATGTCATGTGTGTAGCGTATGAGCACTGGAAGTGGGATTGCAACCGGGTGGGAGGGGCGAGGGACTCCACCACCGTCACCACATAACCTTTGTAGTGTGCTCCCAATTTGCTTGAACTGGTTCTGGGGGACTACATGAGCACACAATTGGCACATGCTTAGGGCCAGCTGTGGTCAGGTGCATTATGAGAGTCTCTCACCTTCCTCTGAAGTATCCAGCGTAAGACAAGACAAGATACTATACATCTCTTTAAATCAATTCTTATTTGAATTGGCTGGTCCTGAAAGAAATAAAGGCAGTAGTAATTACTTATCTTAACTTTGAAATATATCAAAGAACAGGAGGGTTACCTGAGGACTGGGAAAATGCTATGGTTTTCAGACAGAATATAAGGCTATGTACACACGATAAACTTGTCCTGCAATAAGCTATTGCAGGACAAGGAAAGCGCTATAAATATAGCACTTTTGTGTGTACATACGTGCTTCTTCTATCGCAAAGGAGCATTTACCCATGCTCCTTTGCAATAGAAGAGCAGTGCATGCACTGCCCACAGCCAGCCCCCAGTCCAGCTTCAGGGCTTCCGATGGCGGCGGGGGCTGCATTGCCAGCCCCCACTGTCACCTGAAGCCCCGAGGCTGAGCTGGGGTCGGGCCCGAACCAGCGAGAGTTCGAGCCAGCCCCCTATCTCAGCCCCAGGGCTTCAGGTGGCGGCAGGGGCACCACCCGAAGGCTGAGCTAGGGAGCTTCAGGGCTTCGGGTGGCAGCGGGAGCCACAGCCCCTGCCGCCATCCGAACCCCTAGACTGAGCTGGGGGGCTGGCCCCCTAGCTCAGTCCAGGGGAGCCGTGGAACCTGGCAGCTCACATAATAGTCAATTTCACTGCTCTGCCAGAGCAGTGAAATTGACATATTTGACAGCTCCAATGTCCCAGAGTGCCCTCGACTGGCACTCTGGGACATTTCCAGAGGCTGTCTACCACGCAAAAAGCGTACACATGAGCATTACTGCGGAGCAGCTGTTCCGCAGTAATGCTTACCACTCTCGTTTGAGTGGTTTTACTGTTGCGCGGCAAGAGGGTGTTGCCGCGCAACAAGAAAAATGATCGTGTGTACACAGTCAGCTTTATCATGCAATAAAGTGATCGTGTGTACATAGCCTAAGAGATGAGGTCATTACCAGCTAATTAGTTTTACTTTAATGCCAGCAAAGTCATTACGGAACAGATAAGCCCTGAGGAGAGCAGGCGGCCACCCGCAGAATTTTTATTTTGGAAAGGTCTTCCTCAAATATACAAACCTCCCTTTCAAGGAGATCTCCTCTTGGAAAAAAAAGATGTGTTAAAAAGTAACTGATATTCATACAGATTTTTTACAGCTTAGTGGGTTTTGTATGTCAATTTTCACTCTCTAAGAAATTCTTTTCTCCTAAAAATAATACAGGTTTTGTCATTGAAATATTAACAAACTGTTAAACTACAGAAATGTTGATGCTACAGCATATTATTTTAATAAAGAACTATTGTACACATCTACAAAAGTTAGATTGTAGAGCACATAAATGCAGGGTATATTAATAACTGAAGTGATGATGCGGCTAAAGAAGTTAGTCCACAGTATAAATGTAATCAGTGTATTCGTTTGTTTATCATGAACAAAGTATTGTAATAAAAAAGGAACAAAAATTGTTCTTTGCATTGTTTAAAACCAGCAACTCTTCTACTGTATTTGAAGTGCAACCTATTAATTAGTTCTAAAATACTAGAAATCATAAATCAAGCTATGAATATGCCAGTTATTGAATTTCAATTTGGATAAAGATACAAACACAGTTGTTACTGAATTTGATATATACAGAAATAAATTATTGGACTAAGAGTCTATATAAAACATGAAATAGAGTAGTAGAACTATCAAGTTAATATTAACTCTTATCCCTACTGATAATTTACAAGTATCAGACAGACAATCATCATGTAATGGCAATCACAGGGCACTGATCTTGTGAAAATTGAGTTCACAGCAAAGCATAGCAGAGGTAGTCAAACAACAATTTAACCAGTATACTCGATAATCCTGCAAAGTAATCTGCAAAAGAAGATAATACTGCCAAGTAATAAATCAAATTGCTTCCTTAAATCTGAACCTCAAATCAGCTAATTAGTTATTAAGACTCTAATATGGGGTAGCAGCCAGATGATTATAAACTCTTTTCAGGTTCCAATTTAGTTATGCTTACAGGGTTAAACAATGTACTCTCATTTAGTCCTCCAACTGGCCAGATTAACCATTATTTGTCCCTACACTAGGCATATGCACCCTGCTGGTTGCTACTCTCCAATGCCAAGTTATCTATTTTCCTGCTACTGCAAGGCTGTGGCTGCTCCATTCACACTCTAGACAGCTTCCTTTCAAGTGAGCATTACAAGCTCCATAACAGCCCTCATTGTTGGAATTTCTATTTACATCACCATTTTTTGTTACAGAGACCATGAAAGGAAACAACAAGAGATGGAGAGTAGATGGCCGTCCAACACACGAGACTAGAAGTCATCAACCCATAGCTCTTTGAAGTTATTTGCATATAAACATAGAAAATATACAAATATGTGAAATAACTTGGTGGTCTCAGTTCAGTTCCAAGCAGGCACGTGTCTGTATCACAAAAATGATCATTACAACTGGCAATAACTGGAAACCTTGCCCTAGGCTTATGAAGAACTGCAGTGTATTTATTTGCCCAATTCCTATTGATTCTAATGGGATTTGGCTGGATAAATCCCCATGTAACTCTTTGAAAATGTAGGGGCTTGTGGGCAGTCTCAGCACAAAGGTGAAAAATTAAACAAGCATTAAGGCAGAATATGATCCCTTCAGCCCAAAGGTAAAACAGATTGGCTGGTCATTGTAAGGGAAACACACTAGCGCTGCCATGTTGGACCTGGTTCTAGAGTTGAAATTCACCCCTGTGCAGAAGGCCAGCGCAACGTTTATGCAGCCTATGGACAATTCAGCAAAACACTTAAGCACATTTAATTTTGAGCACGTGTTTCAAGCCCATTGATTTGAATGGCATTCAAGCATGTGCTTTAGTGATTTTTTTTGCATAGGGGTGGATTTAAGCACATGTTTAAGTGCTTTAACTGAACTGGGACCTTAAAGTGGATTTAAATGGTTCATAGACAGTGTTCCCTCTCAGCTGCGCGGATGCGTGGCCGCGCACCGGCCGTCGCACTCCCCGCGCAGCAGTGAGGGACCCCCGCACAGCCCGGCAGCCCCCGCTGCTCTCTCCAACCCCCGGGGCTGCGGCTTCGCCACGGCAGACCCGGCCTGCGCCCGGCCTCTGGGCTGGGCCTCCCCGCCCCCAGGGTGGGACAGGCAGGCTCAGGCTAGGGTCAGGAGCGCGGGCCTGCCTGCCTGCCCCACGCGGCCGGGGCAGCAGGGTGGCTGCGGCCGCGGCGGGGTCCCAGGCTCCCACCCGCTGACCGCCTCAACTTCCCGGCCCGGGGCCAGGGCCAGGCTAATCCACGACCTCGGCCTCCCAGCACGGGGCCGGGATCAGCCTCCGGGGCTGGGGTCAGCTCTGCCCCACCGGCTTCCCAGGGCCGTGATAGGGTCCTCCCCTGCCAGCGGCCTTGGCTTCTCTCTTTCTTTCTCTTCCTTCTTTCTCTTCTTTGCCTGCCTTCTTTTTTCTTTCTTCCTCCCTCTCTTTCTCTTCCTTCTTTCTCTTTTCCTTATTTGTCTTCCTTTTTCTTTCTTTTTTCTTCTCTCTTCTTTCCCTCCTCTTTCTTCTCTTCCTTCTTTTTTCTTTCTTTCTTTCTTTCTTTCCTCTTCCTTCCTTCCTCCTTCTTTCTCTTCGTTTCCTCTTCTTTCCTTCTTTCTCTCTTTCTTTGCTTCCTTCCTTCCTTTCTCTTCCTTCTCTTTTTTCTTTCTCTCTTTCTTTCTCTTTCTTTGCTTCCTTCCTTTCTCTTCCTTCTCTTCTTTCCTTCCCCTTTCTTCTTTTTTCTTTTTCTCTTCTTTTCTTCTTTGTCTTCCTTCTTTCTCTCCTTTGCTTTCCTTTTTCTTTCCTTCTTTCTCTTCTTTGCCTTCCTTCTTTTTTCATTCTTCCTCTTTCTCTTCCTTTCTCTTTTTTCCTTCTTTGTCTTCCTTTTTCTTTCCTTCTCTTCTTTCCTTCCTCTTTCTTCTTTCTCTTCTTTCCTTCCTCTTCTTTCCTTCTCTCTTTCTTTTTCTCTTCCTTCCTTTTTCTCTCTCTTCCTTCCTTCTCTCTTTTTCTCTCTTCCTTCCTTCCTTTTTAAAAAAAAACTTTTAAAAATTAATTTTAAATAAAAACCTTTCTAAAAATTAAATTTCAATTCAAAATTCATTCAAATTCAATTAAACACAATTAATTAATTCTATTTACAATTACTTTAACTTCAATTAATGCCTATAATTTCTGTCGTGTGAGTTTACAAAATTTTATTCAGAAAAAGTTTTGCACACGGCTTGAAAATTTTGCACACAAGCCGCCAAACCTTAGAGGGAACATTGTTCATAGACCTTTATGGGATAAATTAGAAGACTTCAGCTTCGGGATTTAACCTAAGCCCTGGCCACAGAGAGAACTCAGGGCTCCATGCCCAGCATCAGCAGGTAGTGGCGGCCTTGCGCCTGGAGTATCCTGACTCGCCCCCTCCCGGAACCGGATACGCCAATGCGGGGCGGTATACTCAGGCTAGACCTAACCCACCCTCATAGCAGTTAATGCGGCCAGATCAGAGCCCAATTTCTTGGCTGCGTTGTTGGTTGGGGCCTTACTGGAGCAGGGTTTTGTATCAGCTGGGGGTGGCAATTTGCGTTTTAGCAAGTTGGGGAGGCGGGATCATGTCATCATGTGGAAGTTGTACAAGTATAGGGGAAATATTGGAGGCTGTATCAATTCACTATCATTGGTCGTTGTTATTAATTCCACTTTATTTTAAAGTGGTATAAGAAGAAACCAAACTCCACCTGAGAGCTAGGACTCAATGTCTTTTTGCTGTAGCGATTATTTGACAGATTCACCTGCGTGTCCTTAAATATAAAACAGATCTGCAACCCATTCTTCCTGAGTTACACTTACTCACCCAAGTAATAGAGCTGGCTTTACTCTGTTGCTTCTGCTCACTTCTGGGTCCCAAATCACAAACCTTTTCTAAACAAATCAGAGGCAAGAAGCAAAAACTTCAGAGTAAGAAGAAAACCAGTAACTAATTGCCTGTGCATGAGGGGGTATCACAAACTAATAAGATGGGTAAGGGGATTTAGATATAATGGGGTTGATCCTGCAAACCTTTACTAACATAAAGAAAGGTTTGCCAGATCAAGTCTGTTTTTTCCACTACTATCTTCCATCTCAACATCTCAAAGTTCTTTACAAAGATTAATTAATTGATGGAATATGTCTCATTTAAAGACATACGCTAAGCACATCCTTTGTTACAAAGGAGAGAGATTTAAAATGTGCTCAGAAGTAATCCCAAATATAGGAATTTTCTTTCCTCATCTTGAGCGAGGCTTAGCTTTTACCAGTGGTTAAAGTACAATTTGACGGGCCCCGGAACCCTCCTAATCTCCGGGCCCCCTTCCCGTATTGTCTGGGCCCCCTTCATGCCCAGGTAGGCCCCAGCCCAGGTAGGCATTTGCAACACTTCTCAGTACCACATGCATCAGTTATCGCTCCACAAAAATATTTATAATTTCATGTCACTTACGTCTATAGCAATTATTGTCACAAACTAGCAAACACTGCATAACACAATAAGTATTGTGATTAACAACGGTGGGGCGTAGGACCTGCCAGCAGCCAGGGCAGGGCGGAACATGCGTTCTGCCAGATTTTTCTATTTTTAGGGGCCCCAGAACTCTGGTCCCTCAAATTTGGGGGCCCCGGAACTGCATTCCAGTGCGTTCCCCCTTACTTTTACCCCTGGCTTTTACCCCTAAAAGGAATTTACACATGCATACACACACAGTAAAAACTTGCAGAGGCCCTTAGAACAGTAATATCAAGTCTCCGTACATAACTGTTATATTAATTATCATTATTAATTTGTATTGTGGCAGCACCCAAAAATGCCCATCAGGATCAAGGATCCTTTGTGCTCAGTACTGAACTGGTCCATAAGAATACATGATGCCTTCGCCAAGGGCCTGACAGTCTACTTTAAGACAAGGTATGCAATAGGTGCTGGAAAATGGGTACAAAATTGTGTAGTGTAAACTTACAGCAAGATGATAATTCTCTCAGAAGGTGCAGCTAGCCACATGTCTTTATTAAAGAATGTGATAAAGAGAGATGTAAAAAAATGCTCAGTCCCTGAAATGAAAGATGAAGCCAGGAGATAAGAACTACATACCATGGGGTCTACTTGTCTACACCCATATTTGCAGTCTGTATAGTTTGTCACAGTGTCATCAGCTGATCAAAAAACAAGTATGGGAATTATCTGGGGCTGTTTTTCATAGTCATCTAAAATTATAGGTTGGAAAGAACTATTAGGTAGTCTAGTCTATCCCGCAGTCAACAAAGAATTTTCTTCTGAAGTCTGTTTTCCAGTGCTGTACATGTTTAAAATGGACGACATTACTTTACACTTCATTAGTGAGCATTTTTCACCTGACAGATATGCTGAACTTGAGTTTTTGGCTGTGTAAATAAATTCTAGTCTTTCCCCATTTGTCAAAGATATTGATGGCAAAAGCACCTTTTGAAAGTTAATCTCGTCAGTAAGGATTTTACATATAGAGCAATTTTTTTTCTTCCTCATCATTCTTCATTACTAAGGAAATATGCCTGAAAAGAGGTAACTGACTGTAATTCCAGTGGCAGAGCTCTTTATGCAGTGTTACACAGAGCAGGCTTTCTGTATTGATATTCAAGTCTACCGCCATCTAAAAACAGAAAGTTTTGGGTTTTTTTTAAATTTTGACCTACTGCCTTGGGTTGTAAATATCCCAATATTACGCCTAAATTTCTTCCCCTGCCACCCATTGGTGCACATGCACATACAGAAAGCATCGTGCAAGACAGTTACTATTTTTCAAGCGTAATTTATTTTTAGTTCAAGCCCAAGCACTTTTCTTTCTAAATAGATCAGCCCAACACAGATAGAATGTGTAAGCATTTGTGATCGTGAGGAAAATGACTCTGAAAAAAGGATTCGGTGTCTCCTGATTATCATGGGCATTTTTGTATAGTGACAGCAAAAAACAGCCTGATTAGTATTATAGGAAATGTATTAACATGGTCTAACAGTTATCAATTCTATAAGATGACTGGATACATTATTAGCTAGGTAATGACATTCTGGATTTCAAATGAATTTCCAGTTCCTGATCTTCGGTGTAACTGTGGCCATTTTAACTCATTTTCGACTGACTTCTAGAGAGAAGTTTGCAAATGTGCATTTTCAGAATTCATAAAATCACATTAGTGCATGCAGAAAGTAAAATAAATTTCTTATTTTGCAAAACTTACTGGTTAGATTCATACACTAAGGCTATGTACACACGATCAGATTAAAGCGCAATATGGGAGAGCGCATACACACGTCGCTCCTTGCAATGCAACAGAGTACTTTGCAATATCGCGGTGCAGTGCAATGAATTCTGGGCACCTATCCCATACTTCAATTTTCCCTGAATCGGCGTTTGGAATCCTGGGATGAAGGAAAGGAACGCAAAGCGCCATGGGTAAACTCTCAGTTTCCCGTGGTGCATTGTGTTCCCCTTGCGTCTTCCTCGTTGCTAATAGCAACTTGCGCCTATTTTCAACAGTGCAGTGCCACACTACTTGCGAGCAATCACAATTGCGACAGCATGGATCCTGCTCTAATCTCCACTGTCGCCTTCAGCTTCTAAATACATCTCGGCTGGTTGCTCAGTACGCAATGAGCTCCGAATCAGACGAGGATGCTGAGGAGCAGGGGCTGCTAGATGCCCTGCAGATCAACAGCACCACATTGCTCAGCTCCTTCACCGATCATCTGCACACGGTGCAATGCCGTTTCTGGTCACAAGAGATGAGCACCGAGTGGTGGGATCGCATTGTTATGCAGCTGTGGGATGACGAGCAGTGGGTACAGAACTTTCGAATGCGGAAAGCAACCTTTTTGGAACTGTGTTCAGAGTTGGCCCCTGCCCTGCGACGTAAAGACACCAACATGAGGTCCGCCCTAACCGTGGAGAAGCGTGTTGCGATTGCTGTCTGGAAGATAGCTGTCCGGTTGGTTGCAAACCAGTTTGGAGTCGGGAGGTCCACCGTCGGATTAGCCCTGTCACAAGTGTGCCGAGCCATCAATCGCTTTCTGCTACAGAGGATGGTGACATTGGGCAATGTTCATGAGATTGTGGACCGCTTTGCTGCCATGGGATTCCCTAACTGCGGAGGAGCAATAGATGGCACACATATCCCGATTTTGGCATCAGACCATCTTGCGACCGAGTACATCAACAGGAAGGGCTACTTCTCCATGGTGCTGCAAGCACTCGTGGATCACAAGGGGCGTTTTACAGACATCAATGCTGGGTGGTCAGGAAAGGTGCATGATGCCCGCATTTTCAGGAACACTGGTCTGTACCGGAAGCTGCAAGGGGGTACCTTCCTCCCAGATCAAAAAATTACTGTGGGGGATGTGGAGATGCCCATAGTCATCTTCGGAGACCCAGCATACCCACTGATGCCATGGCTCATGAAGCCATACACCGGGAACCTGGATCGCAGCAAGGAGCGGTTCAATTACAGATTGAGTCGCTGCAGAATGACTGTAGAGTGTGCCTTCGGCCGTTTAAAAGGGTGCTGGTGCTGTTTGTATGAGAGGCTCGACTTGGACGAGGACAACATCCCTGCTGTAATTGTGGCGAGCTGTGTCCTTCATAACATTTGTGAAAATAGGGGAGAAAAGTTTTCCCCGGGGGGTCTGGAAGCAGAGCGCCTTGAGGCAGCATATGAACAGCCAGCCACTAGGAGTATTAGGGGAGGCCAACGAGGAGCTGCTCGCATAAGTGAGGCACTCCCATAGTTCACTTCAAGGACGCATCAAGTGCACCTTGTGAGATTTTCACTGTGTACAAATAAAGCCACTCTTCAAAGTTTTTGTTACTGTTTTTATTAAGAGATGAAAGGGGGGAGGTTGGTGGGAGGTGTTACAGGTGGGTGTAGCTGCGGGTCTCTAAAAAGTAGCTCTGTGAGGGACTTGTTGCAGTATACCAGGGGGGGCGGGTGCCTTCAAAGAAATGCTTAGAAGGACTACGGGGTGTGGGAGGCAGACACGGCTGAAGTGTCTGGAGTGGAGCCTGTACATTAATCGCCTGGGTCTGCAAAGCAATCATGCTCTTGAGCAGTTCTGTTTGCTCCTTCATGACGCTTATCAGTTCGTCCCTGTGTTTCTGCCTCCTCTGTTGGGATTCCTCTCTCCAGGCTTGATTCTCCCTCGCGGATGCCTCTGTTGCTTTAATCAGCTCTTGAAACATAACCTCCCTGTTTCTTCGAGCACGCCACTGAATGTTTCTCATGCGGTCAGCTGGGGTAGACACCGGCCTTGTGAAGGTCGAATCTAAAAAAAATAATAATAATAAAGCTATTGTTAACACATAGCCTAGATAACCAATGTAACCTTCCAGTAGCACATTCCACTGGAAGGTACCAGGGCAGTCAACATCCTATGGTTAACTGAAGCGGACAAGGTACGTCCTAATAGAAAAATTACTGTGGGCTAACATTCTGCACAAGGCACACAGATGGAACCTGATATCTCTCTCCTCAGAGTGCCCCTGCCAGCTAGAATACATGCCACTGGATTCAAGCCAGGACTGTATGCTGCCGGATTGTGTGCTGCCATGGTTCCCAGTGCTGTGCTTTGCAGCTGGCGAGGCCGAGTATCCTTATATGGAAGCGGAGACACATAAGCTCTCCCATCTAACCTGAGTAGGAGGTTCTGGAGGTACATCGAGGAAACCATTAGTGACCTAAATGCAGATGATTTTTTGACAATCACTGCTTGTATTGATGCACTTCTAATGAATGCAGACTAAAGAGCGTGCACAATGGGGATCGATACAGCAAGCACCCCCGCCCTGGACAATGATATTTTAGCAGGAGCCATAGCTCCACGAAAGAGAAACTTACCTGAACCCCCCTCTGCCGCCTCAGAGAACACGCTGCAATTCATGTCTTGGGTGGACGTCTCAGCGGCGGTGCAGAAGAGCTCCTGGCTACATGCTGTTGCGCTCTCCTCCAGGTCATCCTCCATCTCCACCTCATTGATCACGTCCTCATCCTGCTCGGCTCTGGCATTCATTGGATGGGAGGGGGGGGCGATGTGTCCACAGGACTCTTTTCAGTGGTTGTGGGGTCCCCACTGAGGATGGCTTCGATCTCCTTGTAGTACCTGCATGTAGCAGGTGCTGATCCCAAACGGCGGTTTGCCTCCTTTGCTCAGTGATAGCTTATTCTTAGTTCCTTCACCTTCGACCTGCACTGCACAGTATCTCTATCATAACCTCTCTCTGACATGGCCCGAGAAATTATGCCGTATGTATCATAATTTTGCTTGCTGCCGTGTAGCTGCGCCTGCACAGCGGATTCTCCCCAGATGCTGATCAGGTCCAGCACCACTGTCGTGCTCCAAATGGGTGCGCGCCTTCCACGATGGGCCGCCATTGCTAATGAAGATCAGAGCTGCACTCCACTCCACGAGGAAGAGAACAGGAAGTGACAACAGAGGAGAAATTCGAAAATCCCGGGAATCGAAACAGGGCGGGGACTGTTTCGTCACGGCCACAGAGAGCGGGTGAGGGGAAGGCCAGAGAGGACGACTTTGGAATGCTGGGACACTTCCGGAGGCCAATCATTGCCCGGTAAGCGTACACATGAATCGAAAGGCGCAACAGCTGTTCTGCGTTAACTGCTACCACCCTCGTCGAGGTGGTTTTTGTATTGCGCTACAATAGGGCTATTGACGCGCAACAGCCCTATTGCACGTGTGTACGGTGTTGTTGTTATCACGCGGTAATGATTGCTAATGCAAATAAAGTGATCGTGTGTACATGGCCTCAGTGTCACAACCTTACTCGGCTTTCCAGAGGAGTATTCCACTTACTTCTCTCTCTTTACTCCTTTACTCAGACTGTGACTTCAGACACAGAAAAAAGGGCAGGAGCTAGATGCTTGATATTTCCTTCTGCAAACAAGTGGTCAAGAAATGGGATGGGGCAAAAGTGGGAAGAGCTTTAGTTCCATGGCAGTTAGGTGCCCGACCTGAAATTCCTATTAGGAACCTATCTGCATCTTTAGGCACCTAAAATCTTTTAAAATATGGCTCTTACACCCTCCCCAAAGTAAATGGGCAATGCCTCCTGGGGGTTTGTGCAGCTATATGTCATTCCAATTTTCAGGGCAAATTTAAAAATTGCAGTTTAACCCTACAAACAAGGAGTCCTGTGGCACTTTTAAAGACTAACAACTTTATTTATTGCATGAGCTTTGTTGGTGTAATCCCGCTTTATCGGGTGATTGAAATGGAATCTGTAGCATGCCAGGTGAATAAATAAGTATAGAGAAAGATAAGTCAAAAGGTCAGTTCAGTCTTTTTCAGCAAACCAAACAGGTTGTTTTGATTCAAACAGTGTGGAGCAACAGATAAGAAGGTGAGAATGTTAAAAGAGCGGAAAATCACCCTTTGTAATGAATGAGCCATCCCAAATCCCTAATGTAATGGTGTCAAATTTGCACATGAAAAGTCTGGTTTTAAAGTATTTCTGTTGGAGTACTATAAATGTGATGCTTTTCACAGAATGTACAGGGAAGTTGAAGTGTTTCCCTACTAGTATTAATGTTATCATTCTTGATATCTGATTTGTGTCCATTTATTCTTTTGCGTAGAGACAGTCCAGTTTGTCCAATCTATAAGGCAAAGGGGCATTGTTGTCACATCATGGCATATATCACATTGGTGGATGAGCAGGTGAATGAGCCCCTGATGGAGTAGCTGGTTTGGTTAGGTACTGCTGATGGTGTCATTTGAATAGATATGTTGGCAGAGCTGGCAACAAGGTTTGTTGCAGGGGTAGGTACCTGCCTTCGTACTTCTGTTGTATGATGTGTAGTTGCTGGTGAGTATTTGCTTAATATTACTCTTCTGTGTACTTATTCATTCACCTGGCATGCTTGCTACAGTTTCCATTTCATGCGTCTGATGAAGTGGGATTGCACCTCTGAAAGCTCATGGGATAAATAAATTTGTTAGTCTTTAAAAGTGCCACAGGACTCGTTTGTTTTGCTGAACTAGACTAAAACAGCTACGCCCCTGGAACCAGGCTAAACCTAGATGCTCACTTATGCTGGGATCTTGCTTTAAGTCCTTTTGTTAGGATTCCTGTGGCAAAGATCACCATAGAAATAATACCTCTCAATAAATAAAATAAATGTAAGACTTATGCACATGAATAGTCCCACTGTAGGCAATATGTTCTCAGGATTTGGTCCAAATGTATTAACAAGATTTTAAATATATAACTGGTTGGAAAATGGCAAGAATGCTTTGTGAAAATTTTCAAAAATTAATTTTCTGGAATTTTTTGTGAAAATGTTCTTTTTTTTAAAAAAAATTGTTTTGTATTTCCCCTTCCTCTGTATCTCCCGTCTCTTTATCCCCCTATTCCCACTTGTCATTGAAAAAGGCAGCATGCATTTTCAGTTTTAATTTTTTTCTTAAAACAACTGCCATTTTACATTTGTGTCAAATTTTAAAAATCAGAACATTTTGGCAAAAAAACCAAGCTTTCATATACAATTCTCATTTTCAAAACTAACCTACTTTAAGTTTTTAAATGTTTTGAATTACATATTTCAATCAGTTCTAATACGCAACATCTTGACACTTCATTCTCTCTGGGCTTGATCCTTCCCCCTTAATTACGTGAACTTTCAATAGGCTTCCTGGGACTTGAATAGGATACATCACATCAGCAAGTACAGAATCAGGCTTTATAGTTGTAGCTCTAGAGCAATGGTTCCCAACCTTTTTGACTCAAGGGCCACAGATCTAATTTTTACAATCCTGAGGAACCCTCTGTCTCTGCCAGCACGACCCCCATTGCAGCAAGATGGAAGTCATTCAGCAGATTGAAAGTGCATGCAGCCTGTAGCCCTGTGAATTCCACATGGGTCCCTAGGCAATGGCTCCCTTCAGGGGAATGGAAAAATTAGTGCTCCCTTCCCTCTGGCTGCAGCAGGATCCCCAGAGCCTATGGACCTAGGCGAAACACTTTGCCATGCTCCCTGCTACAGCCAGGAGCTGGGGAACACTGATCTCCCATCCCCTTTGGCTGCAGCAAGGAGCCTGCTGCACTGCTCTTTTAGCACCATGGAAGTGCGCTCCACCTGGGTCCTCAGGCAGTGGCCCCCTTCTGCAATCAGCAGGAGAAGAGCTGTGGACCACTTCTGGCCCCTAGGCCACAGGTTGGGACCCCCTAGAGTATAGACTCATAGACTTTAAGGTCGGAAGGGACCAGTACGATCATCTAGTCTGACCTGCACAATGCAGGCCTCAAGACCTCACCCACCCACTCCAGCAATAGGTCACCAACCTATGTCTGAGTTATTTACCTCCTTAAATCATGATTTAAGGACTTTAAGATACAGAGAATTCACCGGTAGGTGAGCCATGCCCTGTGTTACAGAGGAAGGTGAAAAAGCCCCAGAGCCCTAACCAAGCTGCCCTGAGGGAAAATTCCTTCCCGACCCCAAATATGGCGATCAGTTAAACCCTGAGCACGTGGGCAAGTCAACAGCCAGTTACCCAAGAAACAATTCTCTGTAATAACTCAGAACCCACCCCATGTACTCTCCCCTCTTGGGCCACTTGTACATCCACCACCAAATATTAGTCAATTTCCAAAATAGGCTATCTAATCATACCATCCCCTCCATAAATTTATCAAGCTCAGTTTTGAAAGCAGTTATGGTTTTTGTCCCCACAATTCCCCTTGGAAGATTATTCCAGAACTTTACTCCTCTAATGGTTAGAAACCTGCATCTAATTTCAAGCCTAAATTTCTCGATGGACAGTTTATAACCATTTGTTCTGGTGTCCATGTTGGTGCTATACTCAAATAATTCCTCTCCCTCCCTGATGTTAATCCCTCTGATGTATTTATAGAGAGCAATCATATCCCCCCTCAACCTTCTTTTGGTTAGACTCAACAAGCCAAGCTTCTTGAGTCTCCACTCATAGGGCAGGTTTTCCACTCCACAGACCATCCTTGTAGCCCTTCTCTGCACCTGTTCCAATTTGAATTCATCCTTTTTAAACATGGGGGACCAGAACTGCACACAATATTCCAGATGGGGTCTCACCAGTGCCTTGTACAGCGGCACTAACACCTCCCCGTCTCTACTTGAAATACTCCTCCTGATACATCCTAGAACCACATTACCTTTTTTCACGGCCACATCACCTTGGCGGCTCATAGTCATCCTACGATCAACCAGTACTCCCAGATCCTTCTCCTCAGTCCGTTCCATCTGATGCATCCCCATCTTACAGGAAAAATGCTTGTTATTGTCCTTAAATGCATGACCTTGCACTTCCCATTATTAAATTTCATCCTATTCCTGATACTCCAGTTTACAAGGTCATTCAGATCTTTCTCTATGGTATCCCGATCCTTCTCTGTATCGGCAATACCTCCCAACTTGGTGTCATCCACAAACTTTATTAGCACATTCCCGCTTTTTGTGCCAAGGTCAGTAACAAAAAGGTTAAACAAGATCGGTCCCAAGACCAGTCCCTGAGGGACTCTATTGGTAACCTCCCTCCAACTTGACAGTTCACCCTTCAGTTTGACCCGCTGTAGTCTCCCTTTTAACCAGTTCCTTATCCACCTTACTATATTCATATTAATACTCATCTTCTGTAACAACTAATAATTCCCTATGTGGAACTGTATCAAATGCTTTGCTGAAATCTAAGTAAATTAGGTCCACCGCATTCCCTTTATCTAAAAAATCTGTTATCCTTTCAAAAAAGGAGATCAAGTTGGTCTGGCATGATCTACCTTTTGTAAAGCCATGTTGTATTTTATACTTACATATACTATAGAATATAGAGTAGCTGAGCCTGATAATTTTTTATGCAATGACTGTATTTTATCTCATGGATTTCAGGAGAAAGGTAGAGGATCTTATATTTTATGATAAATTCAGCATCTTACTGGAGCATCCTAAAACAATCATAACAAAAATTCCAACATATATAATCTGTGTTTCTCAGTCTTCCATTCTAAATAGTAGCAGTTGCCATTTTTGGGCGGGCCTTGATTTTGCTTACATTGAAATTAATGGCAGAATTCCCCACCTATTTCTAGGGGTATAAGATGGAGTCCATAGTTTACTTGGGGGAATGGTATCATATATATCAGAGTTAAATATATCTTACCATTGATACAGCAGGGGCGAGAACGTTGAAAAGGAAACCCTCCTGATTATTATACATTATACATACAAGCTAAAATATTTGTTTTATTTGTGTTTAGGAAGGTGCATTAAGATTCTCAACAGAGGAACACTGGAAGTAAGTGAGTTTGGCTATTCACAGTAGATTTTATAAATTGGTTTTTCATGATAGCAGTTCTAGAGATTGGCAGAGAGGTTCTCCCAAATATTTGTTTTTCGCTTTAGAGAGTCTAGCTGTTTTTCTTTATTATTCACAAAGATCACTTACATTTCCTTTAACATTTGTTCATGACTGAAAAGTGAGAAAATACTGCTCAAGAATGTTTTGTTCTACTCTACATATTAAATCAACTACAGAAACAAAATAATTAGCATTTCTAATAACACATTAAAATATACTGTAGTAGTATATCGTGTTCTACTTGATAAGTTAAAGATGATCTATAAAACAAATGCAGTGCTTCCTCTCTCTTTCCACAAGTCAGAAAATATAAAGAAATGTTTCATCAGGTTTTAAAAATATATGTTTTTCAAAAAAAAAACCACAGCAGAGCTACGATACAGAGAAGATTGTATTATTACGTGGCCATTTCCCCTTTTTCCTTTGACTACAGTAGATTTTAAGCTACACTTATATGTAGCTATATGGCTTCCCACTCCAGCTATTTTAGAAAACCATCATTCCAGTATGCCTCCTGGTGAAAGAAACAAAGAGCATCTTCTTTTGTCAGTAAATCCTGTAAATTATCCAGCAGGGGGCACTCTAAAAGCAGTGTACTTTACTGTATTTCTGGGAGGAAAATACTAAGTGCATCACATTTACTGGCCACTTTAAAGTATTTATAGCAAGTGTGAGATCAATAAAATAGATTTGTTTCTTATATCAGAATATATACATTCTATGTGTGTCAGAAACACACACATACTGCATTATATATGGACATCTGGAAGGGTGTTTTGATTTTAGAGATAACCAGAAAAATCTTTGAGGTAGGTTTATAGGAGTGCGTGTTTGTTCTCAATCATTTTAACTTTGTGGAAAACAATGTAATTAAGGGATATATTTTAAGCATTCATTTGGGGGTATTATGTAGAATAAGCTGAACAGGGACACTTCAATAAAGCTGCATTTATGAGAAGGAAGAAGTGACTAAGATGAGTAGCTATATTGCAATCACTGTGATCTTATTTAGGTGTCCAGATAGAAACCTGTATTCTAGGGCTGCACTACCATTATTCAGAAAGTGTTTTCCCTCCCAACTCTGTGATTTGATAGCTTCCTATGTAGTGACCAAAACTACACTGGCATATAGCATTTCAAATTACTGTAATACTAACTGACTAGCTCACTATCTTCTTTAGGTCTATCTGGGCATTTCGAACTGTCCACCGCCCAGCCTAACTTCTCACTGTCAAAAAAGTGCAATAGAATAGTGCATACCTTTTAGCTGTATGCCTCCTTTTCAGACTTTAGCAACAGAAGATGCACGCAAAGCACCATGACCACAAATCTACGCATATGACGATGGTTCTTATTTTCATTGCAACCGTGGTAGTTGAACAGGTTGTACTTGCTCAATGGAAGCAAAGGCACCAAAGGTCATACAATGTAACTAACTACTCAAAAGACTGCTGTTTAGAAACACATCTTCTCAAGATCTCAGCCCTTTCTCATGTAAAGATTGTAAGTCAAGACTTCTCTTGAGGACTTACGTTCAGAATGACACAGCTGTGAATGGATGAAGATGAGCCATTATTCTTGTTCTCCAGAAGAGTAGCTTTTACCATTCCATGAGGAAAATGCAAATCTAATTTGATTTTCTCCATATATGAATTGATGCTGAACTCGGGCATCAGTGGATTAAAAAAAAAATCTTTAGGAAAAAACATTGAGTTTCAGAGGGCTGTGCTCTAAAGCTCAAGTTGGGAATCTGTGGAATTTGGTTATGAATTTCTCATGGGTCTGCATCACATCTCTTTCTCTTCCCCTTCCACACAGTCACCATTCATGCCTAACCAAAGGGAGGCTGTAGAGAAGAATCCACTGAAAGTCTGAGGCCTTGATTGAGCAAGGTACCTCTTATGACTATCTAGAAAGGAAGGATGATCCAATGGTTAGAACACTAGCCAGGGACTCAGGATAGATGGGCTCCACTACAGACTGCTTTGTGACCTTGGGCAACTCACTTAGGCCCAGATCCTCAGTCAATGGAAGCTAGGAGCCTTAATAGCTTTGAGGATCTGGCCCTTAGGCTCTCTACACCTCAGTTCCTCAACTGTGAAAATGGACAATCTCTTATACTCACACCGTGAGGTAACTGCATTAAAAAAATGTGAGGTGTTCTTATACTGTGGAGATGGGGGCCATAAAGTACCTTACACAGAACTTGATGCATGTGAGCTGTTCCACTAAAGCCAATGAGTCTTTTGTAAGCAACTCTTTCCTGTTGTGAATTTGTCCTAGGAAATCACCGATTCTGGCCATAGCCCTTAACAGTTTGTATACTCATAAGCTGAGTTTTGGCACCAAGGAGTTTGTGCACACTGACGTCAGGAGTCACTTCCTAAATCTCTTTCCAACAACTTACTAGTTTTAGGGAAATTTTAAGTTTAGTATGTTGAAAATCCCACATTGTTTCCCCTCTCTTCTGTGTATTGGTCAAGGGAGGTTAGAATTACAGTTTAATAGGATTTGCAGTAATTGCGTTTTGATAAAAAAGTTTAGAAAGAGGCTGATGCACCACTGCCTTACTTCAGTCTCATGCTGTTGATTTATGAAGTGGTGAATTAGTCCCTAAAAGTATATTTTACAAAATAAGGAGCTATAATAGACTTTTAATAGTGGAAGGGACTGTGAAAATGAAAAGCCTTTAATGAGATTACAAAAGGTGCAAGTCAGTGATGAATTTGGCTCCATATCAGTAAAAACTCCACAGTTCTGAGTATTCATACCAATAGTTGTTGAAATCAGTTTTTCAAAGGTAGAGGAACTGTTGCCCCAGTACAAACTGTACAAACACACAGTTGAGTACTAAATCTTTACTGAGTTTTGAGCTTTAGAATGGCCCTTCTTGGCATATGAAAATCTCTGGTAATTCTAAGGAACACGCATCTTGCATTATCTTTTCACGACTCTCCCTTACAATAGTTTAAAGCTGTAGAGTGTCACTGGGTCACTATGTCCACCTCCAAAAATACCAATACTATACTAGCACCTGTTCTATTTTGCTTACTAGGACCTACTTTTCAAAGCTTTAGCCTTGGGTCTTTAAATCATGTTTAAAAAAACGTCTGGTTAGTCAATGATGATTTTTATGGGACCTGATATTCACATGCTTTATCTTATATTCACTTTATAGAGGATGCAATCCAGCAACCAACATTAATCAGGCTTTATCCTGATTAATGCTGGTTGCATCCTCTATAAAGTGAATATAAGATAAAGCATGTGAATATTAGGTCCCATAAAAACATCTATAATCTAAACATCTATAAAGGGGTCTGATTTTTTAAATCTACTACAAACAATGGGTGCGTCTACACTTGTAAATTAAGTCGACTTAAGCTTGCTTAAGTCGACTTAATTTACCCTGCGTCTACACTAGTTTCCTTAAGTCAACTTAAGCAAGTTGCTTAAGTCGACTTAAGGAAAATAAAGTCAATTTAATGAAAATTAAGTCAACTTTATAAAACCTGGATTTAATTTGATTTAAGGCTTAAGTCGACTTTTTCAAGTTGACTTAAGCCATTGTAGACCTGGGGTAGCAGTCGACTTAGGGCTACTTCAGGACTCCACCACTGCCCTCCCTGCCGGGGGCGGGGCCCAAAGAGAGCCTGGCATGCCCCCCCACAGGGCACGGCAGAGCCCTGCCCACCCTGCCCCTATGCCCTGCCAGGGTCCCTGTCCCCCTTTGTCCCATTGTACCCATGTACAATGGGGCAAAGGCTGAGACCCCTGGCACTGGGCAAGGGGTGTGCCCCCTGCCCCCGTGGACCTGCCCAAGGTCCCCCTAGAAGTTGACCTAGGCGTCCAGTGTGGACACTCTAGGTCGACTTTGTAAGTTCCCCCCAAAGTCAACTTTAAATTTAGGTGTAGACTCACTAAGTCGACTTAGCTAAAGTCGACCTAAATTTCCAAGTGTAGACATAGCCAATCTGTGGCTGAGCAAAATTCATGTATTTTAAATGCTGAAGCATAGTCCTGTGGCAATGGCCAAACCTTCAAATCCAGTGAAAAAAGGAATGCAGCGAAAAGCAGCAGAATCGCCTTCTATAAACACCATCATACCAGAAGTTGAAGGTAATTTTGTACTTGGTTGTGGTAGTTCTGCTTTATGCTCTGTTGAGAAAATAATTTAGTTTCACACCTGTGAGCATCCATTTTTACAAGGCTCTTAATGTTAATTGTAGTGAATCTCAAACAGCAGACAGTGCAGAGCTTTGATTCCAAATTAGATAACTCGAGATAATTTTTTATTAATGTATATATTATAAGTTGTGAAAAAGAATAGCTCTCCACCCACATGTCAAGTTTGGGCAAATATTGCCTAATTTTTAAATTGCCTTCATCACCAGCTAAACAAACATCCTTCTTAGGGTATTTATGTGAATCACAGAGAATCTGTGAGCTAACTTCAAAACAACATTTTAAAATGATAGGATATTAGACAACTACAGAAAAAAACAAGAGACTTTGTTCACACCACTGGTCAACCCTTTTAATCTCATCACTTTACAAATTCATTTCCTCTTTAATTAGAACTTTGCAACAATACTAAAATCAATTCAATTACTACAAGTATAATGGACAAGAGAAGTTGAGCCACTTTGTGGAACACAAGAGCACATTTGGAGTTAAATGCAAAACTAAACCTATCACAAAATTAAATATAGCAATATTTAGGCCTCTGCATCACTACTGGATATACACACTACCAGGAGGGAGCGATTATGGTGTGCTCATAGTGGTATCATAGAATCACTGAAACCGGAAGGGATCATGAGAGGTCAGCGAGTCCAGTCCACTGCACTCATGGCAGAACCAAATACCCTTTTAAACCATCCCTGACACGTTTGTCTAACCTGCTCTTAAAAACTTCCAGTGATGGAGATTCCACAACCTGCCTAGGCAACTTATTCCAGTGGTTAACCACCCTGACAGTTAGGAATTTTTTTTCCTAATGTCCAACCTAAACCTCGCTTGCCATAATTTAAGCCCATTGCTTCTTGTCCTATCATCGGCGGTTAAGGAGAACAATTTTTCTGCCTCCTCCTCGTGACTACCTTTTAGGTACTTGAAAACTGCTATCACGTCCTCTCTCAGTCTCCTCTTTTCCAGACTAAACAAACCCAGCTTTTTCAATCTTCCCTCATAAGTGAAGTGTTCCAGATCTTTAATCATTCATGTTGCTCTTCTCTGGACTTTCTCCAATTTGTCCACATCTTTCTTGAAATGAGGCGCCCAGAACTGGACCCAATACTTCAGTTGAGGCCTAATCAGCGCAGAGTAGAGTGGAAGAATTACTTCTCGTGTCTTACTTACAATACTCCTGTTAAGACATCCCAGAATGGCGTTTGCCTTTTTTGTACGCTGCTGACTCACATTTAACATGTGGTCCACTATGACACCCAGATCCCTTTCCACAGTACTCGTTTTAGGCAGTCATTGCCCATTTTGTATATGTATATGTACAGTATATGTACAGAAGTTGCAATTGCATTTTGGGATTGCAGTACAAACATCACTATAGGAACTTTGGAAATTTTTATCCTGGATCTAGTCCAATGGGAAGTTTCCCCAGTTGATTTCAATGGTGCTGGATCACCTATTAACAGAATTAACAACAAATTTCAGCAACAGCTAAATGTTTCCCTGTGTTACATGTTTTTTTAATTCTGGATTTATTTTCTTTACTTTATTTTACTTTACATAATACGGATCTAGCTTTAACTCTTAGATAAAGCCATAACCAGACTGCCATTTTCAAACAGCCTCCCTGAAGGAAAAAAAAAAAAGTCTAGTCCCAAAGCAAAGCCAACGATAAACAGTGAAAAGTAAAAGTCTTCATGGAGTCCATCAATGACTTTGCATTTCCAGTCTAATAAAGTGGAAAGTACTTATGCTGAGATCATAATTAGTACATAAATGCCTAATTCCCATTTATTTCTAAAGGAGTTAGGTATTTTAATATCTTCGGGATGCTGAGTGTCAGATACTATTGATATGGGTGCTAGTAAAAAACAATCTTAAGTAAATAGATAAATAGGATAACTACATTTTATTTTAAATGGTCTATATAAAGGATATAGAATAGCCTTTTTACAAAGAGGCATGTACAGACTACTTAGACATAACTCTAAACAATTTTCTGTCCTCAATTCATAAATTTCCTTAAAACAAACCTTATTACTCTGGATTAAAATGGGTAGAGAGTAAATGGACAAAATAAAACATAAAAAGTTAAGAACTGTCATCACAACCCAGCATATAGAAATTTCCAATATTTTCAGTTTCCTGGGGAAATTAGGAGACGAATCCTGCAGAGGTAGTGGGATCAGGCCCTTCTATTTGACCCATTATGGCTCAGTCTTAACAGATCTTTCCTAGGATTTTAATGCAATTTTTAAATTAAACCAAAATATTTGCTGCTGATTTTCATCAAGAGGCCATTCAAGGTAGGTCTTTGTGTTCATTATTCTCCTCAGTTTACAGAATCTTTTGGGAATTGTTTGCTCCTGAATGGACTCCAAGAGGATCAAAATCACAGCATCGTTATTCTCATCAAAGAGTCGGAAGTGCGAGAAGTCTAGTTCATATTTGCACCATTCACTTTGCACAAAGTGCTCCGAGAGCACAAACAGAGTTTTGTGACTTTTTTCAATGGAATCAATGATGTTGTCAATGATCCACTTGCCAGGCAGAAAGTCCCGTTTATGAAGGCACAGTTTAAATGCTGGATTAGCGTGCTCTAGTTCTTGAACCATTATGTTTTCGACCCATTCTGAGTCTCTTTCACTATAGGAAACAAAAGCATCATAGCAGATGTCCCGATTGTGTAATTTCTTGGGTTTCCTTTTTGCTTGAAGCCAAGCCCACGTCATTTTCATGTACCAGATCACATGAAGTTTGTGGCCCAGGATGACAATAAGCAGGATTACCAAAAACACTGAAACGCAAATTAAGGACACAACCAAAGCTCTGTGACATTCAAACGGTGAAAGCTCAGCAGCTTTCACCTGTGTTCCTCTCAAAGAAAACGGAGAGTCACAGATGTAGTTTTCTGGCCAGTTAGCCAAGATATTAGCTATTCCCTCCTGGTACTGAGTGAAGGAGAGAAATTCACAAGAACAGAAGAAATGATTTTCACTCGCATCCATTTTCTCCATTTTCTTAAAAGAGTCGAACTCTTCCTTAGAGAAACTAGTTAATTTGTTTCTGCTGATTCTCAGAGCCACAATGTTAGGAATAAATGCAGCATCTGGCAAGGCCTTAAAGTTGTTTTTGGAAATGTACAGCTCTTTGAGAAGTGGTAGTTTTAATCTAAAATCATTGAGGTTATTACTACTAACATCCAAAACTTCAAGAGTTTGAGGAATGCAGTTTGTTAACTTGGGTATTCGAGAGCCTGAGATATTTAAATATTTCAGGTTTTGCGGCCATTGACATGACTCTGGAATCGCATCAAAATTGTTTTGGCTAATATCTAGGTGAGTAAGGTGTTTCAGATGAGACAGGCTTTGTCCCGTCATTTCTAAGTTAGCCAGTGAATTTTGGCTTAAACTGAAAGTTTGCAGCAAGGGCCATGCCCCCTGACAGGAGGAATGTTGCAAAAGCGGATCGGTAAGCAAATTCTCACTGAGGTCAAGATAAATGAGTGAGGAAAAACGTCTTGAAATGAAGCAAGGCACCAAGAAGACCTTGGTGTTTGTAACTGTGATTTTGGTAATGTTTTGCACAATATTTTGCAGACTGCTAAGATCTGAAAACAAAAAAAATTGTTGTATAGCTAATCTCTGTATTGTCACTACTTCAATGTTGCTTCTCTTTATTTTAATTGGTACTGGCCAGTGTCCAGTTCCCTGCAGTATACAGTCTTCCAGTTCCAGCTCAAATAATTTTTCAGCATACACCAAGTCAGGTAATATTTTGCCAATGCTTGCATCTGTAAACAAAACATTTTTAAACACAAGTTTCTCCATGATGTAATGACTCATTGGCTCCAATAATGAAGATTCATTAGCTGTCTTGAAGATTATATTTCTTAGTTCTATGCATATTACAGAATTTTTAAGATCCTCTAACATCACTGATAACACCTGAGCATGCTTTATGTTTATGATGATGTGATTTATACTGGTAACTGTTGTCAAACTCCCTGACTCATACTGCTGGAGCATTTGACCATCAATCTCAAGTTGCTCAAGAATGGTAACTCCATGAAAGTCTTGCTTCTGGATAGCAGAAAAGTAATCATTATTCCCCAGGTGCAGATATCTCAGATTTTTGAGATTGGAAAACAAGGGACTTTCTCCCAGTGTTCTATAGAAATTACCCCCTATGTTTAGGTGCTGTAAGGAAAAAAGATGCCTAAACCAAATGGATGACAAATTATTCAATTTGTTATCTGATAAATCCAAAAGTTCTAGTTTTCCAAGGAAAATAAATGAATTTTTATCTATTGTCTTAATTTTATTGGATTGCAACAGCAGCACTCTGAGATTTACACCCAGTTTCAGGTCAGTTTTTCTGACATGTGTAATACTGTTGTAGGAGAGATTTAGTCCCGTGACATCAGTTGTCAGCCCTGATGGAATAGTGCTTAAATTCATTGAAGAACAGTCACAAAAATGAGTGGCATCACATGAACGACACACCTGCTTTATGTCTTTTTCTTCAGAAAGATTTGCGGTTATGACCATGTAGATGACCCAGCTTCTCCAGATCCGATTAGTCATGATTTTACCTAATATTCAAAAGAGGGCCAGAATAAGTATAACATGAATAATTACTGTTAAAAAAGCCAAAACTTGAAAAATAGTCCCTAGTGACCTGTGCTCTTCAAGGTGTTCTGTAATGTTATTGTTTGTAAAGCTTTATCAACATGAAGAGGCATCAAGTGTTAAAAATATTAAGTCAAAAAAATCAGATTGTACATAAATACACTAGAGTGGTTTCCTGTTTGACTTTAAGCTCTTTTTTCTATTCCTGGGGTCTTTAACTATGGAATGAAAAACATCAGATTAATTATTACCAGCACCAATCTTTCAACTATCAGTGAATATTTTAGTCAAATATTCATAAGCACAACAATAATAATTGATAACTGCTGACTTAGTCCATCATATTTTCAATAAATAGTTAGGTTCCTATAAATGGCTTAAAAAAACAATAAAAAACAAAAAACCTCTAGTGATCCCCCCCACCCTGCATCTGCAGATTTCATTTTATGTACAAATTTTGAGCTGTAGGGTGTTTACATTTCCCGTGCATTCCAAATCCCACTGAAGACGATGAGAGCTGGGGGCAGTCAATATATCGTAGAAATAGATTATTTGATACTATAATTATTGTCAGTATATTTCACTGTTTCTACAAAACGGTCTTTGAAGAAGAAGGGCGGGAAAAGCATTGTGTGTGTTGTAATCCTGGTCCTCAGCCTTCATCTGGCTTTCAAGTTTTTAAATTGAGAAGTGTTGGACATGAGCCCACCAACAGGAATTCTGGGCCCCGGGCAGAACAATCCCATCCTGCCTCTTCTGCCCATAGCCCCGCCTATAGTCCACCCTGGGCCCCACCCCGTCATACCCCCAACCCCCATCACTTGATCCCTCTCCTCTCTTCCACACTCCCCTTTCCCCCAGGTGGCAAGTGTAACAAGTGCAGGGGATTCTTTCATCCTATATTCAGGACTCTGCACTTGTTCTTGTTGAACCTCATCAGATTTCTTTTGGCCTAATTCTTTTGGCCTTTCCTTTTGGCACAGCATTAAACAGATGGATTCCAGTCAGTCCCTCAATTTCATGTTCTGCAAATTTACCCAGTTAATGAAATGTAGAAAGAACCCAGGTTGGCACTTAAATGGCTGAGGAAAATGTAAAAGGAAACACAGTAATGTGGCAAACACGGACAGTTCTCTACAGCAATGGTTCTCAACCTGTTGTGGGTCGTGATATGTTTGAAAGCATGCACAGCCCTAGGGGACACACTTGCTTATACTGCTCTATATACTATACATTGATATGTAAATACAATATTTATATTCCAACCCATTTATTTTAATTATATTGTAAAAATGAGGAAGTAAGCAATTTTTCAGTAATAGTGTGCTATGACACTATTGTATTTGTGTGTCTGATTTTGTAAGCAAGTAATTTTTAAGTGATGTGAAATTGGGGTACAGAAGACAAATCAGGCTCCAGAAAGGGGTACAATAGTCTGGAAAGGTTGAGAACCATTGCTCTAGCTGACTCAGCTAACGACACTGTCCTTCACAGTCACCAGCAATTTTTTGGCCACTAGCCTGCCCTAAACTGAAACTGATCTTAGGAGTACTGAGGAGCAAATTGCATGTCGGGGAAAGAATTCTTGAGTTACTTTTCATATATTTGAAACAATCAAGCTTTTCTAATGTGCATTATCCTGGACACTTTCCCCAGTCTTTGTCTCTTAACTGACTGCATTATAGTGTGAAATGCTAGGGAAAATCCCATTCTTATTTGTGTTCATTTTTTGCCACTATCCTCCTTTTCGTATTCCTGGCTAGTAATGCAATTTAAGTTCTTGACCATTTTCATGGTTTTTTTTTTTAAATAGATTTTCCCCTTCAAGGTAACAAGGCATCATTGCCTTGAAAATAAATCACTTTCTGCCATGCCACTCACAAAAGTATTGTCAGATAGAAATTCAGAAACAACCAGAATTAATCAAAAATTTGCAGGAAAAAACACAATAATGCCTGTGCTGTAAACCTGGTTATGAACTAACCTTGCAATTTACTATCTGTTGTACAGACTCAAAACTTGATTCTGTACTCACTCACTCAAAATACTCTATAGTAAGGAGATTACTTGTGTGAATCTTCCTCTTTCATATGACAACGTGTGAATAAAATTAAGCAAGTACATGAGTGTTTACAGGTTTCATCCTTAAAAGTATGTAAATCCATTTATTCAAATCTGAATATCAGTGACATCATAGGGGAATTTTCAGGAGCCTTCATGATCCATCACTAATTTAGAACACTCAGCAATGGAACCTCCCATTGGTCTGCCACACAACATCCATTCATCTCCTTAGTAGTCATCTACTACTGCAAAGACCCACCACCATTCCTTCCTTGACAACTTTCTCAAGGTGATTTCCATTTCTACACAATGTGACCAGTATGCACCTGCTGATTTCTGACAAGAGGGTCTGCTTTTCTCCAAATTCCAATATACTTGTAACAGACACTTATCCCTTTTATTCCCATCCAAAAGATATGCAAGAGTATTCACCAGCACCCACATACCAAAAGCTTCAGTTTTCTTCTTGTCAGTAGCATTAAATTCATATCCATAAACAGCTATGGAAAAAGTTAGGCTTTGCTCTGTTTGCACCTTTGTACCTTTCAAGATGCCATAGTTTCTCCACACTTTCTAGAGCCATAGTTAAGCATGCCATACCCACTCTTCTTCCAATTTCTTTGGAACAGCCTCCTTTGTTGGATATATATGATCCCAGATAATTCAATTCATCTACTGCCTCTAAAGCTTGTCCGTTAAGCATGTCTATTTGCATCTTGCTTCTGTTAGCTGTCTCAACATAAATTCATTTTGTTTTCACCACATTCAGGAATAGTCCGTAACCCTCACTAATGCTTTCTTCAGGGTTTCCACACTTTCTGTAAGTGCTAATATAAATTAATACTATGGTATTAAGATAAAAAATGAGATGTGCTGATGTTCTCCATCTGCAAACTAAATACAGTTCCAGAAACTAAGGTTGCTAACCTTGCATTTTAGTGTATACTGAAGACTGAAATTGGTTGTTTTTTTTTTAACTGACATGGTAAACTTTTTACTGGTATCAATAAAAACACAACAACATCACAAAAGCACGCACTCACACATGATATTCTGTAAACAGGATTTTGGAATTACACAATTGTTCTAACTGCAGTTAACTGATCAATCGGGTTATTTGGGCATGTGATAATAGAAATGATAAAGTCATGATCAGTTTAGTTTTATGATACAAGAAGTGATTCTAAATGACAACAATGTCAAAATACATTTTATTTCCACCCAATTTTACTTGATATTTTAATTTATTTACTGATGGTTAAAATTGTATGTTTTTTTCTGTCAAATTTACTGATGGTTGGCAACCCTTATTCTAATTAAAAATAAAGGTTCTGGGGATCCTGAACCACTGAGGCCAATGGAAATGTTGACAACACTTTAACAGACACAAGCTCAGGTCCTAAACAAGCTAGTGTAAATTGTTACTCTAGGAGTAGAGTCAGTCACTACATGACAGTTCTTCAAAGCATCTGACAAAGTGGGATTTTCTCCCAGGAAAGCTCATGCCATAAATACATTTGTTACTCTTTTGAAGTGACACAGGACTCCTTGTTTGTTTGGCTGACCTAGGGTAAGAGGAACTAGTCTACGCTAAGGCTGTATAAGGCTAATTGCTCGTATCAGATCCCTATTACTGTTACACTAATCAGATATAACCCTGCAAAGCTCGATCCAGTTGGCTCTGGCACTCTGGGAAAAACTAAGATTAAATAAGAGTTGTATCCCTGCGAGAGATCATTTCTACTTTACCTGTTCCGCCGTGTGACTCTGGAGGCGGCACCTGTCTTCACCTCCAGGCTTCTCTGGGGTTTGATTACCCGGGGGTGATTCAATCAATACTCCGGAAAACGAAAAGCCCCCACAAGCCGTGCCCAGGCTGCAAAATGAGCCCCTGCGGGTCACACGAGAGCCAGGGGCTGACCCCACATGCCGGCCGGCAGCAAGGCAAGAGCACCTGCGGCCGGCCCCAACCTGCTTTTCTCCTGCCCCCCGTGGGCCGCTCCTCCGCTCCCGGCGTGGTTCCTGGGCGCTGCGGACGGCAGCGCCGCCTCCCACTGCAGCCCCGAACTCCGCTTATCCCCGCGGGAGCAGGGCAGGAGCTGCGGCCCCGGGAAATCCCCGGCCGGGAGGTGAGCCAGCGGCTGCAGGATCGAGCTGCCCGGCGGCCCCAAGGGCTGGCTCCGGATAACACCGCCTCGGAGGGCGGAGAAGTCAGACGTGCCATGGCCGCCGATCCCTCCTCCTCCGCCACCCCTCGCTGTCCGCTTTCGGACAGTCACGGTGCAAAGGCAATTGTGGTTGGTTGTCCTCCCACGCACTCAAGCGAGCCATCACTCCCCTGCCTCGTGGGGATGATGGCCCCCGAGCAGGAGTGGCTGGTAATTGGACGGGAAACCTTTCCCTGCCCTCGCCACATGCATCCCTGCTAGAAAGGCAGAGCAAAGGTGCCTGCAGCACGCGGCGGAGCCAATAGTAGGGCTGGCAACACTTTCAACCTGAAAAAAACCCAGATTCCCTCTGTGGATGCAGCAAGACAAACGCGTATTAATTCTGAACTGCCCCAGGCTGTGACTTGCCCGTCTCTGAATGTATCTGTTCCCTGCCATAGTGTAGTTCCCATTTCATGCAGCTGATGAAGTGGGAGTCTACCCCCAAAAGCTCATGCAGTAAATAAAACTGTTAGTCTTTAAAAGTGCCACAGGACTCCTGGTTTGTTTTGCTGAACTAGACTATTATGGCTACCAGAGCAGTCCCTGGGGGGGGGGCGAACGGGGCGATCGCACCAGGCCCCGCGGTTACGTGGGCCCCGCACTGTCCCTCTCACAGCGGGACAGTGCACGGCCCGCACGCGCCGCAGCCCGTCCTCCCACAGCTGCCCCGCTGCCTTCGGCACATGGGGTCCGGCCTCTGGGCCCGGCTGCCCCACACGGCCGGCTCCCCAGACCTCCTGGCTCAGGCCAGGGCTGCCGGCTCCCTCCCACAGGCGGCCTCCAGGACTGGGACCAGAGCCGACTCCGGCTCCCACCCTCCCTTGCCCCGCAGGTGGCCTCGGCTTGCCGGGACTGGAGCCGGCTCCCCCACCCCATGGCAGGCGGCCTTGGCCTACCAGCCCAGGGCCGGAGCTGGCTCCCATCCGCAGGAGGCCTCCTAGCCCAGGGCCGGCTCCTTGGGGGGCGGGGCCCTGTTTTGGCCAATTGGCCCTGGGCCCTGCTCCCCCCACAGGACAGCCCTGATGGCTACCCCTCTGGAATACAGGATTAGTTTGAAGATGCTGCAGATTTCACCATCATCTGCCGGTCACCTTCACATTGCCATATTACAGGGGTCGGCAATCCCCGGCACGTGTGCTGAAGCTGGCATGTGAGCCTGCTCCTCGCGGCACGCGGGGCTCTCAGCCCTGCGGTGCCGCTCTAGCCCTGAGTGGGCCGAAGCAGCGCTCAGCTCCGCACCCGGCAGCTGCTCCTTCCTCTCTGCTGGCCCCCTCACTCCTCCCTTCCTATGAGCACAGCCACCAGCTGGAAGCAGCAGAGCCGCACTCGGGGGCTGCTCTCTTCCTTGCCCTCCTCCTGTGAAGACAGCAGGAGTGAAGGTGCAGCATGGCAGCTGCTCCCTCTGGCCACCTCCCGCGGTGTGGCTTTGGTCCCGCTGCGCCCATGGGGAGGAAGGCAGGCAGGGAAAGAGCAGCTGCGGACCGTGGCCCTGCCACTTCTGTCCCGCTGTGCTCACAGAAAGGGACCAGCCAGCAGAGAGAGAGAGCAGCTCCACTCTCCCTTCTCGCCCCCTCCTCCTGTGAAATTCTGTGAATTTCATTGAAGTTTGGTGTTTATCTTTCAAATCCTTACAGCTCCTCAGTAGATTTTTAAGCCATCATTAATTTCCCCTCTTCCCTCATTTGTTAATTAATGCACATACTTTCTCTCTACTATTTTCCTCCTTGACGTCTTTTAAATGTTCATCTTAACCCTGTAATTCAGCATCAGCTCATTTATAAAAGTGGTGAAAGATGATCAAGTTACAGCACATAATCTGAAAATTTCTTTCATGATGGAAAGATCTTCAAACATATCATACTCAAGAATAATCTAGAGATCATGCAGCTATTGTGCTGGCCCTCTAAATAATGGAATCCACTTCCAGTGAGGGATGTGCTGCACCCACAGGACCTTAATTCCAGCACCTATGACTTTTTTCTTTTTTAAAAAAAAAAGTTATAAAACCATAGACTACAAAAAAGATTCCAAAATCTTTTTTAAAAGGCTATGTATCTGACTAAAAATCATTCTTAGACCAAGATTCCTGCGCTGTGTTTACAATCCAAACACTGGAGCACTTATTAGGACACAAATTTAAATGAATTATAAGAAGAAAAACTGATTTTTCCCCATTGTCTACAGTTAGAGAAATGCAGAAAGTAAAGCACATAATTAGTTGCTAACTGCATGAAATTTTTACAATTTTTTTCATTTGTAGTGGCCTTAATCAGTGTTGTCATTATGTGTCTAGTCAACTTTGGGATTGGGAATTTTTTACTGTATTATCTCCTAATTGTTCTGAATTTACAAAAACTTTAAAAAATGGCTTAATTGGAGTTTATTTTTTCTTTCTGTAGGGATTAGGTACAGTGCTAAATGCCTGCTAAATTTCTAACATATACTTGCAAATAAATAATAAACAAAGAAAACCTAGAGGTTTCAGGTGCCTAAGTAGCCCCTGAAATCGTGGTTAAAGTTGCCCTACTCTGCAGAAGTGGAACAACTGTTTCCCTTATTTCTGCCCCGCAGTGGACTAGCCAGTCCAGGGCTGAGGTGAGTTGGTGAGCTGGCTGGCTACAGGCCAGCCTGGGAAAGGAGGCCGGCACTCCAGGGGCTGGGTTGAGTTGGGGCAGCCAGTGCAGGGACATGGGCTCCATGGGCACTCGGGCCACTCCCCACTGGTGCTGGGGTACTCCAGCACTGCAGCCACCTGGCAGGTCTGGCACTCTGGTGCCTACTGGTGGCTGGTGCTCAGATTCAAGACACTCATCAGCGCAAGTCTATGACAGGAAGGGGGGAGAAAGAGCAGGGCTGGGGTTCATGAACTAGTGCCACCATGGTAGCTCCCCCCACCCAAATTAACGGTTTAAATTCTGCCTATGTCTCCCCACTCAAGCTCAGCGGTCCTGCGCCTAAGGGGTGTGGGTCTGGAGGCCTACCTGGCACCAAGACAGGAAGAAATGTATGTGAGCATTCAGCTTAGGCTCAGGACAGAGGGAGGTTGTCCAGCCACTCACCAAGTTTTTCTGCTGGGATATGTAGCTTCTTCCCCAGCTCATCTCCTCTCATGTGACTGTCTGCACCCTTCCTTCCTCTTGCTCAAACTTCCTGTGTCTCTACCAAGCTTCCTGGGCAGGGGTTTAATCTTACCCATGCAATGCTTGGTTCTGCCTGCAGTCAGCTAAGGAGGGAGGAAGAGGTTGAGTGAGTCATCCTACAATGTTCCCATCCCATGCTGACCCAATTCTTGCCTTTGGAAGTGCACATAGGCTGCAGCTCATGCTGGGAGGAAAGTGGGGAGGATAGGTAGGAGCGAGGAAAGGAGACGGGAGGGGGAAGTTAGCCAGGCACCCATGCAGTAGCTGTGGAGAAGGGCCTGGGAAGGGGCGGGACCTGGGGCAGAAGAGGCAGGCCAGGGAGCTAGCCTTCCCCAGGGGAAGCTTCTTCAACTGCCTATGCCCCCAACCCTCGTTTTCACTCAGGGAAAAGAAAACTTTAATTTATACATGTCTCTCCCTTTCACTCTCTGCCTTCTTCTCTTCACTCATCTCTACTTCCTGTAAAGCAGTCATAGAATAAAAGGGAACCTCCTCTCATGGATCAGAAAGTGATTAAAAGAAAAAAAATTATCACAGGAATAAATGGTCAGTTTTCAGAATGAAGAAAGATAAATAGTAGGGTCCTCCATGGCTGTGCATTGGGAATAGTGTAACATATTCTTAAATGGTCTGGGCAAGGGGCTAAAACAGTGAGGTGGCAGTTTACTGACCATACAAATTTATGCAAGATAGTTTAGTCTAAAACTGATTGGAAAAAGTTACAAAGGAATCTCAGAAAACTGGATGATCGAATTTCATCTGCCATTTTGTTGGCTAACGCTCACCCCCAAAAATGCAGAGTAATGCACATTTGAAAACATAATCCCAACTCTACATAGGATCTAAATTAGCTGAAATCACTCAAGAAAGATCTTGGAATCATTATGGATAGTTATCTGAAAAGATCCTTTCAAAGGGCCACAGCAGTCAAAAAAGTTAACAGAATGTTAGGACCCATTATGAAAGGAAGAGATAATCAGGCAGTAAATATCATTGTAGAACCCAACGGAAGATGCTGTGACGTGATAAGCTTTAGTAGGTGGTGTCGGCCAGTAATTAGCCCTGACCAAAAGTTAACTTTGTATATAAGCAAAACAGAGCTGGTACTGACCAAGGACATACCTGGCTCCCACTAAGTAGCAGACATAACTTGCAAGCTCTGTGAAACAACAAGATAAGACCAGGGCAAAGAAATGTTGTAAATAAGTGTGGAAAAACACCAGATATGCATGCCTTTTACCCACTTAGTAAGCTCAAAAAGTATAAGAACCTGGCTAAGCCACCCCTTCCCCAATTTGGAACCTCGTTGTTGGGGCAACTGCTATGTTCGCCGTCATGAGTCATCGCTCCCCATGCTCCACGCCCACAGTTGTTTAACTGGGGTTCCCTGCTAATGAAGGGGCATAAACATTGGTACTTTCCTATTTCTTTGCTTTCTTGTCTGTATTTTTAATAAATGCAGTTTGCTTTTATCTTTTATCTTGTTTCCCAGTGTTGTGCCTCCAGAACTGATTGAAACTTAGGGCCTGAGCTATAGGTTGTAGCCAGGGTCCTGTAACCTTCCTGTAACAATCATAATGCTACTCCATTAGTCCATGGTACAGCCACACCTTGAATACTGCATGCAATTCTGGTCACCCCATCCCTAAAAAGATATATTAGAAGGTATGTAGAAGGTACAGAGAAAGGCAACCAAAATGATAAAATATATAGAATGGCTTCCATATGAGGAGAGATTATTTAGACTGTAACTGGAAAAGACTGGAAAACTTGGAAAAGAGTTCATGGGCGGGGGGCACGAAAGGGCAGAAGGAAGTATCATAGGGGTGTATACAACTATGAATGGCGTGGAGAAAGTGAAAAGAAGATCAGGGCCATATCATTAAATTAATAAGCAGCAGGTTTAAAACAAAGGGAAGTATTTCTTCACACAATGCACAATTAACCTGTGGGACTCATTACCAGTGGATGTTGTAAGTTCCTGGAGGATAAATCCATCGATGGCTATTAGGGCAGCAGTGCAACCCCATGCTGTGGGTGTCCCTAGCCTCTGACTGCCAGAAGTTGGGAGATAACGGGATGGAAAATTCAATGATTGCCTGTTCTGTTCATTCCCTCAAAGCTCCTGACTACTGTCGGAAGAACAGTTACTGCCTAGATGGACCATTGATCCAACCCAATATAGCTGTTCTTATGTTCTCTTACCACTTGTTCCCACTCATGGTCTCTTTTCTCAACCCAGTTTTCTTCCTCACAAGGAAATTCCCTTTTAGATAATTAGCCTATCTAATTCATTGATGCATATTTTAGTTTAGAAAACTTCCAGAAGAGATTAACACACATGAATGAGAGGAGCTTCTGTAGTTAGACAACAGAGTCTTGTGGCACTTTTAAAGACTAACAGATTTATTAATCGCATGAGCTTTCGTGGGAGAAAATCCCACTTCGTCAGACGTCCCACGAAAGCTCATGCGATTAATAAATCTGTTAGTCTTTAAAAGTGCCACAAGACTCTGTTGTCTTTCTACAATAGACTAACACGGCTACCCCTTTGGAATTCTGTAGTTATGTTAGCTATGCTAAAATGATCACTTCTCTACTTCAGAACCTAAATCCATCAGATGGAGTTACTAAAGATTTGCCCCCGTATACTTGCACAGTACTCTATCACAGGGGTGGGCAATAATACTACCAGGTAGACTGGTGCAGTGGTGGCAAGCCAGCCCCAGGGCTCAGGGGGTGGGGAAGGTGGTAGCCAGAGGCGGCCTTTGGCTATTGGGTGCCCTAGGCAAAGGCATACTGCAGACCCGAGAGGCCCATGGGGGACCCCCATCTGCAGCCCCAGCTCTTCACCCCCCTCCCCCCCCCGCCCCCCCTCTCTGGTGCCGTGCCCCTCCCTCCACACTTCACCCCACCCCTGGGTCGAGTGCTCCACCTCCGGGAGTGGGGCAGGCCAGCACAGAAGCCAAGCTCCATGCTCCCACCACCCCACACCTTGCCTTCAACTTGCCACCAAAGTGTGGGGGGGGAGGACAGTGGTGCAGGCCCTGTGCTGCCCCACTAGCAGCAGGACAGCATAGGGCCCGTGGAACCACAGGAGGGTTGCCCCACTCGCCCCCCTCCTCCCCCAATGGTTACTGAGATGTTCAGTGAGCCAGAGTCAACCCCTGGGCTTTATTTTTGCCCACCCCTGCTCTAAGAGGGAGCAGCTTTCATCAGAGCTGGGTTTTGGGACCCTGTGAAATCAGTTCCAGTGCATGGCATCAGTCACAGAGAGTCCTCTATGTGACATTGGGCTGGTTTGTTTGTTTCAGTTGTCTGAGTGGAATAATTGACATTAAATGAATTGTGGTTAGGATGGAGAGAGTGTTCTTTTCTATTTAAAAGCCCACCTAGCTGGCCTTCTCTTAACCCGTTTCTATCTTCTCATATGAAGCAGTTCCTCTCCTCACCCTGGGGAAGTGGAGGGAGACTAAATACGGGAAAGGGACTAGAGGGAAGTCACTGCACACCAACCAACTATGCTTTGGGGATGCAAGGGAGTTTCTTGTGGTAGCCCAAAGCCTCTGAGAGATAAAGCCTCAACTGTGAGCTCATATTTCCGCCCCCCTCCCCCCTCCCACATAACATACCAATCACTTCCCAAGTGAACTTCTTTATATATAGGCAAATTAGATGGGAGTTTTAAAAGTGCAAGTTATAGAAATCGGGTGTGATATATGAACTCTGCTGAGTCCATTTGGAGAGTTAGGTGGGCTGAGAAGCAGCTGAAGAACAAAAGTAACAGATGGATCTGGAAATCAATGGATACTCTTGTTCAAAGTACTTGCTATGAAGAATAAGAGGAATAAATTATATAATATTGCATGTAGAAACATGCAAACTGTGTTGTAATGCCCCAAAGCTTGTCATGTGTGGGTGTGCAATTGTGGGTTGATAGGTGCTATGATCTGTTTGCAAATGGGACCCAAATTTCAGAATAGGGAGATCTTTTAAAACTAGTGTATTAACAACCCCACACACTTGCCAGTTCTCAGACACATCAAACCGTGTTAGGGTTTTAGATTTACAAAATGGTATGGGACAGTTTCAAAGAGGGTCATGAGTTGTGAGCGCCAAACCCAGGCAGATGTGGAGCTCTGAGCCCTGATCCCACCAGGAGCAAGGCTATGTGAGCCTCCCTGCTTTCTCCTGGAGGAGGAATATGGTGGGGGTGGGGGGAAGCAAGCAGTGATACACAGATAGTGCTCACAATCCCCCTCCCAATGTTCTTCCTCGTCCCCTTAGGGCATTGGGGGGGGGGGAGGAGGTGCAAGAAGCAATACCAGAACTCCGGGCATCCAAGCCCCTTTTCCAATCTGGGCTGTTCTGTGAGATGAGCAACACAAGCTGCTCCTCTCTGCCCTCCCCTTATGCAGCCCAAGTGGGGAAAGTGAGCTGGATGCAGGGACCCCACATGTTACTCCTTGCTCCCCCCATCTCACAGACCCCTATGGATGTGTGGAGGAGCAACTTTGGAGGTGGAAGCAAACAGCAATACCAGTTGCTCTGTGCATGCAGGTCTGTTTCCAGGTGGGTGCAGGAGAGGTGTGCACAGGTTGGGAGTGAAGCATGAGTGAGGAACCTGCAAGTGTCAAGAGAGAAGGGGGAATGGTGAGCCCACAGGGCCAGGGGCAGGTGCCCACAGGGACAAGGGGGTTGCAGTCAGAGGCTTGCTATGTGATAGGGGTCACCAATACCAGAAGTTTGAGAACCACTGTGCCTGTCTATTTTAGTTCCAAAGGGATAGCCGTGTTAGTCTAGTTCAGCAAAACAAACAAGGAGTCCAGTGGCACTTTTAAACACTAACAAATTTATTTATCACATGAGCTTTCATGGGAGAAAATCCCACTTCGTCAGATGCTTTGTCTATTTTTGAATTCTCTTAGCTGTTGCTTCCACAAAGGAAATTGTTTGGGGGTAATCCCCTAATGGATTCCCAGCGTGGAAAGATGAAATTTAAGCAGAGTAACACAAGCTATGACAAAGGCATGCTTTGAACCTAAGATGGAAACATCACTATATTTTTATAATCGTGCTTTAAAAAAATATCTCTACCAAAACAAAATATTCCTCTGCACACACAGTTCTACCACTGGGGATAGGAGAGAAAGAACAGATTACATGTGACAGATATTAGTCACATCCTTTAATTAATATACCACAGATACAGTAGTGATAAGAGTGATATAAAAGTCAATACAGAATAGAATACATTTTGATCCTCAGTTATCTTTTTGGTCACTATTTCACACAGAACAGTGTAGATCTGAGTAATCTGCTATATGAAAGAGGTCTAATAATGTTTTTTCCCAGTAAATTAGTTCTTAAACAATAGTCTCATTTTCCTCCTACAAAGGATATAATATTTCTCCTACACTGATTGAAATCTTCAAGTCTCATTCAGTCCTAAAGCATCAAACAAGTTGGAATAATGACTTTGAAAGATAGCTGGGGTCAGTGCCATGCAAGTCTGAAGAGCCTGGAAGGAAATGCGGCTTATTACATCAGAGATTCAGTAGCATTGTGAAGACAGAGCTTCTAATGACAGACTCAGCAATATAGTAACTTAGAAAGCCTTTCTTTTACTTGATCATCAAACAGGGCTGTCCCTAGGGGGGAGTGGGGTCCAGGGCCAATCGGCTTTGGCAGGCCCTGCCTCCCCGCCCCCCTCATGCTGGTGGGGAGTGCGGCGGGCCAGCCCACTCCACTCCCCATGGACCACGGTTGCCCCCCGGGGAGCCAGCCCCAGAAGCCAAGGCCCGGAGCTGCAACCCCGCGCTGGGAAGCCGAGGCCACGCGCTTGGCGGCATGAAGCTGCGGCCCGGGCGGTGGGAAGCCGAGGCTATGGGGAGCCAGAGCCGCGAACGCGGGGGTCGGGGAGCCGAGGCTGCAGCCCCGGCCCCGGCTTCCACCGCCCCAGCCGCAGCCTGGACCCCAACCAGGGAACATGAGGCCACGGCCAGGGATCCTTCCTGGCCGCATGTGGCCCTGGCCAGGGGTGTTGGGCAAGCTGCCCCTCCCCTGGGCCGGTGTGCTCCGCCCTGGGGTCGGGGAGGAGGGCCGGTCCAGGGTCCAGGCGAAGCACTCCTGGCCTGCCCCGCTGCTTTCTACTCACAAGGCAGCAGGGAGCAGGGGAAACGCGGCTGTTGGGGGCTATGGCACGGGGCCCATGTAACCTCAGGGCCCGGGGCGATCGCCCCATTCACCCCCCCAAGGACGGCCCTGTCATCAAACTGTGTAAGATTTAAGGTTCATGTTTCCTTTCCTGTGTTCTTAAGACGCAGTGTTACCAGTTGTCTCTCAATTCCATAAAATAAAATATCAACAAAGAGATATTTTGTCATATTTATAAATTACATTCAATACTACATTAAAAAGATATTATTAAAGTTAGGAAGTCAAACATTTAAAAGTTAAGAGATGAGTGACTTAAAAATTACTCACCAAATGAGCAACTCTAATATTTTTCAACCACATAAGTCAATGTAAGGCCTCAAGCTTAATTTATTGCATACCATTTAATCCTCACATTGAATACAAAATTATTAAATTTCTTCATAGGTTTTTTATATCATGCTTAGCATCAGATATCTGGAGCCTTACAAATGAATTAATTTATCTCCACAAATTGTCTGGGAAAAGGTACTACTGTCCCCGTTTTGCAAATGGGAAGCTGAAACATGGAAAGATTAAGACTGATGTTTGCACTAATTTGGGGTGCCTCAGTTATGCAAAATGACCAACTGCAGTGGTGCAATGCATGGTTTAGAATATCAATATAGTCTCTACCCATGAGGTTTGCACTGGGACTACTGTATGTGTGTGGCTATCCCAGTGCAAAAAATCCCACTGTGAACAAGCCATGAACCTACTATGCCTATATCTTACTGGAGCAAGTAGAAGGAAAGACGGATAACATTAGGGCAGCAATAGTGGAACAGATTGACTGGAGCACGGGAAGAGGAAACTTAACAAAGTTATGTACTTAACTTTACCCACAAGAATTTTGTCTGTTGTTTGAATAAGTAAGTTATTAGGGACAGAAACTGTGACTTCAGTGTTTTTACAACAACATAAATAATAAACAAAAAGAAATAATAAAAGACATAGACTGTTAAAAAGTACACACAATGATTGTGTCACCTTTGAGATTGGAGACATGACATTTCACACCAAGAATCTGGCCTATTGGTCAAAGTACATCATTCTTAAACTGCTTGGCCCCATATGATCCTGGGGGAAATCCACTGTTTCCACTGGAGTTACATATTCAGCCTATTATCTTCGAAAGGTATTACCTGTGGAGAGGTTCTAGCTTCAGAGATCTTATTTTTATCTAATTAGGAAATTTCTCCTTTTCCACTGAACTTTAGTTAAATGATTCTAAATAGTCTGATGGTATCTAAAACAAGTAAGATAGGATGTAATCACTGGACACAGAGGTATGTTTCAGCATATTGGCTCTATTTTTATGAGTGAGAAAGAGAGAGTGCTGTAACTGCATTTATTTGGGAATGGTTAAAAAGAGATTACAGAAGCACGCCAGATACAGCAGAATTTCTTCCCAAATGCATTTTTACCAAGAGCAATGCCTTGAGTATTTATTAACAGAAAGATCAGAAGACCACAGAATCTGTAAAACAGTTGGGGGTTCACAGCTGATATTTTTCATTTAACAAAACTATAATTAGTTTAGTGTGCAGTCAAGTCAGCCCCCACAACACTGACATAAAAGTCAGTATAACAGAACACTTCTTAAAGGTAAAAAGCTTCACAAACATCCTACTTGGCAATGTACTTTGGCTGAACTAGTAGTGATTCAGGCTTAAATGACACAACCTAGGATTTTAATGCAACTTTCAACTTATCCCAAAATATGTGCTGCTGATTTTCATCAAGAGGCCATTCAAGGTAGGTCTTTTTGTTCATTATTCTCCTCAGTTTACAGAATCTTTTGGGAATTGTTTGCTCCTGAATGGACTCCAAGAGGATCAAAATCACAGCATCGTTATTCTGATCAAAGAGTCGGAAGTGCGAGAAGTCCAGCTCGTATTTGCACCATTCACTTTGCACAAAGTGCTCCGAGAGCACAAACAGAGTTTTGTGACTGTTTTCAATGGAATCAATGATGTTGTCAATGATCCACTTGCCAGGCAGAAAGTCCCGTTTATGAAGGCACAGTTTAAATGCTGGATTAGCGTGCTCTAGTTCTTGAACCATTATGTTTTCGACCCATTCTGAGTCTCTTTCACTATAGGAAACAAAAGCATCATAGCAGATGTCCCGATTGTGTAATTTCTTGGGTTTCCTTTTTGCTTGAAGCCAAGCCCACGTCATTTTCATGTACCAGATCACATGAAGTTTGTGGCCCAGGATGACAATAAGCAGGATTACCAAAAACACTGAAACGCAAATTAAGGACACAACCAAAGCTCTGTGACATTCAAACGGTGAAAGCTCAGCAGCTTTCACCTGTGTTCCTCTCAAAGAAAACGGAGAGTCACAGATGTAGTTTTCTGGCCAGTTAGCCAAGATATTAGCTATTCCTTCCTGGTACTGAGTGAAGGAGAGAAATTCACAAGAGCAGAAGAAATGATTTTCACTCGCATCCATTTTCTCCATTTTCTTAAAAGAGTCGAACTCTTCCTTAGAGAAACTAGTTAATTTGTTTCTGCTGATTCTCAGAGCCACAATGTTAGGAATAAATGCAGCATCTGGCAAGGCCTTAAAGTTGTTTTTGGAAATGTACAGCTCTTTGAGAAGTGGTAGTTTTAACCTAAAATCATTAAGGTTATTACTACTAACATCTAGAGCTTCAAGAGTTTGAGGAATGCAGGTTGTTAACTTGGGTATTCGAGAGCCTGAGATATTTAAATATTTCAGGTTTTGCGGCCATTGACATGACTCTGGAATCTCACCAAAATTGTTTTGGCTAATATCTAGGTGAGTAAGGTGTTTCAGATGAGACAGGCTTTGTCCCGTTATTTCTAAGTCAGCCAGTGAATTTTGACTCAAATTAAAAGTTTGCAGCAAGGGCCATGCCCCCTGACAGGAGGAATGTTGCAAAAGCTGATCTGTAAGCAAATTCTCACTGAGGTCAAGATAAATGAGTGAGGAAAAATGTTTTGAAATGCTGCAAGGCACCAAGAAGACCTTGCTGTTTGTAACTGTGATTTTGGTGATTTTACCTATAGTATTTTCCACAGCACCAAGATCTGAAAACAAATAAAATTGTTCTATGGTTAATCTCTTTATTATAAGTTCTTTAATGGGGATTTTTTGGTTTTCTTCAATTTTTTCATGCCAATTTCCAGTCCCCTGAAGTACAGAATCATACAGTTCCAAGTCAAAATATTGTTTAGCACGCCCTAAGATGTTTACTAATGTGAAAGAGCTTTCATCTGTAAACAAAACATTTTTAAACACAAGTTTCTCCATGACAGAACGACTGATTGGCTCCAATAATGAAGATTCATTAGCTGTCTTGAAGATTATTTTTCTCAGTTCTAAAAATATTACAGAATTTTTAAGATCCTCTAACATCACTGATAACACCTGAACATGCTTTATGTTTATGATGATGTGATTTATACTGGTAACTGTTGTCAAACTCCCTGACTCATACTGCTGGAGCATTTGACCATCAATCTCAAGTTGCTCAAAAACCGTAACTCCATGAAAGTCTTGCTTCTGGATAGCAGAAAAGTAATCATTATTCCCCAGGTGCAGATATCTCAGATTTTTGAGATTGGAAAACAAGGGACTTTCTCCCAGTGTTCTATAGAAATTACCCCCTATGTTTAGGTGCTGTAAGGAAAAAAGATGCCTAAACCAAATGGATGACAAATTATTCAATTTGTTATCTGATAAATCCAAAAGTTCTAGTTTTCCCAGGAAAATAAATGAATTTTTATCTATTGTCTTAATTTTATTGGATTGCAACAGCAGCACTCTGAGATTTACACCCAGTTTCAGGTCAGTTTTTCTGACATGTGTAATACTGTTGTAGGAGAGATTTAGTCCCGTGACATCAGTTGTCAGCCCTGATGGAATAGTGCTTAAATTCATTGAAGAACAGTCACAGAAATGAGTAGCATCACATGAACGACACACCTGCTTTATGGATTTTATTTCACAGATATTTGCAGTTATGACCACACAATGGATCCACACTCGCCAGATCTGGTTAGTCATTGGTTTTGGTTTTCCTTGGTTCAACATCTTGAGGGAGAAAGAGAAATGTGTATAAGTAAGTGAACTGAAATCCAGGGTAAATTTAGTTATGAAGGAATTCAGATTATCATTTTTTGTAGTGATTTTCTGTTGGGTTTTCTGTCTCTCATTCCTGCTGCTTTTCTTTGAAAGCATGAGAATTCTTTGAAGTGAATTCATACTATAAATTAAAGATCCATGAAATTCCATGGTTATAGACTTGGTCCCATTTTTTAACAGACATACCACTGGAAGTTTGAAAATTCTGGTTTAAATTAGGATGGGATTTTAATAGTCTTCAACATTGTTAGATGTTTTAACAATATCAGTCAAATAATGCTAACGATATATGCCCAGAATTCTGAGACTCCCCCTCACTTCATGAACAATATGGTGCAATTATAAAAAGAAAAAGTGATCAGACAAAAATGATATAAACCATATATGTCTCCCTATATTTGTACAGCACCTAGTACATTGGTCCCCTGATATTGCTCAGAACAGCTAATGTAATAGTATAAACAATAAAGGAAAGGATGGGACACCTTTGTCCCACCTGGTACATTCTGCAAAGGCAATTTGGTTTCTTTTTTGAAATTAGAGTCTCATATCTAAACAAACAAGTCCTAGCTGCAATCTACATGTACAAGTAATATAGGGACAATGATGTACATTACATTCCCTCTCTTAGGACAACACGGATTTAAATTCACACTGGATCTGATCCTGCTATCATTGAAGTCAAAGGAAGTTTGTCTTTGACTTCAGCGGAAGTAAGAACAGGCCCACAGTCATTAATGTTTACAAAAATATCTTGTAGGAATCCTGTGTAGCCAGAGATGAAGTACTTACCTTTCTTACTGCGGCCCCCAGTTCCAGTGCTAGGGTTTTGTATTGGTTTCATGCATCCATGGAGTCTTCTCATACATGCAACATGGCAACAGAAGCTGGATATCTTTTGGCTGGTAAACAAGGAAAGGACGCAGGTCAGATGCTATGCCAGCTCTCAGGCTGGCAGCTGCTCAGATCTGTCCTGCTTAGGCAAAGCTTCAAACTGATGCTTTCTGAATGTTCCTTAACTCTCCTTGTTTCATAAACTTAAGGGTTTTAGAATGAGTAGGGTTGTTCAATATTCCCGCTGCACGGCTACTCAGCACTGTCCTGGCTTTTATACTCACATCTCCAGCTCCTTTACTTTTGTGCTAGAAAATGGAGAGAAGAGTTACTGTTTATTCTTGAAGAATCTTCTCTGTATGCTGGAATTCAGTGGCACTTTTTCTTTGCTTGCACAGCTCTCACTGGTGGAACCACTGATGCAATGCTTTTGTGCAACTAATTCTTTCACAATCATGATTGCAGCTCTGACTAGGGAAATAAGAGTTTCAGTAGTTTTCTAGTCCCATTGCTTCAATTTAAATGCATGCTTATTACTCTTGGGGTTAGGAGTTGGCTAATTTTTGTCTTATTTTAGTGTCTGAGAATGGAACATCTAATCTCACAAACTAGTGGTTTGTTCTATAAACCACTGCTTATAATGTATACACAATATTTTGCTGGGTCATGTTTGGTCTGGAAAAAAAAAAACAAAAGAGAAATGTTATGTTATTTCGCAAGACACTATTCCAAGATATAATCTGAAATGAACTTTTATTATCAAAGAAGATGAAGTTAATAGGGAGCATTTCTGAAAATTGAATCAAAATGCTCTATCCAAGACAGAGAATTTTAATGAAAAGAAATTTCAAGTTCTCACTAATGCATCTAATTAAAAGTTAGCATGGAATTTGTACTAAGAAAAAGAAAATTATAAATTTTTCATTTGTGCCACTTCAAAAGGTGAGGATGGACTAAAAGTGTTTATGCCTCATCAAACGGAGTCACACTCTCTGGCCAAAAAGGCGCACACCCACATCAGTAAAAAGGGTAAAAGTAATTTTTACCATATCTGAACGAAGAATCTTTTGGATTCTAAGCACCAAACTTTTCAAATGTGTTTTCTATTTTTCTGCACACAACTTTGCATGTACACGTCTCCAGGTCAACCATTTATATGAGGACATATGATACAACTTACATATTTTACATATTAAACATACAATAAAGAATGCAAGATTAACAGGCTTCATTTTTATTCTTTAATAGCTTTTTTGTAATCAAGATGAAAATAGCTTAGCAAGCTAGAATTAAGTCTGTAAAGCATTTTGAAGATGAAGCCCCAGCTGCCAGGTGATTGGTGAACAGTGCTGAGGGTGGCTGTGCAGATCTGGTGCTAAAAAATAGTGTTTCACAGAAACTGTTCCTTTCAGTTTCTCAGCATGCTCATAACAACCCAAGTAACAAAATCTGCTGGCACTCGGTTTTTGGCACTACATAATGAACATGAACACTTCCTCTTCATCCCTAGTAGAGAGAAATCATAAGCTAACACAAGCAGCATAGTTTCTATTTAATTCCCATAGCCCAATCAACAGGGGTCAAGGAAATCTTAGGGACTCAGACAAAAGCCACAATTACCCTGCCACAGTTTCCTGGGTAACTTTTCCTAAAAACTCAGAGCAAATTCTGGTCAATTGGTTAGACAGATTGTCAATATCTAGAATTGGTTTCTTGAAGACTGACCCAAATCACATCTTTTGGAACCCTTTAGCCTTAAAAAAAAACGTACTTGCTCTGAATGTGTATTTTTGGAAAGGAACAAAATACTTCCTCTAATTTCTAGCCGGTTTAGGCTACGTTTATTAATTATCAATGCAGACATGCCAGTAAGTGTATTTTGCCCTTGAGCCTGAAGTTACGAGCTTTCTTCCTCTTTCATAAAGTCTTAAAAAAAATGGGAGGCACATTGCATTTCTTCTTTCCAGCACAAGAGCACACAAATAAATTATATTTATACTTGTGAAGCCATATCTTTTCCAAGCATATCTGTCAAGCTACAAACTATTGCATGTGTGACGACCTTTTCAGCAAAGGGTTAGCAGAAATTCAGAAATGCAAGATAGCAAGATGTCAATATTTTATTTTAAACATTCTCTCCCTTTAAGTCTTATATTTCTTAATTGATACTTGCCTTGGTTTAAGTCTGTGGGTTTGTATGGCTTTGGTTCGTATTAAATGTCACATGCACAGGTGCCCAGCTTTCTTTTGTCTCGCTCAGTGCAGGCCCTGGCCCACCACTCATGTGCAGACTGAGTAGAATTTATTTGTAAGTTGGTTCATTGCAGCCATAGGGGCTAGTCAAGTAAGTGCTGCACCACATGAGCAATATCACCAACTCTCATCATTCTATCATAAGACTAGTGACAGTGAGTGGTGTTCTTAAAGCCCCAGCTCCAGGGATCATTTCATTACATGAGAAGCTCAGCTTTCATTTGGAAAAAAAAAAAGACCAAGTTTCTAGGCCTCCATCATTGTCTCGGAAAACATTATCCCTAATGGTTCAAAACCCAGATAGCAAATTAAAAGTACCCACTATTTATTATATTTTTAAAATCTCATTGGCTATGTCTACACTTGTTAATTTAAGTCAACTTAGCATGTCCACACTCAAAATTTAAGTAGACTTAGAGGGGACCATACAAAATTGACCTAGAGCATCCACACTGGATGCCTAGGTCAACTTGTAGGGGCTAGGTGCACCTGGGATGGGTCCAAGGGGGGGGCACCCCTTGCCAAGTGCCAGGAGACTCAGCCTTTGCCCCATTGTATGTTGGTATAATGGGGAAAATGGGGACAGGGACCCTGGCAGGGCATGGGGCAGGGTGGGCAGGGCTCTGTCCTGCCCTGTGGGGGGGGGGCATGCCAGGCTGTGGCTGTGCCAGCCACCCTGGCAGGGAGGGCAGTGGGGAATCCCTAAAGCCCCCTAAGTCGACTTAAAGTCAACTTAGGGCTACTCTGCGTCCACACTGGCTAAGTCGACTTTCTAAAGTCGATTTAGCCAGCAAAGTCGAGTTAAAAGGAGGTTTTATAAAGTCGACTTAACTTTTCCTTAAATCAACTTAAGCAGCTGCTTAAGTCGACTTAAGGAAAGTGTAATGTGGATGCAGATTAAATTAAGTCAACTTAAGCAAGCTTAAATCGACTTAATTTGTAAGTGTAGACGCACCCATTGTTTTTTAAGACAATCTCATGATATTTTGGATATAAAATACTGAACTAAATGGAGCACTGGGATCTGATCCAGCAAGGCAATACCACAACTCCAAGCAAACAGACATGAAGATTTAAAAGTAAAAAACAACAACCACTATTTGGCTATATAGCCTTAAATTGGTTTACCCACCATAGTCAATGGTGCTGCTCCACCACTTAGATCTCTGCTGTGTCTGTATTCTGCTGCTACCTTTACTCTCTTAGGTCAGATCTACAATAAAAAGTTAGGGTTACCCTGCTACAGTGCTCAGTGGGCTGACAAATCAACATCCTGATGAGCAACATAGTTAAGGCAATCTATTCCCTGCTATAGACAGTGTTGGGGAACTTCCATTGGCCTATCCACTGCCTCTCATGGAGGCTGACTAACTATAGACATAAGACAACAGAGTCTTGTGGCACTTTTAAAGACTAACAGATTTATTAATCGCATGAGCTTTCGTGGGAGAAAATCCCACTTCGTCAGACGCTTTGAAGATAGGCCTATCTTCAAAGC
>ML685796.1:4970294-5060221 GCA_007922175.1 Pelusios castaneus
CCTATCTTCAAAGCGTCTGACGAAGTGGGATTTTCTCCCACGAAAGCTCATGCGATTAATAAATCTGTTAGTCTTTAAAAGTGCCACAAGACTCTGTTGTCTTTCTACAATAGACTAACACGGCTACCCCTTTGGAATATAGACATAAGAGAACCCTCCCATTGCTGTAGTGAGTGTCTCTACTGAAGTGCTGCAGGTATGCCACTGTAGCTGTTCAATTGCAGGCGTAACCTAAGATTCATTTCCACTTTCCATTTCCATCACACCCTCCCTCCTTTATCCTAGCCTGATGTTCCTTTCAATCATTAGTAACATGAGATTTTTTTAGATCTTTTTGTCGCTAGCAAAACAGCGTGGAATACCTTGGAGTCCCACTATGCCTCTCTGAACTCATTCTGAGCAGTGTGTTCACTGTCAAGGTCATATTTTACTGCCTCTGTGGTCTCAGATCCCTTTCCACAGTATTCCCTCTGCGTTTGTCTTTATTGAATTTCATCTTATGTACTTCAGCCATTTCACCAGTTTGTTCAAATCATTTTGAATTATGATCCTAGCCTCCAAAGCATTTGCAACCCCTCCCAGTTTGGTATTAGCCGCAAACTTTATAAGTGTGCTCTCTATGCTGTTATCTAAATCTTTTTTGGTTTTGCCCACCTTTATGAGATCCACATCCCTGCCTCTGCAGGAGCCCAGGTCAGGAGCTGGAGCAGGGAGCAGAGCCATAGACTGAACTGTGACTGAGACCATGGGCAGGAGTGGGGGTGTGGCTGGAGCCAGGGCTGCAGCTGGGACTGGATCTGAGCTGGGGACAGACAGGGGCTGGATGGCACTCCTTCCCTCCCTTCTCCCTGTGAACACGGGCCTGGACCACACCAGGCCCTCTCAGTGTTCCTCTGTGCCTCCCTAGGGGCATGCCCCACAGTTTGAGGATCATTACGCTAGAGCCATGTGACTGCAAGGTGACATTGAAGCAATCTGGAACTTGAAGTAGACCACTGAACACTTGGGTTCTATCCTTACCCCCACCCCACCATGTAGTGACTGGGACCACTCAAGCCACTGGCTGGACTACTGTCTTTCTTAGAGCAGAGGGGTCTACACCCCTTCATCCTGGCTTCCTTCCTTTTCTTGGGTGGACCCCAGCTTCCACCCACCTTAGCAGCGAACTTTGTGGACAGAGGTGGTACAAGAGGGTTCCGCTGCCACCACCCTAGCAAAGGGTGCCATTAGGTAGGGGCCACCAGCAGCACCAGACCTGATACAGGATGGGATGGCATCAATGCGGGCATCTTTTTGTCTCTTTCTCTATCCCCTACTTCCTTTTGTCTACCCCTTCATCATTCCCTCTCATTTTCTCTTCCTTCCTTTTGTACTCATAGGCTATGTCTACACTGGCAAGTTAGTTCGAATTAAGGAAGCTTAATTCGAACTAATTTAAGCCTTAGCTTCACTAGGCTTTCATTAGTTCGAATTAAGGGCTTCCTTAATTCGAACTAATAAATGCGCTTATACTTTTCGAAGGAAGGGTTAATTCGAACGAGTTAGCTCGAATTGACCCAATGTGGCCGTGTTAGTTCGACCTAAGCGCTTAGTTCGGACTAACCGGCACATTGAGCTCAATGCAATTGTATGGCACTTGCTTAGTTCGAACTAAAATTTGCTAATTCAAATTAAGTTAATTCAAACTAAATAAAATTAGTTCGAATTAGTTAGTTTGAATTAACTAATTCAAACTAAATTTGGTAAGTGCAGACATAGCCATAGACACTAAGGTCAGAAGAGACCAATATGATCATCTAGTCTGCCCTCCTGCATAATGCAGGCCACACAACTTCACTCATCCGCTCTTGTGATAAACCTCTAACCTATGACTGAGTTATTAAAGTCCTCAGATCATGATTTAAAGACTTCAAAGTACAGAGAATCCACAAGTGGGCCATGCTCCGTGCTTCAGCGCTACAGCTTCCATGATACAGAGGAAGGCAAAAAAAAACCACAGAGCCCTTGCCAATCTGTCCTGGTAGAAAATTCCTTCCCAACCCCAAATATGGCGATCAGTTAAACCCTGAACATGTGGGCAAGACTCACCAGCCAGACATGCAGAAAAAGAATTCTCTGTAATAACTCAGACCCCACCCCATCTAACGTCCCTAGTATATCTAGCACCAATAGTCAAAAATCAGTCAATTGCCAAACCAGACCACAGGTGCATGGTTTGGTGATTGGGGGCCCCAGGCGAGGACCCTCATAGATCCCCTGCAGCTCCCCCGTTGTCCAGGCTCCACACCTCTGCCTCCCCCCCTACAGCCCTGGCCCCCACTCCATGTCCCCACCACCCGCCACCAGCCCCAGTTCTCCCCTCCAGCTCCGGGTGCCCACTGCTGCTGGCCCTGGCCCCTGCTGTGAGCCCTGTCAGCTCCTTCTCCTATCAAATGAGGCAGATGCAGCTTCTGGGGTAGGCGCCCTACCCCAAAAGCCGCCAGCAGTGCTGTCTCTAGTTCTAATAATAACTCCTTGTATGAAAAGGTTTCAATGACACAGCCCTGGGGCCAATATCCTAGCCCTCAAGTGGCCTTTGTGGAGATTAGAGTTTGAGACCCCTGTCCTAGATAGTGTTATTAGGTTGGCATGCATTTTACATCTTTTATTTGGCTGGTGGTCACACATGATCCAGACCTTATTATTTTACAGCAGTTAAATGGTGTTGATATGGGTCATGTTTTGCATACTCATATTGTTTGTGCTCACACAATAGACCACATATCTGTGGAGTTGAAACATAGTTTGTGTTCTGGTGTTATTTCTCAGCAATATCAAATTTCTGTTTTAATTGATGAGAGTACGAGTTTAAGTAAACTTTCTCATCTTGAAATTTACTTGCACATAACTTTTGATGCAAAAATTGGTCCTGTTACATTTTTTTTTTTTGATCTGGTTGAACGAGGCAGCAATGATGCTGATGGCGTAGTATTAACTTTGCTGAAGTGTTTGACAGCACGTGGCTTCACGGAGGAATTTCTCGAAGATGATTGGTTTAGGTGTAGATGGAGCCTCTCTCATATTAGGCAGTAAGGCTGGTGTTGCTGTAAAATTAAAGACACGATTTCCACTTTTGATAAGTTGGCATTGTTTTAATCACAGATTGGAATTGGCTGTGGCTGATCCTATCAAATGCTGCAGTGAAGTTAATCACTTTAAATCATTCATGGATTCAATGTACGCTCTGTACAGTCAGTAACTGAAGTGCTTGAGAGAGTTGGCTGACTGCGAGTGGTCTGGAAGTCCAGCTTAATAGGACTGGATGTGTACTTGATGTATGTTGGGTTGCTTCTAGCTGCTGCACTGTATGAGCTGTTTGGCGGTCATATGTAGCCCTCCATAGCCACTTCTTGAAAAAAAAATCAGCTGATTTCTCACTAGAAGGGAACGATAAAACAAAATCTGCTGGCAGGGCAAAAAAACTGGAGAATCCAGATTTTTGTTAAAAACTTGGGTCTCATGCTTGATGCTCTGAAGGAACTTGCAGACCTGTCCTTGGCATTGTAAAAAGCTGATGTAACGTTATTTACAGCAAGTAAGTTGATAAGTTGACAAATTCAGGTGTTTATAGCTTGCAGAGAGTGAGATTCAGAGTTCTACCAAGAGGCTTGTGAGGCGATTGCTGCAGGCAGGGCCGGCACAAGGTTTTTTGGTGCCCTAGGTGAGATGTGATTTTGGTACCCCTCTCGCTGACTGCAGCAGCCATGGGCCCAATCCTGCTTTCCTTCCCCTCTCCTTTTCCCCCAAGCAGCTCATTTTCCTAGCTAACCAGCACCTCCTAATAAAATTCACTTCCCCTGGCATTCTTGCATTGTATAACCAAAGGATCAATCTATGGATACCTTAAACAGCCTTCTAAAAGGCTGGCCATTGCATCTTAGAAGATGAAATAATAACCAGAAAGACATTATTGCTATATTAAGTGAAGACAGCAGATTATTGCAAAACAAAAGGTATTGTTGCAACTAAGCTACAATCAAAAAAGTCTAACAACTCAGTCCAGTGAATTACCCGATTTGTACTGGACCACTAGCCTCGCTGATCCATTACTTACCAAATCAGTTCAGACTTAGAGATTCATTACTTCACACTTTTTTCCCGTAAAACACAAGTACAGATCCAAAATATAAAAGATTGCATTTATAAAAATATCAAAGACTTTTATATATATATATATATATATATATATATATATATAATTTACATTTATATATAGTAATATTTAAAACAAATTCTACATCATAATTAAAGAAGTGTAGAACAGTAAATATAATAGCTGTACTATGGATTGACCTGGCAGAGAGAGCTTGTATTTAAAGTACTCTAAATTAATTAATTAACAAAACAACAAGCAGCAGATTTCTGACAGCCTGAGTTTCTAAAACAATTCAGATTTAAGTGAAAGGTACAAAATAACCCTCACTTTTGGTTATCTATATAACGAATTGGTCTTTATTTCTCAAACACTGATGATACCAACACATTGTGTATTTGTGGAGGTCTGACAGCCACAGGCTCCTAAGACAGGGGCACACAGTTCAGATTTTGAAAGCAATGAAGTGGAATTTAAAATATTGTGACTGGAATATTTCCCAAAGCAGGTTAATTGATAGTCTATGAAACATATTAACAATGATGTATGTATTCAAATTCTTATGGTAGTATTTGTTCTTATCACCTGGCATAAAATAATGAGCAGTGAGGGTAGAATTTAACAACACACACCTTGTCTATCCCATGTCCCCTTGTTAGCTCATCCTTAATATGAAGAGCCAGGCAAACCTCAATGTCTTCCATCTAGTCCATTTTCTATCCCATTGCTTTACTGCATGGGCAGTTATGACAACATCCAAGATCTGTAGTGCACATTATAGTGAGCTAAAATCCCCCATCCATAAGAAGTAGAAAGATAGATAAGTTTTCTGGTCCCGGGCAGAAGGGAATCCTTCTAGCCGGGACCCGAGTGGTCCCGGCCAGGAGGAAGAGCGGGAGACCCGCGCTCCAGCTGCCGGCTGCTGAGCAGCTGGAGCGGGGATCCCAGGGAGAAGGGACCGCGGGGCTTCCTTCTTGCCGGGACCACTCAGGTCCCGGCAAGAAGGAAGCCCCGTGGTCCTGGGGAGAAGGAAGCCCCGCGCTCCAGCTTCCCAGCTGCCGAGCAGCTGGAGTGCAGGTCTCGGGAAGAAGGGATCCCCACGCTCCCTCCTGGCCATGACCGCTCGGTCCAGCTAGGAGGGAGCGCGGGGCTCCCTTTGGCCAGGACCACTCAGTCCTGGCTAGGAGGGAGCCACACGCTCCCTCCTAGCCAGGACCGAGCTCCAGCTCCTGGGAAGCCACGAGGTTTTATAAAGTTGACTTTGAACTTATTTAAGTCAACTTAAGCAGCAGCTTAAGTCGACTTAAGGAAATGCCAGTGTGGACGCAGAGTAAATTATGTCGATTTAAGCATGCTTAAGTCGACTTAATTTACTAGTGTAGACGCACCCCAGGAAACATCATCTCTTCCGCTTGGCCAAAGTTCTGGACAGAGATTCATGAGATTCAGAGATTCACCTCCACACTAGATTAATGTAAGTCACTTGTGTCTGAAGCTGGATGAGAAGCACAATGCGCAGGCTCCAGCTGGCACAGATGAAGAGATCAGGCGAATTTAGAGCTTGACCACCTTTAGGAAATGGTGCAAATCTTCCTTTCTGAACTGTGCCACTTATGGTGGAAAGGCTCTCTCAAACACCTGTTATGTCCCCAGCTCCTTCTCCAAACAGCTATTATAACAAAAACCTTACCCTCAAGCAGAGTTCTGACCTCATAAAGTGCCAGTGACTCCATGAAACCATCTGAGGACGTCGCTATTGCTTTTACGTGGAAAGCACCCAAATACATCCGTGATGGGCAGCAGTAGTATTGCCACATGGCTCTTAGGCACTTCCTTTGTCCTTGTGGGTATTATGGTTTACTAGTGTCTGTGGTTGATGAAGCAGACAAAGAGGAAGGGGGACCATGTGTGGTCAGATAGACTATAACATAATGAGTCAGATAGACTATAATATAATGGGTTTTCTTTCTTGCTCTGCCATGTAGGGGCTACAGTGAAGATCTAGAGACTTTTTTGTTCTTGACCAAAAAGCCTGGACCAGTGTACCAAATTCTTGGAAATCTGATGAATTTAGAGAACCTAAACTTGTCTGCAGCTGTTAAACACTTACAGTGATGCATGCTTTAAGTTATGGCATTTGTGCTATTAGCACACAAAGTTACAGAGAAAAGGAATATTTCAGCAACAGTGCAGACATATTCAAAATTATTTCGAGATGTTTGTACCAAGCGCAGTAAATCCAAAAGTTCATAATACTTCCTTACAGCTTCATATTTAATTTACACTATTCTCTTGGTTTTGTATTATTTTTTGATCCTGGAAGCTTTCATGTTTCCAAATTTTATTTAATTCTGTTCTTTTCTGTCGGGTTAAAGGGGGAGATAGGAGTGTGTCTGAGTGGGAAATGAAAGGGAGAATAGTTAATTTTACTTCCAGAAACACCACTGTAATCTAAGTGGAAAATATTGAGACAAACTACCCTCTCTTTAAAGGAATGCTAACATTTTTATATTTCAACTGACTCTATGGCCAAGTTTGCGCTATTTCTCTATCCTTGGTGTTCTCAGTTTAATCTGCAAATATCTTTGACATGTTGTTTTCATCCTTTTGCAAATGATTAATAAAGATGTTATGTAAAATGGTCCCAATCATGGATCAGGAGGAGAAGCAAAGTTCGCTGATGTCCTTGTCCCTCTGTATTTGAGGAATCTAAGCTTTCATTAAAAATAAAAAAATTTAGTTCTAGCTTTTAAGATTGCAATAACAACTTTCCAAATGGAACTGATGCACTCATATCTTTCATGGCAGAAAGAAAGATTCCATCTTCTCTGGCTCATGCTCTGGTCTAGCTCCCACTCTGGTTAGGGGAAGTAGCTCAAAGGAAGCAATAGGCTGTGCAGCAATGAATTTTGTCCCTCAGATCCATTTCAGTAGCTTCATTGGCACAACAATGTATACACATGGTGCCAGAGTCAACAGAGTGACTTTCCTGTCACATCTTAAGATTTCTGATTATGAGGAATGCGTGTGTATATACATCTTTGCATGATCATATGCCAAGCTTCCTTATAGCTACATGAAAGTGGGGGGGGAAATCACCTAGAACCCTGATCTTCCAAAGTATTTAGGCACCTAATGGCCTTTGATTTTAATAGCTGTTCAGGGAGCCTAAATACCTTCGGAGAACTAGGACCTAGTTCTCAAGTTACTGTTCCCCATCGTAAAAGCATAAAGAGAAGTGTCAGGCCATGTCTGTGCAAGCTCTTGACTTTTGTGAAACTTGGCTTTTCCCGTCAATGTTTCTGATTTTGGCTGGTTGCACTAGGTTGGCCAAATGACTGAAACCAGGAAATGGTTTTTAAAAAATAAACACAAAAACATAAGCTCCTATCTGCAATGAATTTCTCTCCCGCTTCTCTGTGGATCACTGTCTTACTTAAACTAGATCGACAGTCTTCACACAACACAAGCAAAACTACCATAGAAACCTATAACTGATAAAGCATGGCGGTAGCAGGGAAACAACTGACAGAACCATTAATTGGGGAATTGTTCTGTAATTTAAAGCTGTACCATCTTTATACAGCTGATTTCTACATTCAGTAACAGCTCAGACTGTGTAACCACCACCACTCGCTCTGCCACTCCCTGTTGCTTAAATGTTTGGAAGTGTCATTGTGAAGTCCCCTTCTGGCCCCACCCCCAGCACCTGATGGCCCCACCCCCGGCACCTGCTGAGAGAGCGGTGGGCGGGGCTGGCACAGGGGCCTGCAAAGGTTGCCGACCCCTGCCTTACTAGCTTAAATAAGGCTTATGCTAACATCAACACTGCACCTAAGCCTAGCTAATCAAGATGAGGATCCAGGGAAAGGAACCCTCCTTTGGAGTAGTTTGGCACTATAGCTCTATTTCTTTCAGACTCCTGCTTTTGTAGGGAGGAAGGAATAGGTTGCAATGACTCTTATAGCAATAATTCCACCAGTCTTGCCCATGGGTACTTTAACACAGGGAAGTAGCATAGAGTTGAACTTTGGATCACACAAGGTGTGTGTACCTCCTGTTAAGTGTAATACCAGAGCAGGTTTTGCGCCTTCGTTCCCTACTTTAGCCTGTGTTAAAAAAGGAGCATCTAGGGGGAATGTTGATGTAACCCCTTTGCCAGGCTGAAACAGTGGCAGCAAAGGACTGGGTTCTATTTCTAGGGGTTCCCAAATAATGTTACACCACCAATTGGCTCGAGCCCCCACCCAGTCTCCTGGGAAATTACACATCACCCCCTGGGCGCCCTAGAAGGGCAATACGTCCCCGCCCGCAAGCAGGAGTCTGAGTGTAACACATAAGAGATTTTATAAAGGCAACATCAAAACGCAGCACTGATTGGGATACAGTGCAAAGATTCCCACAAAAGCCAATAGACAGAACTCATTCCGCCCCCCGGTGTACATAGAGTGTGTCCTCCACTTCTTCATAGCCCCCCGTACTGACCTTTAAAGTTTTACTGTCCACCTCTAAGGAGGGGAAGTGGGGGTGGCCCTCAGCCCTCCCCTCCAATTGTCCTCTGCCACCTCAAGGTCTGCTCACACCACCCAGTGGCCACTCACATCCACTGTCCACTGGCTCCACCTGCTGTCCGCCAGCTCTGCCGCACCGCTGCTGGCCGCTGGTCACACCTGCTGTCCGCTGTCTCCGCCGCACTGCCCGCTGGTCACACCTGCTGTCCCCTGGCACTGCCTGCTGTCTCCGCCGCACCGCCCGCTGGTCACACCTGCTGTCCCCCGGCACCAATCTTCTGCTTGACTTCAGTGGGCTTTTAGTCATTTCAGCTCTCTGGGAAGTTTTGCTTCCCTGGTGATTTCAGCTCAATCAAAACAACAAAAGAGACTCCCCAAGGAGTCTTTAGGTCTACCCTTTAACAATGGGCAGGGAGGTAGGTGTTTGCTTAAGGCACAGCTCCAGCAGAGCTAGTGCTCACACCTCTCCCCACCTAGTTTTACAACTCTGAAAACTAGGGTTGCTCACTTTTCCAAGTTCTCTGTTGCTGATGGTGACTTTCCATCAGCTTCTAAGGCTATGTACACACGACAAACTTGTCCCACAACAAGCTGTTGTGGGACTAGGAAAGCGCTATAAATGTAGCACTTTTGTGTGTGTATACATGCTCCTTGTATCGCAAAGGAGCATTCACACATGTGAAGCTCCTTTGCGATACAAGGAGCAGTGCATGGTGGGCACCTGTCCCACCATGCACTACCCACAGCCAGCCTAGTACAGCTGCAGGGTTCGGATGGCGGCGGGGGCTGTGAACCCCTGCAGCTGGAGTAGGGGGCTGGCCTGAACCGGCGAGGACAGCCGGTTCGGGCCAGCCCCCTAGCTCAGCCCCGGGGCGTCAGGTGGCGGCGGGAGCTGCACGCCTAAGCGCCGCAGTCCCCGCCGCCACCGAACCCCTGCAGCTGGACTAGGGGGCTGGCCCGAACCGGCTACCCTCGCCGGTCCAAGGGGCCAATCCCCCAGAGCCGCCGAACCTGGCAGCTCCAATAAAAGTCAGTTTCACTGCTCTGCTAGAGCAGTGAAATTGACATATTTGACAGCTCCAATGTCCCAGAGTGGCCTGGATTGGCACTCTGGGACATTTCCAGAGGCTGTCTATTGCGGAAAATCCGTCCACACGAGCACTACCGTGGAACAGCTGTTCTGCTGTAAGCCTAACCACTCTCGATTGGAGTGGTTTAACTGTTGCGGGGCAAGAGGGTGTTGCTGCGCAACAGGGAAAATGATCGTGTGGATGCCCCAAGCTTTATTGCGCGGTAAGGAGCCTTAGTGTGCAATAAAGTGATCGTGTGTACATGGCCTCAGTCAATAACAGATATACAATCAAAAGGTAGCATATCATGAAAGAACAATATTTCCTTCCCCCCTTCTGCTAAAGACATCAGATACAGAGGATTTGCACCAGCCACACACACCATCTCCCATCATGTCCAGTCTCTGGGTGAAATTATGCTGAGTGTCATGCAAATACAAAACCCAGGCAAATCAGTTGCCCCCCCTCCCTGCTTAGCTGCTAAGCAAGAGAGGCTCTCAGATTCTTAACCTTGCTTACATCTACACTTCTATATAAACTCAGGATTAGTGGGCCTCAGGTCTGCAGACTTTGAGCATCCAGACTGATTGGTGATCCTAGGCTGCAAAATTTTGCATCTTGATCCAATACCTGGGCAACGGTGTCCACACTGTGATACACGGCCCTGAGTTAAAGCTTTGTACCCTCTGGAAATGTGTCTGATCTAGCCCTGTGTTCATAGGGATGGGTATGCAGTGTGGAAAAACTTGACAGTCCAGTCCAAATGTTACAGGAATTCGTCATAGCCCTCCAACACATTCTGCTAAGCTGCCTTTTGGGTCAGCTTGATTCCGGCAACCAGCGCCAGCAAGATGGCAGATTCACCCTTTGACAACTTCTCTTGCTCAGGCGTTCACGCTTAGGTCAGGAAAATGGGCAGCGCTTTTATGAGACACTGGTGGACATTTTGCCAGCTTTTTCCTCACCTCCTGCATGCGTCTGACAGAGAAAGGACAATACAGACATGGCGGATTCAAACTAGCTGATTCTGATCACAACTTTCTATATAACCACTGATGCCCCCTACATAGACCAGCACTTCGGGAGCAGTGGGTCCAGAATATTCATATGATGAAAACTACATTTCTGGAGCTCTCCTGACCCTCCAGCCTCACGATGCATATGTCTGTGAAGAGGGCCATACCGGTTCAGCAGCAGATTGCTATAACCAGCTGGAAGTTGGCTACCCTGGCCTGCTCCAGTTCTGATGCTAATCAGTTTGGTGTCGGAAAGTCAACTGTGGTTAAAGTGATGGTGGAGGCTTCTGAGGCAATCAGGTAGTGAACATAAAAAATGCTTACTAACCTTCTGTAACGGTTCTTCTTCGAGGTGCATTGCTCATGTCCATTCCATGCTAGGTGTCTTCATGCTACCTACACTGTTGCTGGAGATTTTTTCCTTTTGTGGTATCTGTAGGGCTGGCCCTAGCGCCAACACAGCAGAAGTCAGGGAATGCCGTGTTGTCTTGGAGAGGCATATGGAAGAGGAAGAATAGTATAATTATGAATGTATTTGGTCAACAATACTGACACTGAATAAGGTACTGTCACATCACACAAAATGGATGCTGCCACTGCAGAGAATAACGGAAAGAATAATTTTTATTATGGATGAGCTGACTGTTTATGAAATGGAGAGAACTGGGGCATATAGTCGATAGGTTGATGTAGATAGATACCTGTACAGTTTTTTTCCTTTTTAATGATTCCAAAACACCTCCCAAACAACATAAGTACAATATACTACTGGATTATATTTATGATTCAAAGAAAGCACCACATTGGTTCAGTTAGGTTTTTCTATTGTAGCATGAACTTCCAGCCATCTGCATTGCAAGTGATACATGCACTCTCTACCTAGGTCAGCATATAACAAAGCAAAATAATTTAAACCAAGCTAACCCCTTTAACACCAGAGATTCTATCTTTGAGAGCTCTCTCTCGCTGTAGGTCTGGTTTTCCTTCCTCCCCCCCTCTGAAAGAAGTTACTTCACAGTCCACCAGCACCCAGGTAACAAAGTCCACCTGCTGGATTGATTTTGTCAGAGGCACAGCTCTGCTTCACTTTTCCCGCTTATGTGGTTTTCTCTGAAGGAGAACAGGGATGGGTAGTCACTTGGCCACAGTTATTTCCTGGTAGGGCCCAATTGCCGTGTACTGCTGTCATACTATCTGCTGCCCGTGTTTGATCTCGCAAGCCTGAATTGCTGAATCACCCTTGTTAAAATGTGAACCTGTTCCAGAAAGTTTAGATAATCCAGCTAGGGTGAATAGACCACATCAACCTTATCTTTGCTACAAAAAAAGGTGTCTTTCTTCAAAATCCACAATAGAGACCACTTGGAGAACATTAAAAGGCTATGATAACTTCTCTAAGAGTAATGATTAGCCAGAGAAGTTTACTTCTTTCCTACTAATATTGAATGTTCATTTTAAGAGAAACTTCCTCTTATACAGCAAAAAGAATAGAGTACAATAGACAGGAGAAACCCATTATGACTGAGGTCTTGTAATCAGGACAATCTATCAGGCCTTCTTCCAAATATCGCCTGGTATGTGAAGCATTAAACATATATATTTTTAAAGCTCACAGCGCTATTAGGCACATTTGGGACAACTTTAACTGTTAAAAAAAAATATGTATATAAACATTAGGCCGAATTCACTGCTGGCATAAGTGGATGCATTCATCAATGGATTCTACCCATTTATGTTATGGGTAAATTTACTATATCATTTATAAAAACGCATTATTCCACTCTGCATCAAGTGCTTTTAAAGTGGCCCTTTATAAAGATCAAACAGAGCTATAACTTTTTTTTGTAATGTGAGAATATTATATACAATACTGGGTAAAGCTACCTCATTTCCGATGAGATTGGGCAAGGCACCTGTTTCCTATTTCTGTTATAGACTGGCAGAACATTTTGTTTATGCTCTGGGGTCTCAGTTAATAAACCCATACTCTTGTATGTAGCTACCAACATTACTGCATTTAACAAAGCAGATAAGAGAGAAGAACCCTGCTGCCTGAGAGGTTAATGGGGAGAGTTGATATTGAGGAGGAAGGACCACTGGAAAAGGGAAAGAGGTAGAAGAGGAAATAGGAATAAAGGAAGCAAGACAATTTAAGACTCTTCTCTTCCTTGCTTAACGTCAAATAAAATACTGTTTTGGTTAGTTTTTCAGACTTCTTGAGCTTGGGCAAAAGACGTTTTAGATACCAGTAACAAAAAAAAAAAAAAAAAAAGCAACCCCCAAGCTCCCTGAAAAACAAAAAAGCGTGTGGCACATCAGCTTTCATTTGCTTAATTCATGCTGAAGGATACATGTGTCAGAAGACAGAGGGTCTGTTTCTCAATTTAACCATGCTGGTCATGTAAAAGGACCTTGGTGTAAACGAGACACAAGCCAAGCAGATCATTGAGACTATACTATATGATAAAGGAGGCTCCTTGTATTATGGAAGCCCCTGGGCTGCATTTAACCAACAAAAATGAATTATTATTAAAAATGATAGTGCACATGTTTAGCAACTTTCATTTAAGGCCCCGTAAGTTTTTACAAACAAATATTTTGGCCTCAACAGCCTGGTGAGACAAATGGTACTTGTTATATTACATTTAGTTGGTGTGAGTCATTAAAGGATATTCAGGGTGAACAGAAAATGTGTCGGTTGGTTGATTTTAAGAGCTGAAATCAATATGCTTAAAAACTACATTTCAAAAACATATCATATTATTTCCTTCTACATTTACCTGCCAAAAACCTGAGTGCAGGGTTTAATGTTCTAATGCAAACAGTGAGGTCACCTAAGAATGTAAAAGCAATGTACTTCCTCCTCTATTTTAGGTGTTAGTGAGATGTAGAACGGGTGCAAGAGAAACACGAAACCTTGAACTAAAGTGTTGGCAGCTAGGAAGTCTTAACTCTTCAGTTTAAAAACAATTGTGAAGAGCAAAAGCAGACATAGGTTCACCCTCCCCAGCTATCCCTCTGCTGGACTGGCTTGGTGATTGGAAAGGCTGGTTGAGACTGTTGATGACCTCAACCATCATTTTCATACTAATTATTATTTATTTGTATTGCTATAGCACCTAGGAACCATACACTTTCTGCTCAAAATTTGTGCTTGAGATCAGGGATATCCTGAGCCATAAGTAAAATGAAAGGATTGCTTGGCCTGGCTATGATTAATCACTAATTGGCATCGCCAGTTATGCAACAGGGATTTAAGGCAAGCCAATCTTGTGGTAATGGTTTGCCTCGTACTGCCTGCGAGGCCCGTCCTCTGGAATCTGAATTGTTTTGGCAGTCAAGCTGGGGACAGAGTTACGTTAGCAAGTACTGGAGTCTAGTAACAATGGGGATCTGGTGGAGATACCGTGGGCAGAGAGTGAAGATGAACCCACAGAACTTGAGGGGTGGAGGGCTGTGCTGACTAGGGAAAGCCACAAAGGAAGCAATTTGGAGACAGGGAGAGGCCTGATTGATTATTAGCAAAGAGTCTTCTTAAACCTTGAGAGGGCTAGGCCTCAGTGCTAGAGAGCACTTTAATTGGCTGGGTATGAAGCCTGGGTACTGGAAAGGAGCCATATGCTTCTCCATCCAGTTCAGCTCCATTCAATTGAAAGCTCTTTCAGGGGCTGCATGCAAAATTTAAAACTTGTCAGAAGATCCAGGCTCTGTAAGGCAGCTGGAGCAGTTACCCAGCATACAATAGAGGGGTACATCTGAGGGGCCGCCCTCTGAGCTGGCGAGTTTCCACTAATCATCCCCCATCCAGCCCAGCCATCTATAAAAGTAGTTTAAACAGCAATTTGTTGACAAAATGGATTGGGATCCCAAACCGTGGTGGCAGATACAGGAGTAACTAATTGCATTGCTACAGAGATAGGGCAGTGATGCAGTCACTCTCATGCACAGTTTATTCCTCCCCAGGTCTACATGTGCAGTCACGAGCCAAACTTAATGAAGAGTAATTGATCCTGTGTGCAAATAAAAAGTTAGTAGGAGGGATACTTACAGTAGTCTTTCATCTCTGATTTGAGCAGTACTGAAAGGAAGAACTTGTCATCATAACATCTATTTGAGAAAACTGGTTTGAAGGAGATGCCATTTTTCTTCATCAGACATTACTTTTATTTTACCCCAAAAGGTTTACTTGCCAATTTCAACATCTGGTTTTATTCTTTGGCATTTCCTATTCCATGAAGAACACCACCTTACTTCACAAGCCAAGCAAATTATGTGAAACAATTTCTTTCAGTAAATAATGGCCAAAAATCATAATAGACTCATGTTTAATGTCAATTGTGAAATGTTTCACCACTGCAACCTGAGTTATGCTCAGGGAAAAGTGAACAAAGTACTTTAATTGCTTAGGAAGGGTGGAGGTGTGTTCCGGGAGGGAGGGCTGGAGGAGAGCGAGAGAAATCTAATGAATGTGTATTACCCTGCAGAAAGTAGTTTCTGGAAGTCAGATGAGTACAAGAAGAAAGCTTCCTGTACATCTGTGCTCACATGCAAGTGTGAAACCAACCACTTCCGTTCAAAAACTAAACTTGGTAAAAATAAAATAAAATGAAAAAAACCCAGTAGCTCAAATGTTGCCACTACTGGTTTGAGAAGTGAGTTCTTGCACAGCTAATTATTTGGTATAAACTTCTTTAATGCATCCACATGTTTCAGAAAATGTGGGTACAACCACAGGTGTTGGAAAATATCTTCTGGAGGGTTTGGAGTCTGAAATGGCAGTATAAGAGAGAAGAAGGCTACTGGATTAAGAGCTTCTCTGCATAGGGGATGTACCAGTTTAACTAAAGATGGGAAGTTAAACCAGTGAAAACCCCACTATGGACATTCTTTGGTTAAGAGGGGCTGTTTACAATTTAGCCTTAGGTACAGATTTATACTAAACCGAAATACGCCACTTTTTTGTGCTGATTATATATATATAAACCTTTTCAATTTTTTCATATAATAAACCGAACAAATTTGAGGTGCCGTTATATGGAGCACATACAAAAATGCTCAACACCCAAAACCAAGAGAAGATCTTGCTATTTACATAATGTTTGGGTTCCCCTGCATTAACTGCAGTATTTCCAGCACACAGATTTTTATGGCACATCAAAAGAAACAAGCAGAGCAAAGAGTTCAATGCAAAGAGAGAAAGCAATAGATAATTAGCCAAAGAAGGGCCCAGTAAAAGGCCCCTTTAAAATTCAGAAGTGGTAAGAGTGGTGGTTTTTTAAGAAGCAGAAAGAAATTAAGACTGATGTCAAAAGGGAGCGCGTTCTGTGTAAGTCCTACTGAAGCAAAAGGGCCATTTCTGTTAACCAGGATGGTGATGAACTTTTAAAGAAAATGATACGCTACAGCGATTCAGGGCGATGGAAGAGCAGCACTACTCGGACTGTACGAGAAGAGTCTGCATCAATTATTAAACTGTGGAAACCCACAAACTCTCTAAAGGTGAGTCATACTTCTGCTTTAAAGTAATGTAACAATGAATCCTCTTCTTCTTCATGACTTCTCAGTAAAGAGGAGAAGTAGAGAGAACCCCAACAATGCTGTTTAGTTATCACTCAAGTGTTTGCAAGAACTCTGTTTTATTCTGTCTCCTCTTCCAACTACCTGTGCGCGACACGAGCTTCCTAGTACCCTTCCACCCGCTTTGTCTGGGGAATTCAGCCATTACAGGCCTATGTCCCACTAGCACATCATCCCACCCAAACAAAACTGAGTAACAACAACATTTCAGAACTCACAACCCAATAACACAACATACAATTATAAACAATGCTCCATCAGGCTGTGATGTGCCTGCACTATTGCTTGGACCCATAGGGCTCCAGAGGAACATCAGCTCTACTGTTTTCAGGAGGCAGCAACCCACTAGTTCTTAACCGGCTGTGATTGGTGCCTGTCAAAGACCCTCCAGAGCAAAATGGTAGACTCAGTGCACTTGTCTCCCTCCCTTCTGGGATTAGGAAAGACAACACCTAATCCTCTGAAGTACATGTCCATCTAGGATGAGAACATTATATGACCACAGGGCAACCTCTTGGGACACCACTGCTATTTTCAACTACTGTTTCTCATCATAGAGATGCACAGTGTCATGTTTATGAAATGGTGGCCCGAAATCATACTGAGTTTTTGTTTTCTTTTACTTGTCTCTTTATTGTGTGCAAGTCCCCAGTGACTCCGATCTCAGTTTCCAACAGTGCAGACATTCTTGTTTTCTGATTTCTTTTGATCAGAGGGTCAACAAGTGTCATTAGTTGTGCTCTGTACTGTAAGATTGCTAAATAAGGTTATGTCTACACTTAGGGATTTAGGTCGACTTAAGTCAACCTTATTAAGTCGACTTAGAGAGTCCAGACAGGACTCCTAAGTTGACTTAAAGTGGGCCTTACTAACTTGACTTAGAGAGTCTATACTAGTTAGGTCCAGGGAGAGCCAGCTCCCCAAGGCAGCAAGCCCCGGAGCGGTCTGGGGGAGAAAGGAGTTTGGAGCTCCCTTCTGCCCCGGACCGCTCAGCTCCCTTCTGGTCGGAACTGCTCAGGTCCCAGGCAGAAGGGAGCCCTTCTAGCCAGGACAGAATGGTCCCGGGGAGAAGGAAGCCAGCGGCTCCCCTCTGCCTGGGACCCCCACGGGTCCCAGCAAAAAGGGAGCTGCCGCTTCCTTCTTGCTGGGACCCACAGGGGTCCGGCTAGAAGGGAGCATGGGCCTGCAGCTCCCTTCTGGCTGGGACTGGGCTCCAGCTGCTGGGAAGGTTTCCTGCCAGCTGGAGCGTGGTCCCGGCTAGGAGGGAGAGCGGGGCTCCCTCCTAGCCGGGATCCGAGCACAGGTCACAGCAAAAAGGGAGCGCAGGGCTCCCTTCTCTCCAGGACCCCCGCAGGTCCCAGCAAAAAGTGCACTCCAGCTGGCGGGGAGACCGTGGAGGCTTCCCAGGAGACTGAGTGCCAGCAATTGCCGGCACGGCTGCCCTCCAGCTCCCGGGAAGCCTCTGGGGGCTTCCCAGGAGCTGGAGTGCGGCCCCAGCCAGAAGGAAGCTGCAGGACTCCATTCTGACCTGGACCTCTGGGGTCCCAGCAGAAAGAAGTCTGTGCTTCCTTCTAGCCGGATCCCCGCGGGTCCCAGCGAGAAGGAAGCGGCGGCTCCCTTTTTGCTTGGACCCGCGGGGGTCCTGGAGAGAAATGAGGCGGCAGCTCCCTTCTTGCCAGAATCCGCGGAGGTCCTGGAGAGAAGGAACCCTCGCTGTCCCTTCTTGCTGGGGCTGCTTGGCCCCGGCTAGGAGGGAGCAGGGGCTCCCTTCTCCCCGTGCCCTAAGTCGACTAAGTTGACTTAGGGCGTCCACACTGTTTAAGTCGACTTAAGAAGTTGACTTAAGCATTAAAGTCGACTTTATAGAAGGTTTTATAAAGTCGAATTTAAATTTTCTTATGTCAACTTAAGCAGCAATTTTCTAGTGTAGACACACCCTATGGGTCAGAGTCCGGTGTCATGGTCTTCTCTGCCTTAATTGTCTTTTCTGGTACTGTTTTGTATTCTCTGGCGTGCCTATGTGTACCTTCAATAAGCTTCAATCTCAACTGGAGGATTTCCTTTTCTTGGCAAATTTATTATATTGCTTTGTCAATATTGGGATCTCTCACACTGAGTTTTTTGTCTCAGATTTCAGTCAGACTCTGTGGTCTCTTATCAGGAACTCAGACCCCAAAAAGTGCAAGATAAGCTCTTCAGCTTTAGATCATTCACAAACAAAGGGTGGTTTCAACTTCTCTTCACACTACTTAAAAAAAATCTGTCTCGCTCACTAGACCTTTCATATTGTTTAAAAACGTCTCAGAGGTTTCATTTTTATGTGGAGTGCAGTGCTGTACAAATTTCTGTACTGGTTTCCTGGTTAGCCTCCTCAGTCCGAGTCAACTGAAAGCTATTTTACACTTTAAATGCATCAAACCAGCTATTGAAAGGAACTTGTGCACTGAGTATTCACCCCCACACAGTACCAGCAGTAAAATGAACTAAGAAAATACCCTGGGTGGAAGAATGGAGCAGTCCCAGATCTCTGGGAATGTAAGAGAATTAGAGAGCTTCTCAGTTGAAGCTCTCTGGAGATGTAAGACACAATTAAAGAAGATTTAAACAGCACTTCACTGTGTGTGCAGCTGGGGTTAAAGTAAGGGGAAACGCACTGGAACGCAGCTCTGGGGCCTCCAAATTTGAGGGACCAGAGTTCCGGGGCACCTAAAAATAGAAAAATCCAGCAGAACGCATGTTCCGCCCTGCCCTGGCTGCAGGCAGGTCCTACGCCCCACTGTTGTTAATCACAATACTTATTGTGTTATGCAGTGTTTGCTAGTTTGTGGCAATAATTGCTATAGACAAACGCCATATAAAACTATAAAATATTTTTATGGAGTGATAACCAGTTCATGTGGTACTGAGAAGTGGTTGCAAATGCCTACCTGGGCTGGGGCTTGTACATGCATGAAGGGGCCCAGATAATACAGGGACTCGGAGATTAGGAGGGTTCCGGAGCCTGTCAAATTATACTTTAACCACTGGTGTGCAGCAGTCAGGGCCAGCTGTCCCCCTTTTTGCTGGTCTAAAAAGTTGTTAGGTGGGCAATATTACTGCACCTTTCTTCTCTTCTAGCCTTGAGCCACGAGCTGAGTGTTGAGCGGTGGCACTGATTGGGCAGCAGCTTTCACAGACATCACTCTGAGGTGCCCAGATGGAGACAAAAAGTCTAGACACTGAAAACAAGCTTCTGGTGTTTGTGATGAAGGGCTGCCGGACAAGAAAACAGCATCACGGAGAAGCTCAAGCTAACAAATTTTGGGAAACAGATTTTGAAAACAGACACATTAAATGGGAAGAAGCCAGGAAAACTAATGAGAGCAACCTCGTCATCATCTAGGTAGGAAATCAGACATGAGTTTACAAATGGCATGGTTATAAAATAAGGCCAGTGCTGTTTTGGGTTGCAAATGCAAAGGCATTTCACTAAGCAGGGCAACATTAGTCATTTTCTGTATGGCTCTTCTGTGACCACGTGGAGTGTTATACTTAGTTCTGAGCAGGCTCACCGGCCTAAATATAGACACATTTAAAGAGTGACCAAAAACCACAGACTGAAAGATGTCTACGCTTGGCTAAGGGATGACCAATGAGGAAGATGGTAACACGCTACAGCACTAGTGAAAGTTTGAAATCACTAAAGAGAAAAATTAGAGTGAAACACAGTGTTATAAGTAGAAGGGGGTGCAAGAAAAACATTAGGATGACTATAAAGCAAAACCTCCTGACGGTAAGGATTATTAGCTAGTGGTCGTGTCTCCCAGTGAAGGTCACAGAAGCCTTAGGACTTTTAAAACTGACTAACGCACTAAGGAATACATTGTAGGGGAAATCCTGTTCTGTCAGGAAAACGAACTGAATTATCTAATAGGTTCTTCCAGTCTCTGACTTCTATGAATCCACAATAGATTCAAATAAAATATAAAATTACTGTCCCTCTCTGCCCCCTGCAAATTTCTATCACTTCTTCATCCAGTATGAATGTATGCTGTTGAAATCATCTCTTGCGTTTACTAAAGAGCTTTCTCTAAAATAAATTCTCTTTTCCTATTGCAAACACAAAAAATACGCTTTCAAAGTGGAAGATTTCATATTAGTGGAGAAGCTGATTATAATTAAACGCAACAGTACAGTACATTGCACTGTGCGACTGAAATACATACATCTCTGCTCTAAGACACAATGACCACATCTCTCTGTTCATGATAACTGGTGAACCGTGCAGACAATTCTCAATTTAGTTTTTATGTGGGCACTTCCTTGTTGCTTCAATGTAGTCAAATACATTTTGTTAATAGCTTCGTAGATGTTCGTGAAGCTTCTATCCCTACCGTCATGATTTCCTGATAAGAAATTAGAGCTAATAGTACTCAAGAGAAATATTTCCTTATGATTAATTAACCTCTGATCCTTTCCTCTAACTGAATCATAACATCACTTGGATATGAAGATCTGATAGTAGGTTATCTACTTTCACCTCCCATTGCAATAGGAGTGATTTAACTAGCCAAGAAACTGTCTGTAATGATGACTAATTGAACCCTGACTGTCTCCTGGGAGTGATGATTCCTGTCTCTTTAGCAGCTTGTGCTATTACTTAACTGTTCTTACAACTGTCGTTATTTATAATATTTAGTCAATTACCCACTTCCCACAAGAACTGCTTCTTTCTCAGCTTTAGTTTGAGTAATGGGTGTTCCATGTTTATGTAACTCTTCTATGTTTCTGTAGTGTTATATCACCACTCAACAACCTTGTCTATAGCCAGAACATGGTCAATTCTCATCATCTTTTTCTTGGAGGTCTTGCTTTCCAAACACAAAATTTGTTGCTGTCTCCTGAACCTTCTCGGATGTGTTTGTTTTCTAAAATGTGCCACGTGGTGTAGAATACAACTCCTACTAGGACCTAAATCATCAGTGAGGTTTCTACCTGCAGTTCAATGTGAGTGCAAGAAGGCCGCTTGCCTAAAGCAGGGAGAAAAACCTTGATGCTTGTACGAACTGAACAAATATAGCACTATAGCACATGATCAGAGATACCCAAAGAGAAAATCAGACCTCCCTAATCTCATGAAAACCGTTAGGTTAATAGAACTGATTGGGTCTGTCAGAGTGTGTGTGGCTATGCTTTTGCTAGATAGCTCTGTTGACTGGATTTCTTTGTGGTTCAGCAGGGAATGAACATGGTCCAGAATAATCAGCATTATCTGGGAGATCAGGAACCACACTACATCAGAAGCTATCAAACCAAATATCACCGGTATTCTTCGTACATCTTGTGTGCATACCACAATAGAGATCCCTTAATACCTCCTGTCTTTTAACACAATGCCACACAGGCCACAAAAGGGAATGCTAATGGTGACAGATACTTCTATAGGCCTAGCACTCAATTCTGGTATACCAGCAAAGTTGAATTTATAGAGCCAAATAAGCTGTTATTTCTATGTCCATAGTCCCTGGGACAGTCAAGCACAATGCACCAGGAAGAATAGCAGAGCATCTCAGGGCTGGTTACCAGTATAATAAAATCATTAAACACGAAGAGTAGGATTTTCAGAAGTCATCACTGTTGACTTAACTTTGATCCAATTGAAATCATGTGAGTTTTACCAATGATTTCAATGGAAGCAGAATTAGGCCAACCCCATGGCTTTTAAAAATCCCTCCCAGGTAACTTCTCCAGCGAACTAAATTAGTGTTTAAAGGACAAGAGAAAAACTGTTGAACTAGAATAAACTTAAGAACTTTTTGTGTTAGTTTTGGCTGCAGTTAATAAAGCACAATTTCTCCCATCACCTTTGGACAGAAACTTTTTAAAACAAAGGTGTGCTGCAGATATCTTCTTAGATTTAGCAGAACCTGGTCAACTCCTGCCTGCTTTGTAACACACGCAGGGGACAGGGAGAATTGCATATTGTCTATGCCTGAGGAAATTATTCTCCAGGGATGGGCTACTGAACAGTTTGTATGAAGGATACAATCAGCAAGGGGCTGCTTCCTTTCTCTGTAACCTTTTCAACCATGAAGATTCAGCCTTCACAACCCAAACCAAAATGTCACTGTTGTGTTAGTCCTACTTTGAGAAAAGCACAAACTCACCTCTCAATGAAAAGTGTGCCCCAATTTAAATGTTAGTGTTTTTAAACAAAGAACATTAAATGCACCAAAGAACACTCATGCAACACGAAGGTAAAATCACACCAAAAATGCCATTGCAAAATGAAGGTTAATGCACAAAATATCAGAAGATACAAAACAGAAAAGCTTCTCAGAGAAACACGGACTCACCCATGTGGTTCAAATACAGTATTACCAAATTACTAGCTAGGATTCTGAGGTTTGATAGACAGCCAGGCCACAGCCCAAACTCTAATTTTGTGGGTGCAGTTTTTGCACCCACAAATACCTCTACCTCTAGCAGCAGCACTTGGACATCTAAATATCTGCAGCTGTAAGTGCAAACAGTTACTTAGATGTCCAAATGTTAACAACTGCTGTGGCTGCAATTTGTGAATGCAATTTTGTGCTTGCAAATTTAGAGACAATTGCTGAAAATCAGGCCTGAGTATAAACTTTATACGAAATACGTGGACTGAGAGTGAATATATTACTATGAAAAGCTGAATTTTTCATCTGCTGACAACTGTCTTAAATTTTTAACCTTCATGTGTTGTTAATATAGTACTATGTATATATTTATTATTTTTAAAAAATATTTAATACACAGGTTTCTGTAAAAAAAATTTATTGTCCATATAAAAGTGCCAAAATATCCACCAACACTGTAATCTAGTTCAACAACCAGCTTAATCTAGTAATCAAAAATGCAAGCATTTTTATTCACATTTTTTAAAATCAAATTCCTGTCACATGTTTCCACAGTAACCCGAGTCCCTAGAAAGTGGGAAATTTGCATTCCGGTTGGCTGCTGTAGTCCATATGTCCAAGTTCATATAGGCACGGAATGGGTTAAACCTTGGATAATACTCCTGCTTACACAGAACTGCTTGGTTCTCAACATGAGCTGAGTGTTGAGTGGTGGCACTGACTGGGCAGAAGCTTTCATAGACATCACTCTGAGGTGCCCAGATGGAACCAAAAAGTCCAGACATTGGAGACAAGCTTCTGGTGCTTGAGAGGTAGGGCTGCAGGACAAAAAAAAAAAAAAAAAAGAAAGCGTCATGGAAAAGAAAGCATCATGGAAAAGTGCAAGCAAATATGTTTGGGAAACAAACTCTGAAAACACACACACTTAATAGGAGGAAGAAGACTGGAGAGCAGAAATGCTGAGAGAAACCCAAGGATCCTACAGATAGGAAATTAGATGTGAGTTTAACATATGAAAAAAGCTCTCTTTTCCTATTGTAAATACAAAATTACATTTTCCAAATGGAAGGTTTTCATCCTAATGTAGGAGAAGGTGATTATAACTAAAGACAACATTGTAATATACTGCACTTAAACTGAAATAAACCTGTCCCATACTCTTCCATTCATCTGCTAAACTTTTCTCCGTGGGGTCAGGCATGATGGGTCAGAACGAGTGCTCAAAGATTCATGCACAAATCCAGCTGAAATTAGTTTGAGTTGCATGTATACCTCTCAGACAAAATCTGTGAAAGTTACCAACAGCACCAGGCCTGTGCATGATGCTCTACACAATTTCTGACTTCCCTTTCCTGTTTTTAATTTTAGATTTGTTTATGCTGTCAGCACTTTTTGCAGTCTATCCTCAACTGAAATGTGATTTTTGGAGAAGCAGGGAGGGAGGAAGAAGGTAAACAGATTATTCAAATCCAAAACGAACATCTCAAGGGCCTCAATACAATTTTCAAGTAAAATGACCTCAAAACTAAACCCAAAAGAAAGTTAGCCAAATATTTGTGACATATATGATGTTAATTTTGTTAGCACTGTTCAAAGCCACATTCTACTGGAAAGAAAGGAGGAGAGAAAACTTGTGTGTGAATGAGGAGAAGGGATTGAACATAAAAATGGCCAGACCAACAGTCTTTCTAGCCCAGTATCCTGTCTTCTGACAGTGACCAATGCCAGGTGCTTCAGAGGGAATGAACAAAGCAAGTAACCATCAAGTGATCCATCCCTGTAGCCCATTTCCTGCTTTTGGCAGACAGAGGCTAGGGACACTTCAGAGCATTGTTTTGCATCCCTGCCCACCTTGGCTAATAGTCAACCATGGAGCTATCCTGCATGAACTTACTAAGTTCTTTCTTGAACCAAGTTATAGTGTTGGCCTTCACAACATCTGCTGACAGAGAGTTCCACAGTTTGACTATGTGTTATGTGAAGAAATACGTCCTTTTGTTTGTTTTAAACCTGCTATTAATTTCATTTGGTGACCCCTAGTTCTTGTGTTATGAAAAGAAGTAAACAACACTTTCTTCCTTTCTAAATGAAGAAGAAGAGGTTACTTACTGTAACTGGTGTTCTTCGAGATGTGTTGCTCCTGGCCATTCCATAGTAGGTGTGTGTGCGCGCCTCATGCACGGAACGCCGGAATTTTTTCCCCTAGAGATCCCGTAGGGCCAGCTGTAGCGCCTCCTGGAGTGGCGCCGTTGCGGCACCTCTATATAACCCACAGCCGGCCCTACCCTCCCCAGTTCCTTCTTGCTCTTATTCCGAGCGGGGATGGAGGGTGGGAAGTGGAATGGCCAGGAGCAACACATCTCGAAGAACACCAGTTACAGTAAGTAACCTCTTCTTCTTCTTCTTCGAGTGATTGCTCCTGTCCATTCCATAGTAGGTGAATCACCAGCCTTACCTTGAGGCGGCGGGTCGGAATCACAGCTTAGCTGAGAGCAGGATGGCTCTGCCGACTGCCGCGTCCTCTCTCGCTTGCTGAGTGATCGCGTAGTGTGCCGCGAAGGTGTGGACTGAAGACCAGGTGGCTGCCTTGCAGATGTCCACTAACGGCACACCCCCCAGAAAGGCCGTCGAGGAGGCCTGTGCCCTTGTCGAGTGCGCCTTGATCGGGGGCGGTGTAACCTTCGCCCGGTTGTAGCATTCGCGGATGCACTCGACTATCCATCCAGAGAGCCTCTGCGAGGAGATGGGCTCTCCTTTCATTCTGTCCGCTACTGCCACGAACAGCTGGGTGGACTTGCGGAAAGGTCTTGTCCTGTCTATGTAGAACGCCAGGGCTCTACGCACGTCTAGGGTATGTAGCCTGCGTTCCCTGTCCGAAGCATGTGGTTTGGGGTAAAACACAGGTAGATAAATGTCCTGGCTGGTGTGGAAAAGGGACACCACTTTTGGTCGGAAGGCCGGATGCGGGCGCAGCTGCACCTTGTCCTTATGGAAAACCGTGTAGGGTGGATCTGCTGTCAGGGCCCGTAATTCTGATACTCTCCTGGCCGATGTAATGGCCACGAGGAAGGCCACCTTCCAAGACATGCACAGCAGTGAGCATGAAGCTAGAGGCTCGAAGGGCGGGCCTGTCAGCTGAGTCAGGACCAGGTTTAAGTCCCATTGCGCCACCGGTGGACGGGTGGGGGGAAAGAGCTTATCAAGGCCTTTGACAAAACGCTTCACCATCGGGGCCGAGAAGACTGTGCCCCCTTCCGCTCCCGCATGGAAAGCTGAGATGGCTGCCAGGTGGACCTTGACCGAAGCGGTTGCCAAGCCCGACGACTTGAGATGCCATAGGTAGTCGAGGATATCTGGGAGTGGGGCTGATCCCGGATCGATCCCCTTGTCTGACATCCAGGCCGAGAACCGTTTCCACTTTGCCCCATAAGCGGAGCGTGTAGAGGGCCTTCTGCTGTTAAGCAACACCTCCTGGACCTCCCCCGAACATAGTCGTTCGTTCGGGGTTAACCACTCAGGTACCACGCCTTGAGGTGGAGTGATTGGAGGTTCGGGTGCAGGAGCCTGCCGTTGTCCTGCGACAAGAGGTCCGGCAACAAAGGTAGATCTATCGGGGCTCTGGATGAGAGGTTCCACAGGGTTGTGTACCAATGCTGCCTGGGCCATGCTGGGGCCACCAGAATCACTGTGGCTTTGTCGTGCTTGATCTTTAGAAGCACTTGGTTCACTAATGGCGTTGGGGGAAAGGCGTAGGAGAGTTCCCCCGTCCACTGGATCTCGAACGCGTCCGCTATGGAGCCCGGGCTCCGTCCCCTGAACGAGCAAAAACGCGCGCATTTCGCGTTGGAGCTTGACGCGAAGAGGTCCAGACGGGGAGTCCCCCACCTTTGGAAGACCTCTCTCAGAACCTCCCACTTCATCGACCACTCGTGGGTTAGAAACTTCCTGCTGAGGTCGTCGGCCAGCGTGTTCTGCGACCCCGGTAGGTAGGATGCTACCGGCAGGATTGAGTGGAGGATGCAAAACTCCCAGAGAATGAGCGCTTCCTTGCAAAGGTGGGAGGAGCGGGGACCGCCTTGCTTGTTGATGTAAAACATGGCTGTTGTGTTGTCCGTCTGGACGGAGACTACTTTCCCTTTTAAGTGCTCCTTGAATGCCTGGCAGGCCAGACGAACTGCCCTGAGCTCCTTCACGTTTATGTGGAATAGGAGCTCTTCGCCCTTCCAGCGACCCTGGGTCCGTAGCTGGCCCAGGTGTGCACCCCAGCCCAGATCTGAAGCGTCTGTTACGAGGGAAATGGAGGGGCTCGGGGCTCGGAAGGGTAACCCTGCGCAGACCTGGTCCTCCTGGCACCACCAGTCTAGGTCCCTCAGGGTCTGCGCGGAAGGGGCCACTATCATGTCCAGATCGTCCCGGCTCGGGCGGTAAACTGACACTAGCCACAGCTGAAAGGGGCGGAGACGCAGTCGGGCATGCCTGACTACGTAGGTACATGCCGCCATGTGCCCCAACAATCTCAGGCACATCCTTGCCGAAGCCAACGGATATCTCTGCAATCCCTTTATGGTATCTCGGATCACTTGGAACCGTGATCGGGGGAGAGATGCCTTTGCAACTGTCGAGTCCAGGACTGCCCCTATGAACTCTATCCGCTGGACTGGCACGAGAGAGGACTTGCGCTGGTTGACCAGCAGACCAAGGCGGCTGAACACGTCTTGTATGATCTGCAGGTGATGAGACACTTCCGCTGGCGAACTGCCTCGTACAAGCCAGTCGTCCAGGTAGGGGAAGACCTGAACTCTCCTTTTTCTGAGGAAGGCTGCCACTACTGCCAGGCATTTGGTGAAAACCCTGGGAGCCGCGGCGAGCCCGAACGGAAGGACCGTGAATTGAAAATGCCTGCCTCCCACTTTGAAACGCAAGAACCGTCTGTGTCGTGGGGTTATTGCAATGTGGAAGTAGGCGTCCTGTAGATCGAGGGCGGCATACCAATCTCCCGGATCCAGGGATGGGATAATTGAGGCCAACGAGACCATGCGGAAACGAATCTTGCGTAGAAAACGATTCAGGTACCGCAGGTCTAGGATGGGACGGAGGCCCCCTTTCGATTTGGGAATAAGGAAGTATCTGGAATACACCCCCTTCCCCCTCAGGTCCCGAGGCACCTCCTCTATCGCCCCTTTCTCCACGAGGGACTGAACCTCTTGGGCCAGCAGTTGTTCGTGAGAGGGGTCCCTGAAGAGGGACGGGGTGGGGGGGGGGGCGGAACGGGGTGTGTGAAGAGAACTGGAGCGAGTATCCATGCTGCACCGTGCGGAGCACCCACTGGTCCGAAGTAACTAGCACCCAGGCACGGTGGAACCGGGATAATCTGTTGAGGAAGGGCAAGGGAATTGGATCCGCAGCAAAGACTGGTACGTCGTCCCCGATCGTACCCTCAAAAGGCCTTCTTGGGGCCGGAGGGATGACGCTGCCCGCCCTGGTTTTGCTCTGGGGGGCAGCGGCTTGCCCTGCGCCCGTTACGGCCTCTCCTCCGGTCCCAGTCCTGGCGCCGTTGGTATGGCCGAGCCGATGCCTGTGGCTTGAAGGGCTTTCTTTGCGACGCCGGGGCGTGAAGGCCCAGCGATTTCACCATGGCCCTTGAGTCCTTGAGGGATTGTAATCTGGAGTCTGTCTGAGAAGCAAACAGCTCCGGACCCTCAAAGGGCAAGTCTTGAATGGTGGACTGGACCTCGGCGGGGAGGCCTGAAGCTTGGAGCCAAGAACTCCGTCGCATTGTGATGCCAGAGGCCATTACTCTAGCTGCAGCGTCCGCTGCGTCCAGGGCCGACTGTAGGAGGGCTCGAGACACCACTTTACCCTCCTTTGACATAGCTGCCAGCTCGGACCTCGAGTCCTGGTCCAGCTTGTCGGACAGTTTGTCGAGGGCCGCCCATGAATTAAACGTGTACCTGCTGAGGATCGCCTGCTGGTTGGCAATCCTCAGCTGGAGTCCCCCAGAGGAATAGACCTTGCGGCCGAATAGGTCCATCTTCCTCGCATCCCTCGATTTGGGCGTAGGACCTTGGTGGCCTTGCCTCTCTTTCTCATTGGCCGTTTCAACCACCAGCGAGTTCGGGGCCGGGTGTGAATAAAAATGCTCGTAGCCTTTCGCGGGAACGAAGTACTTTTTCTCCACCCGCTTGGCTGTCGGAGCAATAGAGGCTGGGGTTTGCCACAGGGCCTTGGTTGTGTTCTGCACCGTCTTAATTAGGGGCAGGGCCACTCTGGACGGACCTTCTGGGAGGAGGATGTCCACCATGGGATCCGCTTCCTCCGTGACCTCCTCCGCTTGTAAGCCCATGATCTTTGCCACCCTCCTGAGTAGGTCCTGATGAGACCTGCTGTCATCAGGGAGAGTGGCCGGCTTTGCCCCTGCCACAGCCTCATCCGGTGGGGACGAAGATGACTCTCCGGCGGGGTCCGGATGGGGGTCTAGTGCCCTCCTGGACTGCCGACCCTCCGTCACTGACGGATTGTCCGGGGCTTTATCTGCCCGGTCCCGGGCTGGAGCCCTCCCCAATTCCGGAGGAGCGCTCGCCGTGCATGACGGCTGATGCCTCGACGATAGGGTGGAGGGAGGCCTCTCCGACAGGGGACCCTGGGCCTGATGGTACGCCCATGGGGTCCAAAATGGCCACCGTTGAGGCGGCTGCCACTGGGATCCGCGCCGGGTCTGGGAATGGCCGCGACTGTCCCCCCTTCTCCCCGAGCGGCTCCTGCTCCGCCCGGCGGAGCTCACACTGTCCCCCGACTCGGAGGAGAACCGGCTCCGGGGTGACCAAGGTGGGGCTGTGCCGCGAACCGGCGAGTATTGCGCCCGTCCCGCCTCGGGTATCGCTTCTCGCGGTGCCGATGGGCGATGGTGCCGTGAGGAGTCACGGTCCAGGCGCTCTGGTGGGGACCGGTACCGCGGGGCCCCTGCTGCCGCTATCACCGCTGGCGGAATAGATCGGTGCCGCGTCGGGGGCGAAATGTACTGAGAGCGCTCCCCGTGGGCCAAGCCGGCGGGTGAAGGACGCGCCTGCCTCCAACGGCGAACGGTGCCGTGGAGGGCTCCGGTACAGCAGCGCCGGTTTTCCCTTCGACGGTACCGACCTCTGCGGTGCCGGAGGGTGAGTCTCTGGCGCACGCGGCGCCGTGTGCGCAATGAGCTCTCGTGCCGCTTCGAAAGTCTCCGGCGTCGAGGGCAGCTGGAGCTCCTCGTCCAGGATAACCCTGGTGGGCGAGGCGTTGGACCCCGGACTCGACGGAACCTTCTCACGGCCCGGAGTCGACGGGGCTGGAGCCTGCGGCTCCCGGAGCTGACGGTCCGAGCCCGGTACCGTCTCCGCCCCCTGCTTCGCGCGTTTGACAGGCGATCTCCCTCTGTCCGAACGCCTCTTCTTCTTAGCCGGACCGGGGGAGAGGGAGCGGTGCCGTGGCGGCGGTGCCGAAGGCTTCGGTGCCGGCGGCGGGAGCCGGTGCCGTGGCTCCTTCGCGAGGCTAGAGGGTCTCGGTACCTCACTGGTGGACGCTGGAGCGCTCCGCACCGACGGTGCCGCGCTTGACCCGGGACCCCCGGCGCTCGCCGGCCGCAAAGCGTCCTCCATCAGGAGGAGCTTGAGTCTATGCTCCCTCTCTTTCTGGGTTCTCGGGCGGAACCCCCGGCAGATTTTGCACCGCTCACGTAGGTGGGACTCTCCCAAACACCTTAGACACTCGCGGTGCGGATCGTCCAAGGGCATGGGCTTCCGACAGGCCCCGCAAGCCTTGAAGCCTGGCATGCCCTGGCCCCGAAAGGGGGCTCTGCGATGGAAAAACGACTCGAATTGAGAACTACTAACTACTAACTGATTGAAACTAGGGTACTGCTAGCAAGCTAGCCAACGTTCCAGCGACCGTCAGGGCGGTAAGAAGGAACTGGGGAGGGTAGGGCCGGCTGTGGGTTATATAGAGGTGCCGCAACGGCGCCACTCCAGGGGGCGCTACAGCCGGCCCTACGGGATCTCTAGGGGAAAAAATTCCGGCGTTCCGTGCACGAGGCGCGCACACACACCTACTATGGAATGGACAGGAGCAATCACTCGAAGAAGAAGCATTATTTACTAAACAGATTGAAATCTAAAGGAATCGGGCAGGCACTTCACAGGAGCATAGTAGGCCAACATCTAGTGATACAAATACTCACTGAAGAGTTGACGTAAGTGGCTGGTTCCCAGGTAGGCATCATGTTGGGTGGAGCACTCCAGGTAGATTGACAATTGGGATCAATGAAGGCTGTATTCTGCACCTCTGCAGTACATGGGAAACCATTGGGGTAATTCATGTTTTCTGTGGTTGAGAAGAGATGGAGAACAAAGTTACGCTTTTGTATTATAAATGATATTAAACTTTCTGCATGGCAAGCTGAATTATCCCAGCATGAGAGACGTCAGAACTGGTAGCACGGAGAATGGATAAAGGCTACATGGAGTCTTTTATCTCTGGATTGCTGGAGAATGAAATCCTCTATTAGTTGTAATACAGGTAGAGTGTGGGAAACATTATGGCAAAGCTTACCCATAGTTTCCTGCCAACATGCTTCACCCTAAACTTCCAAGAGACTACTGTGCTCTTGTAGCAGCTTTACTTATTGCTAGCAGTGCAGCATGCTAGGTAACTGTGAACTTGCTTCACATGCAAAATAACTCACATCCTTGGAAAGAAATGAGTCACAAGAAACATTCTGTCTCACACACTAGAGTACTGAGCTCTGTTATTGAGAGAAACCCTGGCCTCCACATAGCACCTTTAAGTTGTCTTCTTATTTCTCACATGCACACACTTCACATTACCGTGTAGCTCTTAGTCCGGAAAATTTAAATGTGGCTAAATGGCAACTTCTCTACCGTTTATAAACAAATACACTTCTGGCTTTCTATTCAGAGATTTATTTTAGCTTCCTTATTCTCCATCAATGAGTATCAATACAAGTGGGATCCTGCCTTGAGTGCAGGGAACTGGACTTGATGACCTCTCATGGTCCCTTCTAGTTGTATGATTTGTTTAAGGGGAATAGATTGCTGTGAATGGGTGCAGAGAAGGAATGGAATTAACAGTCACACTAGTGGAAAATTGATGCAAGTGAAATCAAAATCAGGCAAACTAGTTTGCTAGTTTGGCAAACTAGCTTTTAGATGTGTGGGTCAAAACTCATTTGTATAGTTAGGAAATTAACAAACGGTGCCTGAAAAACGTTATTCAGCAGAGAAGTGAGGACATGTGATAGGGCGCTAAAACAAGAATCTGAAGACCTGGAGTATATTCCTGAGTTATATTCTGCCTCAGATTAAATTATTTAACCCCTCCGTGCCTCAGTTCCCTAACTATAAAATAAACAAAACAGCACTTTCTTTCTCCCATGCTTTGTCTGTTATACCCACTTAGATCATAAGTTCTTTGGTGTAGGGACTGTCTCTTGATGTGTGTGTGTGTGTGTGTGTGTGTGTGTGTGTGTGTACGTACAGCACCTAGTACAATGGTCCCCTGATACCACTGGGGTAACTAGGCACCACTGTAATACAAATACATGATAATAAAATAGACTTGGAGAGATTGGTTAACTAATTTTTTTTTTAAATTACCAATCTCAACTCTCTTAAGTGTCTAGTACTCCTGGTTTTAAAAGAAAGGAATTATATTAATGACCTTGCTTTTTGAAGGGGGAAAGAAAAGAATAGACTTACCTTCTGGAAAAGCACTGTACTCATTCATCTCTAATGGGCAATACATGTTGGGAAACTGGCTATCACACGTTGCATTCCAATCAATGAAGCTATTACAACAAAAATCAAACAACAGAAATCAAAGTACTATACAGGATTTATGAAAATAGTTAAAAAACACTTAAGAAACAGTAAAACTATTAGATGACAATTTCCTATAATAAGTGATTGCACTTCCCAAACACGGATTACATAATAATACAGAACAATTATTATCAGAAACAGAACTGTGTTAAAATCATGTTAATTCGTATATTGAGCATTTTAAAATCTTTTCCCCATGAGATGGACGAACAGACTTGTCGCTACAGCATAGGACTGACAGGCAAGTTATCTGAGTTCTGTTTTTGGATCTGCCAAAAACCTGTACTATTTAAGAAAGTACAAAACTTCTGGGATTCAGTTTCCCCACCTGTAAAAAAGGAAATTATAGTACGTTTCTAGCATCTTAGGAGGCTCTATTAATTAATGTTTACACTAAGTAACTTGAGCTATGGAAATGATACATTTAATATGAAATAAAATTTGATTGAGTTTAGAGAATACAAAATGTTACTGAATCCTCACACATGTGTTACAATCAAGGTTATCTTAATGTTTCTATTAATAACTGCTAAAAATAGGGGTTTCTGCCTTAGTACCTTCAAATCACATTAGCCTCCTGGCAAACAAGTTGTCCGCTCATATAAATATATATTTGGGATCTGTTATTGTATTCGTTTTCAAACTAAAATGATTTAAATCTTTCAAAAGGGTTTTTTAAAGATACGTCAGAAATTAAATGAGCACTACACTGTGGAGTGAATGTGAAGAGCTCCAAGGACTCAGTTTGGATAGGCTAGAGCAGGGGCGTCAAACTCATTTGCTGTGGCGGGCCAGATTTGACTTAAATGTACTTCAAGTGGGCCGTACATACCACAAATCAAAATACTATGGCACTCTTGCAGCATCGCGGAGCGCTATGTATGTGAAACTGTGCTCCATGATACTACTCTCTCTGGCTATGTCTACACTTGTTCATTTAAGTCAACTTAGCATGTCCACATTCAAAAATTAAGTCAATTTAGAGGTGACCCTACCAAATCGACCTAGAGCGTCCACACTGGACGCCTAGGTTGATTTGTAGGGGATAGGTGGATCTGGGACAGGTCCACGGTGGCAGGGGGGGCACCCTTTGCCAAGTGCCAGGGGTCTCAGCATTTGCCCTATTGTACCTTGGTACAATGGGGCAAAGGGGGGACAGGGACCCTGGCAGGGCATAGGAGCAGGGTGGGCAGGGCTCTGCCTTGTCCTGTGGGGGGCACACCAGGCTGTGGCTGTGCCAGCCACCCTGGTAGGGAGGGCAGTGGGGAAGCCCTAAAGCCCCCTAAGTCGACTAAAAGACGACTTAGCCAGTAAAGTCGACTTTAAACGAGGTTTTATAAAGTCGATTTAAGGAAAATGTAGTGTGGCGCAGATTAAATTAAGTCGACTTAAGCAAGCTTAAATTGACTTAATTTCTAAGTGTAGACGCGCCCTCTGTTAGGGAAACACTCTTGTAGTATTGCTGAGCGCTGGATATGCGAGACCACACTCTCTCTACTAGGGGAGAGTGTGGTCCCGCCAAGTGCGGTCACAGGATGGATGGAAAAGATTCATAGTCTGCATTCGGCCCACGAGCCACATGTTTGACACCCCTGGGTTAAAGAACAGAACAATTTTATACTGAAGCTGTGTTAACTCTGCTATAACGTTCATGCAATAAGAAGCCAGCCTGCGTTATTTCTATTTAAAAGCAATTTATCATAATTTTCATGTATAACTTATGTCTAAATAATACTAAAATTATGATACAAGCCTCTCAAAGCAACACGACGGTTCAGTATTAGTACTGACAAATAGTACCATTAACTTGCTCTACCTAAGAATTACAGCCTCAGAATATTACTTGTACTTCCCATAAGTGCTTCAGTTAGCGGACACAACAAGTTTAAAATAAGATTACTTGGCTGCTTTAATTAAAAATTCATTGCTTGGGGACACCTGGAATCATCACTTGGATTTCATATCTGACAACAGTTGGCAAGTGGAAGAGCTGATGGGATTTTGATGCTTGAAGTAAATTAAATTTACAGTAAGTTGCAGTGGGTTTGTCCCCAGCCCTCAGGACAGCTGCACCATGCACTGTAAGCTTTTTCCCCCCTTGCAGTTTACAGATGGGGAGACATTGGGGGGTGGGGATGAAATTTTGCCACAGGAAAATCAATGCCTCAAGTCTATGGAACTCTGAAAAAGTCAACTCAGCTCCCATTTTTGCATTATTTTCAACCTGTGGATATTTGATTTTACGTTTCACACTCACTTTTATTTATTGATTGCACTATTTAACATTTTTAAAAAGTTACTATATAATATAGAATACATCCACCCAGAATAGGATCCATGATGATAGCAATTGCAAAGCACAGCTTACATGAAGATGAACACCTCCTTTTAGGTGGACTCAAGCCTTAAATCGACTTAAAGCCAGGGTAGACAGGGATTAACGCTAAATCGACTTTATTAAGTCAATTTAAAGCCAGTATAACGGCTACCTCTGCTGTTAAGTCAACTTAACAAAGTTGACTCAAAGTGTTATCAAACTGTTAAGTCGACTTAAAGTTGACCCTGTTAAGTCGACTTAACAAAATGGACTTAACTTTGTAAGTGCAGACATAGCCAAAGAGCTATTAATAGTATATCTACAGTAAGATTCTTGCTTACTGGATTTTAACTTGTGTCTATAGCATGGAAATTGTTTAAACTGCACGTGCTTAAAACACTGCCCAGTAAGTTCAGATACATTTGTACTGTTAAAAGGTAGGCTGAACACAGCATTACCAAAAAAATTAAAGCAAAAAATAACTTGCCTATTGTGAACAGAAGGGGTTTCCTGGATCATGCATGGTATGTTATTTTCGAGGTTATAGTTTAAGCTATTTGTCAGACAGACTGGTTGAGCAGGCCACAAGTCTCCTGTAGGATAAAGACCTAGAAAGGCAAAGAGATCTTGATTGCAGTGTATGAAACACAACAGAACAGAAATGAGGAATCCCTCAAATCCTAGTATTGTGGTGACATCTGATTCACAGTAAAATGTTGCACGTAAGAGAGATAATCCAGCCAGAGACCTTGCTTTATAATTTTCACAAAAGACAGCACCACTTTCTCCCTCCTAAATTGTTACTTGAAACCAAAATGAAGGGCTGCCAATATAAAAAAAAACCCTCACTAAAACACTCCAAGATAGACAGATAAGGCAAGATCCTACAACTGATTTAAACAGACTCAATGAAGGTAAGTCAATTTATATCAGATGAGAGAGTATATGTCACTGGATGAAAATTCTTGGGGAAGAACTTAGTGACAAATCTTTATGTTTGAAGGAAGTTACTGTGAAGATGAAAACAAAAATCAGACATTTTTCTATTTGTTTAAAAAAAAAAAAAAGACTGAAGTGAATTCTGAAATTCAACACAGAAAAAGCAAAGATTCCATGAAAGTGCATTTGATGTTGGAATTACATCAGTGATGAGATCTGATACTTGTAGCTTTCATAACAGCAGGGTGGACTAAATGAAAACAAGCCACTTCCCCAGACTGTTCTCACAGCTAAATCTGAATGCCAATTACATATTTGTGTATTAAAACCCCTTCCCAGGAAGAGGCTCCTGTTTTGAGCAGAAGAACCCCTGCTGTTAAAAACTAAAACACACTATCATCAGCACATATGTTTTTAAAGGAAAAACGATGTGAAAAAAATAATATAAAAAACCCAAGTTTTTTAGAACAGATGACCATAAAACCCGCGCACTAAAAGGAACAAAACAAGTAGAGAAGTAATTCAGATTGGTCAGACTTCTAGTATGAGGCATGTAAGCACTGTGAATGCATTTGTTTGCAAAAGGTTGGGTGGCCACTGTACATGCTACACTGGCCAGCTGATCGTTTGCAAACAAATGCATTCACGGTGCTTAAAATGCCTCATACAAGAAGTCTGACCAATCCGAATTACTTCTCTACTTGTTTTGTCCCTTTTAGTGCGTTGGTTTTATGGTTGTCTGTTCTAAAAAACTTGTTTTTTATATTATTTTTCAAACAAGACTAAAAGTAGATCAAATCAAAACATATAAACAGGAGCTTTTCAACCCCAGGTGGGATTCAAAGCAGCAGCTGCTGGGCTGCTAGGCTCCTGCCCTAACCCCTGTACCACAGGACCAGATGCCTAGCAGACTGTCTGTGAGGTGCAGGTTGCCATTAAAACCTATGAACATTACCCCATCTGCAGGAGAAAGGTGGGAAAGTACAGGGAATACAGACAGACAAAGCAAAGTTAATATAAAGGTCGTCTAATGACACGAGAACAAGCTTCAGAATTCCTTCTGATCCACAATTCTATTCTGTCACCTTTTACTTCACAATTTATTAATCCCACCAAATATGAACATTATTTCCCTCTGAAATGCAGATGAATATAAACAATCACACATTTAAGAGCAAAACCACTACATTTTGGAAGGAGTAAGGTAAAAAAGGGCTGAGGACTTTTTATCAGTTCTTATAGCAGAAATTAGGAGAGAAATATCTCATGGAATTAACCATGTCTCAGCTCCACTTTAGATATAAAGTCAGTTCTTTCGCTTTCTCAATACTATTTACATGTTACTCTGCTGACAGGGTACGCAGCCTATGCAAAGAAAAGCAACTGTCAGGAAGGAATATTGAAAGTATGAAATGAAAGCTGAATCCTGCCTTTATTTGGTAAGAATATCAAAGAAAATCTAGATTATAACAAAGGCTAGAGATAGCAAAGAACATCTTTCTCTGAGTTCTTAGTTGTCTTTTAGTTAAGTCCTCAGCAACACAGTCTGTGACTGTAAAGCCTTTGCGGGTTTATACATAAACGTAGTTAGGAAAAACTGTGCAGAGTACTTACATCCACTCCAGTACAAACAATAGCACCAAATCTGCCGCTGCTAAAGTAACTAACCTTTATTTTTGTCAGGATCTGCCGTTATGTCAGTGAAGTTGGGACACATGGTTTCTGGATACTGGGGAACAGTATTTATGTCTCTGCTGAATGAAGACAAAGGACTTTAAAATTTTGGACTATCAACATTAAAAATGGCCTAGAGATTCTTCTCCTGGAAAAGAAAATTCAAGGAGTTTTATAGCTTCTTTCATGTTGAAAATTTTCTGATGGATGTCTGTAGAATGGAAGTTACTAAATGGAGTGGTGGAACACTAAATAATAGAAGATAGTGTAGGTAGTATGGAAATGGTATTCCTTTGCTTTACAAGTTAAGCTTTTCCTTTGCCTATTTTCCTTATTGTAACCTATCATATAACTCACTATCCCATTGTTTCTGTGCTTATTACATGTGAAAAACAAGTAAATGCTAATTATCTTAACCCCTTATTATTCATATTTCAGATTATCTAAAACTCATATAAGTCAGATTTCATTTATCAAATATTTTGATCATGTGAAAGTTCCAGAAGTCCTTCAAACCATTCAGCTATTTAGAGTTTACTTTGAGATAATATGTATAACATATTTCATAAATGAGAGCATAGTCAACAGATTCAAAGTGAAATTAAATTTGTTTGGGATGAGGTTTATCTATTAGTGATGGCTGTACATAAAAGGTCCACCCACATCTTTAAAACCAACAGTCAGCTTTCCATATACTATACTATAAAAATTTGTATCTCAAAATAATGTCACCTGCAGAAATTAAAAAGAAAAAGCTTTGCTCACTGAAAACACAAGTCTTTTTTGGGGGTGTGACCTCCCTCCCAGTTTGAGACATTTTGAGCTGTACCTTTCTTCATGCAAATATCAGAGATGACTCCCAATTTGTTGTTGGAGCTACCAGTTTTTGGCCATGGCCCTTATGACTCTACACCATATGAGTATTTCCAAAGCTGCATTGAAATACTCAATTCTTATCATAGATATACTTAAATTTGAAATGGCACAAAACTACTGAATTAGGGAAGAACAGGTCCTCTTCAGTCTACAAAGCCTCAGGGAAAAGATGGAATTGACTCTGGCAGTGAAGCCCAATGGTCTCAAACGGAGAGAGATGATGAGCCAGGTACCTAAAACTTCAGATGCGGCATATATTATAGTAACGGAAGGATGTCAGAGAAAGAAAAAGAACAATTTCTGAATTGTCTCAGGGGAGTATGGTTCTCACAAAAAGAACCCCATCAACTTAAAAATGACATATCTTTCTGAACTTTTTTTTTTGAACCTGTAACATTACAATTAGCACTGAAAACTATTAGTATGGGAAGACAATACAGAAAAAAGTCTTCCTTTTTTTTTTCTTATGCGTCTCATATTTTTCCTGCATACTAAGCAAGGTTTCCCTTTTACCTATGTGGTCTTTTCATACAATTTAGGGATAAGAAAAACCTCTTCAATCCTTGCAACATGCAACTGTACAACCACAAAAATTACTAGGGAGACTCACAAGCAGGTGTAGGACCTGAAGTGATTTTTAATTCAGTTTTTAAAAACTTACTATATTTCAAGTTGATGGAGTTTCTTTAATATTTTACTATGACAGACTTAACAAAAATTTACCTGGTATTGCAGATGTTATGAGACAGATTTAAAGTGATGGGAGTGTCAGTTGGAAAATCATTTTGTGAAATATTCTCCCCTAAATAAAACAATGATTATGAATCAAAAGATTTTAAAAACAGAAACATATACAAATACACTTACAAATGATGCGTATGAACTTACGTCTCAGTGTGGAATGCCAGTATAAGAACTTATCAATCCAGAAAGTGTCTTTCAGATACATTTATTCAGAAACTACATCTATAGAGCATTCATGTCTTGTTACGTAGAGTCTCAACCTGGAGACCATGATCCCTTCCTTATGGTTAGCAAACAGGAGGATTCATGTATTTTTTTCTGTTATAATATGAACTGAGGGTTTGGAAAAGACTGGCAACTGCTGTTCTAACAGAAGAATAAGTTCTTTTGTGGTGTTAGACTTTATGAAAAAGGAAATATGTTTACGCATCATCTTTTGTGCAATGTTCACATTGCAAATTGTTATTACTAATATGTATAATGTAAATTATGCATTCCTAGTTACTATCAAAATTATTGTGTTTGAAAGAACAGTTTCTTTTCAAAAAGAGTTACACCACATTTTGAATATACAGAAAATTAATCCAGAGTATCAGTCTCAGCAGCTGACAGGTGTAACTCATCTTTTCTGACTCTGAATTCAGATTTGTTATGTTTTTGCTCAGACACTAAATTATATTCATATTATTCTACAACATTTAGAGCCATGAAACCTATTTTCCATGTCACTAGAGAACATTCAGCATAAAACTATTTCTAAATTCTGTTCATTCTTAATGCTATAGCAAGCCACCTGTTAATAATACTATCTAGAGCACTAACAATTAGTGACAATTGGAAAATAAGTATTAGATTGCTGATCAGGAAGAAACAAGACAGTTTTTCTAAGTTTACTATGATAACAAGAGGACAGAAGAAAGAAGGTCACATGATCATAGAACATGGAAACAAAAACATATCATGCCCTAACTAAAAAATTTACTTTGCTGGGAGGGGGAAAATGCCTATATATTTAAAAAAGTTTCCCAGCCAAAGTAGCTTAATAAAAGGTATTTATTGACTTGTGGTCTGATGAGAAAATGCAGGTGTTCAATGACCCTCAAAGACAGATTATTATCCCTGTATAATAATGGTTTAGTGCTTGCTCATGAGCTTTAATACATACACAACAACATTGACTGGTTCACTGCCTGTATGAGTCCTTGGTTTGCCGGATGTGTTTCTTCCTTTTCACATATTTAAGCAACAGCATACCTGCAAACTTGAATTTGCTCTAAGCTCAAGAACACGCCTCCCCCCTGCCACCACACACACTCCAGAATTACTGCCAGTGTGTCACATTCATCTACCACTTGTCCTGGTCAAAGAAAGCACAGAGTTGGACATAGTATCATGGCAACTTGAATCACTAACACAATTCACCCGAAGGTATTTTTGCAAAATGACAGTATGTGTTAGACACACTTAAATAGGGAACATTCTTCTCCAGAAAGGTGCACAAAAGGTGTATATATTAACTGGAGGCATCTATATGACTTGTCTATTGGGTAGTCAATAAATGTTGAGGTCCTCTAATGTTTGCAAGGAGTCTTCCAAGTAATAAGAAGTTTTCATACTCAAATAGCACATTGTCAGATGCAAGAAAGACCAAAGATTCTTAAGAGTGTACACAGATCAGATATTTGAGTTCTAGCTCGTTTCTAACCTACAATGCTGATAAATACTATAATGTTTATGGAACAACAAATATGGCCAATCTGCCTCTTCTGATGTTTGTTTTGAAAGTGGTGAACCATGAATCAATGACTACAAAACCCCTTTGTGTCAAATGTACACATGATATACATTGATCTACAAAGGATGCGCTCTTTCAGAACTGAAAACCAGCTTTAAAAATATTTGGAAGAAAAGACTTAGTAACTGTTAAATACCTTCTGGTCTCTCATTCTGTAGAGTGCTACCATAAAGACTTGGTTCTATTAAGCCATAGTAGGTGGGCAGATTGCATAGGTTGCACACAGTCTTCTTATCAGCAAGGGTTCCACTGCCTCAAATTATCAAAAAAAAAAGACCTTAACGCTGCAGGTACTTGTGTACGTTCTATTTCCAACACTTACTTGATGGAAGAAAATGCCGTGTATTAATCATGGGCTTTTTATCTCCATCTGAACTGCTGGTGCTACTCCAGCTGCCCCAGCTACCACGACTGGCACGCACACTCCCTGAAGAACTTCCACAGTCTGAGCTTGAATCGGAGCAAAACTTTTCCAAATAATTCTTTTTAGACAATTGATAAAAACGATCTGAAAAAGTTGAAAAAAATTAACAATATTACATTTAAACTCAAAACTACATTAAAATGTTTTAAAATGCAAATTGATATTAATCCTTTAAACCTCCTAAGCAGAGACAGGAAGTATTATTTATATACATGCATCACTGGCATGTATTGCATACAAGACAAGATCCCTGCCCTGGGAAGTTTACCATCTAAATTACACCTGTAACACAATAAAAAGTGACAACAAACCATGGCATATAGGCAGTGGTTAAAGTATAATTTGATGGGCCCCAGAACCCTCCTAATCTCCAGGACCCCTTCCTGTATGGGCCCCAGAACTGTGTTCCGGTGCGTTCCCCCTTACTTTAACCCCTGCATATAGGTGCTGAAACAGGAGTAAGAAATGGAAGTGCATTAAGAAGCACAAATTTTTTTTTCTTGTACAGAGTTTGTGTAAAGATCCTGGGAACATGTACATTAAAACCAATTAACTAACCTAACTCAGTGGTGAATTATTACTTCCCTCCCTCGTCATCTTATTGAGAACAAGAACCACCACCATATCAACCCACTTTTACCTTCCTAACACATCCCCTTCTGAAAAGCTAAGGAAAACAGATAGACCTTGAGTAAAAGTGAACAGGCCCAAGCTCTGGTAGACCAATGCAGGAAAAAAGCCTCAAAGTCAATGATTATTCACTGAAAATGCCCTACCCATAGCTCCTGTTACCTATTCTGGGGACTGTCACTTCAGCTGATTTCAACTGTAATTATATCACACAAAGAGACAGTTGATTCCTCAGTTAGGCATGTCCCAAACAGTTTAATGCAGTGCAGTTACAGCCGTGTTGGCCCCAGGATATTAGAAAGACAAGGTGGGTGGGGAAAGTATCTTTTATTGGACCAACTTCTGTTGGTGAAAGACAGATATTTTTGAGCTTACAAGAGCTCTTCTTCAGGTCAGCTCTGTGTAAAAGCAAAAACTTGTCTCTCTAACCAACAGAAGCTGGTCCAATTAAAACATATCACACACCTTGCCCCCCAGTTTAAGGGAACACAGTTGCACGCTCTGATGTATCTTTTGACCTAGACTAGGGAGTATTGTGAATGAAATACATTCAGCCTCTCAGAGAAGGAATGCTTTCTGGCATTTCTTGACATCTTGACTACAGTGCTGACTGGCTCCCTGAGGAGTTACATATAGCCCTCATTTGGCCAGGACAGTCACAATGAGTGGCCTTTTGAGGACAAGGGAAAATATAAAGTCTCCAAGGGAAGGAATCAAATGTTATGGTGTCGAAAAATTATGTATTACCTTTTCCCAATGCAATGCCAATAATGATTACATACCTGTTTCTCCCTGTGTAGACAAGCTCCCAGTTTTTTGGTCTGTTTTACAAGTTTCCCCATTACTCTGAGCACACCAGTTTCTTATGCCAATGTTAGTTCTCAATTCGGGCCTTTCAAATTCATTGCATATACGCTTCAACTCATTCTGTTCAGGAACCCTACAATAATCACATACAAAAATGCATTTACATATACATTTTACCAATATTTGTTCCCTTTCCAATTACTACATGTTTTATTAGCAATTCTGTCAAGCCAAGATCTCGAGTTGGGAACAGCCTCAAGACTCTTACTCCTCAGGCTGTAAGGGACTGTCAGTGAGACAAAGGTGACAGATAACCTCAGAGCTCAGACAGAACATTGGGATTGCAAGAATTGGCCACATATTTCTAACGATTTGGGAGTCCACACCAGAACCAACACCTGCTTCTCCACAAACACTGTCCCATCTTCCTGTCACTGTCCCCTCCTTGTGAAGAATCCCCTGCATGGTTCACAAAGCCATTAATTACCCTCTCCTACTTCTTCTCTGATGCCTACAAGAAAGTAGAGGTCTGGAAGAACTGAAGTATCATCACCCTTTTTTAAAACAGAAAACCTTACATCTTTCATTGTATCTCTCTCTCTCCGACCTTCTATCTATTGTTTGCCTTCCTAGACTCCAGTCTTGCAATAAATCAATTGAAGTCAAAGGACTTCTGCAGAGATTGCAAGACCAGAGTCCAAAATTGTCAGTTCATTCTGAGAAGAACCTAGATTTCCAGCACAATCAGGCTCCTAACCTGATTTAGGTCCCTGTACACTAACAATAAAAACTAATCACCATGAAAATAACTGATTAATATTAATCTCTTCTCTGTTCTTAGCAAGTAGGAAATGACACTTTTTGATCTATTGCATTATGTTAAGGGGGCTCCAAAGCCAGTTAGGTGGCAGAGCTAAGTGAATAACAGAAATGCACTGTGGTAATACAAAGACATTTTTATCTTTAGTTTTATATATTTCAGGACTACTTTGGTTAAACTAGAAATGAAGAAAACGTGGACTGTTATTATTTCTATGGAGAGCAGATGATCACATTTTAACTCTCAGAAAGCAATGATTGTTGAAAGGTAAATAAATGAACTGGTAAGAGAAATGATACTAGACAAACATTTCCTGTCCATTTGTGTCTGTCCGGTCTACACAGGCCTTGATCTTGCAAAAACTTACACATGTGCTAAACTCTATGTACTGTAAGCAGATCATGTTAGGCACAATGATCACAATGGTCCCTTGTGTTCTGACTTTCCAATCTATTGATCTAGCCCAACTATTTACTGTGTGCAAAGCCAGTATAAATCTTTGCAGGACTGTGGCCTTAAATCTTAGATTTTGAGGGAGGCACTTTCTCTTAATGTGTGTTTGTACATTGCCTAGCACATTGGAGCCCTGTTTCCAACTGAAATCTCTAGATGCTACCATAATATTATAGTACTATACGATACTATAATAACTGAATAATGATAAACAACATACAATCATGAAAAATCTCACAATTAATGGACTTTTAAAAGTTAATTAAATAAAATTGTAAAAAAAAAGTTAAAAATATTTCTCAGCATGCTTTCATATTCCTATCTAACACTGCTTGAACTTACCATAAGATTTGGTTGCAAGCCACGAAGAAGTCATTAAGTCTGCATGTCTGAGATATGCCAGACTTCCACTTTTAAAAGTCAATTTTTAAATCATTACACTTTATAGGGGAAATGATCACTTCTTTATTTTAAAAAGAAATGTTTCTCCCTTCCTCCTTTTACTATATTAGAAGATAAAAATTCCCTCAAACTAGTTAAGAGATTATCTGATTCACACGAGGTTAGAATCACTTCAAAAGATTTTCCTTTGCTGCAGACAATGCATACTGGATTTTATACATTCAGAAGAGATTGAGAAGGAAATTAACCCTCTGAATTTTAAAGCAGGCAAATTTCCAGTCTATAAGGAGAAGCAATTAAATATTGACAAGGATGTAAATTTAAACCCTCATGTTTTTCCACTGCTCGTTAGTTTAAAGCCTGTCTACACAGGACATGTACGTTCACAAAAGTGTACGTGTACTGTATTTTGCAATTATAAAATTAGCATTATTTTATTTGTTGTCAGAAATATAGGTTTCTGGATGTTTTATTGCTTTAATGTGCAGTCCTCAGCAAGAAACATTTTATAGTTGATGAATAAATCAAAGAATTAAAGTAGTGATTTTCAAAGATACAACTTCCTTTTGAAAAACCTCCTGTTCCTGCCACCTGAATCCTAAACATGGCCTTGATTCTGCAAAGAGATCCATCCAGGTGACCCCCTGCAACCACATCAGGCCCCGTGAAACCAAAAGCACGCCACACAGGTTGTTTGGCAGAATGTGTGTGTGTCTATACATATATCTGTGTATGTACAAAGACACACAAACACACTTCCTGTGCAATATAGTATGTATTAATAAGACAGTTTTAGCCCTGAATTATTTTATCATATTTTCATACAATAACCTGCATATTGTATTATACAAAACCTAAGGGGAGACTAAAAATGCAGAAATGAAAGCATCTCCATTTTCTCCATGGTGCAGTAAAATTGTGATCTGACCATGCAGCACAGACCTTGGAGTTATATTAACATTCTTTTTCTTGTTTTTTCTGGATGTTCTATTTCTATTCCAAGTTATATTTGATACATTTCCTTCTCTTTTCTCCTGAGATCTCTTCTTCTTATAAGCATCTTCTTGCTGAAAAGGTAAAAATGTGAACTAGTAAAATGAAGTAACCTTGATAAATTTACCTAGCCACTTTACCTAGGCAAAACACATTCACAAAATGACGCTTTTAGAATTACTGCAAGATTTAGTGCCACTTTTCAAGATCACCACTTAATCTGTCTATCCAAGATTCAGACCTTCTTCGATCTGGGTAAAAGCTGAGAAGTAAAAGTTTCTGAATCCCCAATGTGCTAGCATTTTCAACTTTCCTTCCCTGTCCTTTAACAAAGCAGGGAAATGAGGGGGGGAATGGTCTATACAGTTCTTAATAGACTAAAAACTAGAAACATCTGTTTGCTTTGTGATCAACATATGAGCGAGTTCCGCAGCAGTAAATTCTCTCTTCCCTCACCTATCGGTGGTTTCCCCTCTGCTTATCTGAATTACTACTGAAGAATAAGGAGGACAAGTAAAACAGAAACTATTAGTAAATTTTAGTTTTAATTTATACTGGACTTAAACCAAAACAGAGCACCACCAGACACAGATGAAAAGCAGCAGAACACGACCAAAAGCCATTTAAAACTGCATTAACATTTTCTGAAAACAAGACAAGGCTCTACCAAATGTTTTCAGTAAGTGTTCTGGAAGTATGGCATGTAATTTATTATTAAAGCTTTTTCGTGAAGGGGTAAAGACAGAGCAGGGGACAGAATCAGCACTGATCTCTCTGTGACCTTCGGAAGCCACTTAGACTCTCTGTAATAAAAGTATATTTACTGTTTGTAAAGCTCTTGACATCTTTGGACAAAATATGCTATCCTGCAGATACCTTATTACTATTATCATTTAGCATTTTGTATAAATGAATGCAACTTTTTCGTGCTCAAATTCAGCTTCTGACACAGAGATGAGAGTCATAGATTCCAAGTTCAGAAGGGAACCATTTATGTTCCTCTAAATCTGATCTCCTGTAAAAAACAGTCCATAAAACTTCCCCAAAATAACCAGCGTGAAAAGGAGAAGGATGATCCTTGTATGCAAGACAGTTCTCTAACAAGGGTTGGTTGGAGGGAAGAGCTCCCACGCAACATTTCTGAAGCTGACATTTGGTGTAAACTCAGACTTACCTGCACTAATATGAATTGCATAGGAACAAAAGCATTTGTGATATAGCCAACATTAGAAAGGCCCCTTGTGAACTCCGCCAACACTTTTTTTTAAAAATCATTTTATAATCCACTGCTAATACATATAGCTAGGACATCATAACCTGGGGGGTCTACTAATTCATGACATGGTTGACAAAGGGATGGTAGGATTTATTCTTGTGACTTTGCTGAATGTTTCTCTAGTTTGTTATTTTTAGGCATTTTAAATATGAAAAGGAGAAGGATCATTTAATACAAACCTCAACTGAAGCAAGCTCCTGTTTTCCAGAGCATGGTGTATCCTCCTTAGGTCCTTTACTTATCTTTTTCTCACTGGAAGGCTTTGTGTTATTCTGCTTTTTCAAAGTCTCACAGTTTTCTATTTCATTCCTGAGAGGTACTTGCTGGTTATTCCCTGGAGTGAAACAATACAAATAGAACTTGAATTTATAGGCAAATTCAACTCAGTTGCCTTCGGGTTGAACAGGGACTACGGATTTTTCTCTCACTACAACAGGTGATTTGACCTCACCTTCCTCTATGTGCTGTTCCCCAGTGTTTGAATCCTGACCCCAATTTTGATTTGCTGTTACAGCCTGACCTGATCCTATGTCATACACTCCCCTGCATTTAATTTCCTCCCATTCTGTAAGTTTCCCATCTTCAAAGCATCTGACGCAGTGGGATTTTCTCCCACGAAAGCTCATGCGATAAATAAATCTGTTAGTCTTTAAAAGTGCCACAGGACTCTGTTGTTCTTCTCAAAATGGCGTCAGACTCCGCAAGAATAATAGTCTCATAATTCAAAGTCACTAACTAAACAGCGCTTGAATTTTTGATAGAAGTGGAAACTTGCAAACTCCTATTCCAAATATTCTGGTAGCATCTTTTGGTCTTTCTAGGTTACAGTATTATTACCAAAGCCAGATGCCTAACTTTCAGAAGTGCTAAGCACCGTAACTCCAAATGAAGTCAGTAGGAACTCTAGCAGCTCAATAATCAGACCCCAGATTTTCAAGTTCCAAAGGGGTCTATTTTGATTTGCTGTTACAGCCTGACCTGATCCTGTGTCATACATTTCCCTGCATTTAATTTTCTCTCCTTCTGTAAATTCCCCATCTTCAAAGCATCTGATGAAAGTGGGATTTTCTCTCACGAAAGCTCAGGTGATAAATTTGTTAGCCTTTAAAAGTGCCACAGGACTCCTTGGCTTTTTTGCCCAGATTTTCAGTGGTTCTAAATAGCAAAGAGGAATAGCTACACTTCCCAAAGAGTTTTTAAGATTTAAATAATATGAATACCTGAGCAATAGCAAATTGTATTTTTACTGATCTCTATGATGAAAATATGTTTGCCTTTAATCTTTGTTTTAAACCTTTACAAATATTACAACATGATTTGAATGCACTGAAGCAAGTGTAGAATCCTAAAAGTTTGGCATATCCATATGATATCAAACTTTCTTTCAGTTGTTAACTTTCAGAAATACCGCTGAAGTTGGACCATGGACTCAGCTTTGACTTACAACACCACAAATCAATTCTTCTTGACAGATCCTCTTGCTTGCCAATCTGCATAAACATATCACAATCAAGAGGCATGAATAAAATCTCCTCTGTCGCGTGCAAAGGGTGAGACCGTAACCCTACTGAAGTGAAGGGCTGTTATGCCACTGACTTCAGCAGGGCCAGGATTTCCATCCATGAAGTCCAATAATTTTAAAATGAATTATATAAATGGAAAGATTACCATTATTTTTCCTGGAACTGCCTTGTAATTCTGGTTGCTGCTGAGGTGGATTTCTTGACACGTGACTTTCAGTTAGCTTCTTAGGGGTCTTCAGAGGACAGAACTCCTGTTCTTTGAGCTCACTTATAGTTTCTGAAGTTTTAAGATTAGTTTCCTTAGGAAACATACATGTTTGAAGATCCTCCTTCAAATCACATTCTGAAGAAGTACTTTTCATGAGAACTGTATTTTTCAGTGCACTTTCTTCTTTATCCAGAAAGTTTCCTGGAAGAGCTAAATTCTTCTGCATGTTTACATTTATGCCATTTGCATATTTTAGGTATACTATTTTAGGTTCACCAACAATATCAGTGCAAATGTCCTCTTTCGGTGCTGAGATCTGATTCTCTACAGTCTGATTCTGCTTTTCATCAGTAGTGGCACTGCCAGTTATTGTGTTTGCTTTTTGTTTACTGTAGTAAACTGAACATTTGTGTTTCTTCTGAGAGTGGCTATAGGTTGCTGGACTTCTCTTTGCAGCATTCTGGCTTCGGCTGGATGAAATGCCTACAGGAAGGAAGCCTTTTCCTTTGCCTTTATCAGAGGTGCTACAGGAATCCATAAAAGTTTTGCAGTTGCCCCTGAATATGAAATAAACAAATTTAAAGGTTTTTAGAAACATATGTAAAGCCATCACTCAATTACATCTTTTTTTAAGAAGGACTCAATGAGAGGCAGAGAGAAATATTAATGAAACACAAGAACTGGATTTCTATCTTCTTCTGTATAAAACTCAAGAAGAGGAAATTTACCTGAAGCTATCTTCTGCCCTAACAGAAATGAGTGCTCACAGTGTAAAGATTTCATGTAATGGTTATGAGTCAAATTCCCCCCCTAGTTGTACTCATGGGTCCTACTGACTTCAAAGGCAGTCACAAATGTGTTTCTAAGCACAGTTGCCCTACATATGTCTGTTTTGTTTGACCATATAGGGATCTGCATTTTTTATTTACATCTAGATTTCAATAATAGAAATGTTCCCTACATGAAGGCTCTGGGCCACCCCAATATTTAATTAAATGTTACAATTTCATTGTGATTTACGCTTAAGTTTAAGTGCTGGACCAATTTCAATACATGCTCAAATGCTTGGCTGAATCTGGACGTAGGGTCAAAGACTGAGGGCTTGTCTACACTGAAAATGCTGTGTCGATCCACAGGATCGATTGAGCAGCCCATGTAGACCTGCTCAATCAATCCCGGAAGTGCTCTCCCATTGACTCAGTAACTTCACCTCTCCAAGTGGAGTAACACTGCATTTAAGGGAGAGCACTTCAAGCTGATGCAGCCAAGTAGAGACACCGCAATAAGTGAGAGTATCTGAGTCGATGGGAGATGCACATTTTGCAGCATGCAGATTGTGGATCTCCCATCGACTTAGTCCCACAGTGTAGACTCGGCCCTAAGACTTAATGGTCTACAAAATGCTTTCCATTCCTAACTTCTGTAACTGTGAAATATGTACATGTAATTCCCATCACACAGTAATAGTTCCATAGCAGCTATGGAGTATGTTTACATCACATTATCTAAGTATTACTAACAATATACAAAACTAATTATTCTGAGTTTTGTTCATCTCTCATCTGCAAAGATTAAAACACCAGAGTGTGCCTGATGATGTCAGAATGCTGAAAGCTCTCTGAAACAAAGAAGTTTCCTAGAACCCAAAAGGAGTTCACAGTAATACTGTAGTACAAAGATTTAGAAAAGTCTACTCTATATTATACAGAGTGAAAATAAGAGCATTTCAGAATAAGAATAATTTTTACTTGTAGGAATCAGAGCTGATTATATCCACAGGATTGCTGTTTTGTTGCAATGAAGAACTGGGATTTGGTCTCTGTCTTGATTTCATAAATTCTGCTAAAATGTACTGTGCCTGTTGGAAGGCTATTAGAATCACACCCAACAGGGACAAACTGCAAAAGAAAATAACAGATTTCACTAAATGCACATCTCTAGACAAATCAACAGAACAGAGCAATTCCACAGCAAGAATTCTTTTTCAAATTATCTGTTGATAAATTCATGAAGATACCGGACATTAAATTGGAAGATTGGCACATGGTAAAAACAAATAAAGTAGAAGTAATAATTTGCACGTTTTTTTCTTAAGTTCCTGAAAAGTATTAGTTTCCAAGAAAACCATTAGTTTTAAAACAAAAACAAAAAATTCAAACCTAAAAAAGCAAGATAATTTGCAGATTGAAGCTAAAACAAGGACAAATATATCTCATTTTGCTTAAGTATAGCAGGGATCTCAAAATAATACAAATGCTATTATAGAGCACACCATACTAACCAATGTATTTCACATATATGGGATGTGCACATGTATTTGCAGGAAGACAGACCGGATCTAATTATAGGTCCCCTCTCACTCAAACTTCTATGATTCTGTGCTATTAAAACACTGCCAGAGATGTGTACACTTAATAAGCAGGAAAAGACATGTTCTTTCCCCAAGAACCTTAAAAGTTACAGGGATTCAATCCTGCTAAATGCTAAACATCTTTTATGCACCTATCCCTTTGAAGGCTCAGATTACATTACCATGTCATTACAAATTGCTCTAAAACTGATATTTTATATAAAAGTGGCAGCAGTTGAAATCTAACTCAAAGAACCAAAAGTGGCTAAACATCTTTGATAGATTGATTTTCTTTTCTTTTCAATTTGGGCAAGGGGTGCACGGCACAAGAAGCAAGTATATTACCTGACAAAGAGAACTGTAAGCCTCCAAAAAGACTCTTCCCAGCTAGGCCCTGGAACCACATCTGCACACAAGGGTAACAAATGGTGAGGTAGGGTCACATTGAGTGTGAAGTGGAACTCTACATCAGCAGCAGTCACCAAAGTAAGATCACGGATCACCCACGAAGAAGTAAAATCAGGTGTAAAACTGTCAGCAAAATAAAATAAGGCCAGTGTTATTTTTCTTGAGCGAGATTTAGTTTTATTAAGATGTCATTGATTTAAAAATATTAAACAGTGGTTGTAAACAGCTTCTAATATGAAAAAAAATGGGCAACAACTGCTTGCTTCAAGATTGCCTCCTGCTGGCCAGTTTATGTAGTGATCTTAACATCTTCCCAAGAGAAGCACTTGCCTCCCTGGTTCACAACTGTGACTGCGCTGGCACTGTCTATGTGTAACACTGGAAGGTACTGTACAATTTTGATGTTTCCTCCTGGAACAGGAGAATGGATAATCAACAAATGGTAAATGAATTTCTTTTACAGTGTTAAAATGCACAGACCCTTACAAACAGCTAAGAGCACACTATATGTGCTGTATGTAGAAGCAAAATTACTGCATTTCAATCAGACCCCCATTTTCTTGTGTTTAAAATCCTGAGCTATACTTGCACGGACATTAGAAAAAACACTTAAAATATGTACTGGTAAAAGCATCTAACTACTAATGACTGTGAAAGCCATAGCAAATCAGCAAACAAATAATGAGAAAAACCCCAACAAAGTATGTTGCTCATTCATCTAGACAACTGTTCATCTTTAATATATTAATACTTCATAATACAGTAATAAAAATACCATTTTATGCTTTGTAAAAATAATCACATCTTACTAATAATATGAGACCTGATTATAGCACCTTACTTTACTATTAACTGAAAAGATGACAGATTTGTAATGTTTATTCGAAACAGACTGAGCTTCTTCTGCGGACTAATGAGGTAGAGTGCCCTGCAACTTCAAATTCACAAGTAAGTTAAATTAATTTCTCGTTTAATGATCAATACTTACACAATACTGATCTCCCGCGAAGAGTTTTGAGCCAGGAAAAATTCCTGACAATCTAACACTTCAAACCCATATCCCTGGCAACTGTAGCCATTAATCTTCATAGATGATACAGTTATAGGAAGAGGCCCAATATTCTCCACTTTGAAATTCTTTGTGATAGATAAAATTTGCTTGCTGTCTTTCAGTTCTAAAGGAAACAAAATTAGCAATTAGTAACTACGCAGCACATAGAGTAGTTTTACTTTAAATATCATTTTATTAATTTAGAAATTACTGCATATAGTTGAATTTTTTTTAAAATTTCCAAAAGGAAGAGTTAGATTCTTTTTTTGATAAATTGCATTTTGTACTAACAAACAACAGAATTTGTCAGATCATCAGCCTTATGTTATGACAAAACAGAACCAGCATCTCTTTTACTACTGGGCTATCCAGAATTTTACTTTGACAAATTCTATTTCATTAAATACAGTACCAGTATTCATGATAGGAAAAGAATTAATAAAAATCAAATTTTCTATGTTGCCCCATAGTCTTTTTACCAATACCAAAATGCAGCACTATCCAAAATGGTTTTCACTCAACACATGTAGTTTTCATTACCATCATGTCTCCTGTCTGAACTAATATATATATGGAATAGATTTCTGAATACGGGAAGATATTGGGGAGCATGTTTTATGGAAATGTTTTTTAAAGATTATTCCCTGGCCATCTGGGGTTTTTTGTGGATGCCAATACATGAAATTTACAGAATCTATTTCAGCCATCACAGCTGATCAAAGTTATCATTTTTGCCTCTTTATGTTATTTCTGTATAACACCAGCATCATTACAGAGTCACTTAAAATATATGGCATAAACTTCAAGAGAGGTAGCCGTGTTTGTCTATTTCAGCAAAACAAATAAGCAGTCTTATGGCACTTATAAAGACTAACCAATTTATTAAAACATAAGCTTTTGTGGGTTACAATCTACTTCTTCAGATGTAAAATATATATGGAGTGACAATTTCTTACAGGATCAGAGACCTCATTTTTGTTACTCACGTCTTCTGCAGTCCATGAGTGTAGCTTCTGGCACCTTAAATCTAAGTGACCCTCCTGCACCTGGAAGTCTTCCACCTACTTTTAATAATTCTCTGGCTCCAAAGCCTTCTACATTGACCACATCCAGAACAGTCAAGTTATTTCTGTCATAACATGAAAACCACACAATTAGTATTTAATACACAAAAGATACTTGCACAAAACCACCCCACTCTTACCAGCCTCTGGGTGCTTACTGACAGTCCATCAATTCACAGCTCCCACCTCAATAGCTACAGAGACTGTGCAATAACAGAATCAACTATGCACCACTGTTTCTGAGTAGATGAATTTCACCTGCTCTGCAGTGAAAAGCCAAATTCCATGGAGACCTTCCATAAGACGGTAAGAAGGTAGCAACTGGGGGCCAGAAGGTTTCCCACCAGAGGAAAGCAGTCTGAGATGAGAGGGGTGGAAAAAATTCGTCCTTCCCCAGCATTCTTTTCTCCAGGGATCCCATTACACAGTCTGCTCTGGATCCCTGGATTTGCTCCCAATGTAATCTAACTGATCACTTTATATAAATTGGATTCCTAACATCAAAGAATTAAATGAAAATCACATTTTAGTGGTAAGACCCAAATTAATAAATCTCTCATATATCCAGGAACAAATCTGGTGGGAAATCTAGAGTATTACTCCATAATATCAACTACTGGAACCATAAATGTGTGTGTGTGTTTTTAAATATGCTTATTTACATAAAACAAATCACTTCAGTTGAAACTCTATTACAGTGTCTACTTGAATGCAAAAGTGTAGATCAGATTTGGAAAATACTTTAAAGTGGAATGGAGATATTTAAAAATGGAAATGTGATGTATTTTTCTCTGCTGTAGTGTTTGGAAAAAATTGTTTTCATAAAGCTGTGATTGCCAATTGCTTATAAAACTAGGTAATTAAGGAGCTGGCCTACCTGATTAATATAATGGAGGATACTCTTTGGTAGTCAACTGGCGTAAAAACTACACCAACCCTTCGGGTTTCCAATGGCTGTAAATGTAACTGAAGCACCTCAGAACTGGATTTCATGTTAGTAAGATCCTCCTGTTGTCCATCCTGCTAAACAAACAGGCATTTATTTATTTATTTGAAATAACACATTACAACATCCATCCCAATAAAGCAGACATTACATCACTGCTCAGCACAGTGTAAAAATATCTCTGAATAAGGTGCAATTACTGCCTTTAGCTTATTTTATGAAAATTATTTCCAATTTGACAGCATAAAACCATCAGATAAAGCTGTTTATTAGAGCAAAAGTTCACCATTTCTTTTATTATAAGGAATGTATTACTTTTTTTTAAAAATCAGATTTCACTTGCTAAGATGGAAAAGTATTTATTTTTATACAGTGGCTTCCAAGCTAAAGGAATCTCAAACTACTTTACAAAGCAGGCAGAGTGGTAGTATACTGACTGTATAGGAAAATGTGGCAACCATTATGTACATAGCATAGAACATTAGAAAATGATTTAATTGATGTGGGCTGGGGGATCTGCTGGCATTTAGTATGATCATTTGAGTCACTGGAAACATACCAGGAAGAACTCCTGAACATTGTAATTGAAGAAAAGCACCACCAACAGTGCAGTAAGGCAGGAAATGTTATCAGAGATGTTTTGGCTTTTTTTGGTAGGATCATTTATTCTTTTTCACTATTTAAACAAAACAAAACCAAAACACACACTCAAAAAGCTTTCCATCCCGTAACTGGGCCTCTCCTCTTCTAAGGAGAAGAGCATTTAGCCACCTATAGGACCAAAATATCCATAAACAATGATAAAGAAATAGGCTTCTGGTTTAAATAAAGCATCTGGCCACTGTCCAGTCTTATTTTTTTTAGTTCAAAGGGTTTTTATGTAATATTGTAATATTTTAATAACCAAAAGATAAAATTCCAAAACATAAGATATACAATTTATTAAAAGAAAAACACATATAAAAATATAAACTTGTAAACATATCCTACAACTCTATATATGCAGCTTTCTGCATGTACCCAGGTGTGCTTGAACAGAATAATCAGGTACATAATGACACATTCAAAAATTGTGTGCACACAGTCAATGACTTGGGAAAGGACAAATTAAAATCTGCCCATTTGTTTTACATAGAGATACTGGGAGAAATAATCTGACTTCTGGCAGGCAGTGGGTCATACTTCTGGCCTTAAAATCTCTGGGTGAAACCTTGGTTGAAGTCAATGTGAGTTTTGCCATTGACTTCAGTGTGGCCAGGATTTCATGCTAAGGAGCTGTATAGAATTTTAATATTAAACATTCACTGTTCTTTTTTTTTCAGTACATGCTTAATGACGAGGATATGAGAAATACTCCCTCTACCCTTTCAAAAATTACTTTGGAAGTAAGTGGGGAAAAATCAGATCGTAAGTACAAGCAGAAACTAAGGCAAAGAAGTTAAATGATTTAAGGTATCTCAGCTAGTTGAGGGCCTAATTGAGATGAGGAACTAGAAATCCAAATTTCCAGGTTTTTGGTACCCTATTCCAACTACTTGACCAACTACTTTTATTATAAAATTGCCAACTAGCTCGATGAGGCAGAACCCCACATGATCAGCATTAAGGCTAACTACAAAGTCTAATAAAGAATTTGAACCCAGTCTCCTTTTTAATGCAAAAAGCATCCAATTTAAGGGGCAAAAAATTGAATAGCAAACTCTGGAAAGAAGTAAAATGTCAAGCACAGACTATAATGCAAGATTTAAAAAATGAATTACTTTAAGCAGTATTCTGCAGCAAATTAAATACAATGAAGCTAAGAATATATGTTAACTTTTTGAACTTGTCAGATTTTTTGGGGTCAAAATTAGATATCTTACCCTGTGTGCACACTCCTCCGTGAGCCTAAATTCAGTAGTTGTGAAATTAATAGCTTGCACATTTATCCCAAACCTAAATAAACCAAAACAAGAATTTAAACATTTAAACCCAGCTTATCAAAACAGCACTGTATACATTTTTGGAGAAATTACAGTATTGTTATATGATGACACTTACTCTTAGAGCAAAATACTTCTACAATTGCATTATGGCAGATGTGAATATTATAGAAACAAAGAGATCTGAATATTAATGAACTATATTACAACTAAGTTTCATGGATGTACTGCTCACACAGAGAACAAAGGGTGATGTTTAGACAGTCAGATTTTTTTTCCTCCAATATAAAATATTATCATAAAAGATTATACAAGAATCAACTGAAATTCCTAAGCAAGATATAAACACAAAAGCAGAACACCCTTGGCTGCCCGAATAATCTTTAGGAAACAATATCAGAGCTCAGTAAATAATTCAGAATGAATGATTTATTCAATGTTGTCCCTCTTTCTGTTCATGAATTGCCTAGGAACAGACTGTGGTTTTTTCTAACTTATTTGTAATTTGCAAAAATTTCTTGCAACTAATTTTTGGTCTACCTCAGTTGCAAGTCTTTGATATTTGTCACTTCAGCTGTTTGGAAAAGAGGCATAAGTTACCAAAAAGATTTTTGTTCAATGAGGGTCAGTGCTGCTTTTAGAAGTAAGCTTCTGGCGTTGAACATTTATTAATGTGAATTCAAAATTCACTTTCAATGCAATTCTGCAATGCTTGCTTAAAATAAATTGCTTCAGGGAACATTACTTCCAGCACTTACTAGAAAATTTATAGAAATAAAATATAAAAGGGTGCAAATACAAAATACACTTGTTAAAAAATTGAGATGATATTTATGGACATTCTTTTGCAGTATTCAAACAAATATAGTTAGTTGCTTGAGTACATTTAAAGGAATTATGGTGTTGAAGAAGCAATTCCATAAGGTACTTAAATAGGTGCCTATTAAATAGGTGAATAATCCTAATGATTACAAGAATGAGTACAAGTGAGTATTACAAGTGAATAGTCCCACTGACTTAAAGTTGGTCCCCTTCTTTCATCTCTTGCTCCTCTCTCCATACAGACACAGTTTATACTAGCAGAAGGACTCATATGTCATTTGGGGAGTTGGCTTAATGATACGGACAAAATAATTCCTTTTGCTTATATATGCTGCATTTTTATTGGAGGCTTTGCAATATAGCTATAGTAGCAAATCCTTAAAGATACAGACTAACTCAGAGAGTCTTTATATGCAGAGCAGCTCCCATAACCCTCCTCCTCCCTAGCCCTAACCCTAACCTCTCCCTCACTGAATTCATATAATTCTTTATTTCTCCTAGCAGGCCTAATTCTGAGTCACATGCCTCCAACACAGGACCCCTGGATTCATTATCTTCACCTTGGGATGTGAGGTTGTGTCCCATCCCTGCAAAAGGCCAGCTCAGTCTGCGACAGACATGTGCTTGTTGAATCCATGCCCTTGAGTTTATCATATCATAGCTGTATTTTATATGACTCTTTGTGTGAACACAACCAAGGACATGATGATTACATACTATCAAAAATGGGATTTAAGATTGAGGGGAATCATGCTTCCAGGTAGCTTACGATTTTTTAGAAAAGTTAAAATAAGTGTTGAGTCACTATGCTAAGAGATAGAAATAGATCATTACAAAGGAACAATAGTTTGATATAAAGTTACGTTCATTACCATTTGCTGAGCAGACTCAGTGAAGCCTGGGGATCAGGGTAGTAAGACAGAGGCAGAAGTTGCAGCATAACTGGGAAGGAGGAGGGGTTTCTTAGCATGAAATATTTTACCTAAACAGTTTAGGGAAAAATCAATTAATTAATTCTTGTGTGCTAGGATTCTAAAACAAAATAAAAGAATTCAGCGTTGGTAATACTGGCCTCATTTTCAAAAAAGTCTCAATCCGACCTGTTCCGGAGGGGTAGCCACGTTAGTCTAGTTCAGCAAAACAAACAAGGAGGCTTGTGGCACTTTTAAAGACTAACAAATTTATTTATTGCATCAGCTTTCATGGGAGAAAATCCCACTTCATCAGATCTTCAAAGTGTCTGAAGAAGTGGGATTTTCTCCCACGAGAGCTCATGTGATAAATAAATTTGTTAGTCTTTAGAAGTGCTACAGGACTCCTTCTTTGTCAACCTGACCTCTGTTTTTGCTGATTAGAATTTTACATGCCCAAAACTGCACTCAAAAGCTGGATATGTTAGCAGAATGTTTCCATATGCAAAAGCAAATGACAATACATGAAGAACTACACTTGCAAAAACAGAGACTATTTTCCTGTTTTTTTCAAGATATATTCCTTTTATTTGGATTTCTATTTACAGTACAACCTCAGAGATATGCATGCTTTGGGAATGAAGGGTGTTCTAAACTGTGGGCAAATTCACTGTCAGATCAATTTTTCCAGATTGACTGAGTGGTCAGTTGAGACACACACAGTTGATCTGGAAGTCAATCTAATAACACAACCCCCTCAAATAGCATAGCGGTGCATTGACAGGAACACATTTCCCATCAGCACAGCAAAGTGAAGATGGCAGGCTAATGGGAAGTTTCAAAGTTGACAGGAGTTACGCAATCTACTCCATGTAGCTTGCTTAACTCCTTTTGACTGCCGCCAAATTTGGCCGGCTGTGTAAACTGGGCCTCTGAAACGTTCGTAACGCTGAACAAAACATTATGTTTTTATCAAAAGTTTACTGATTTAATATACCTTTGAAACTTCACTACACAGATGAAAAATGTTGCTTTCCTTTTTCTTTTTAGTTTATTTAACACAGTACTGTACTATATTTGTTTCTCTTTCTTTTGTCATCTTTGCTGCTTGTGTACTTCCCATTCCAAAAGAGGGGTGTAGTTTGAACAGTCAGTTCATAACTCTGAGGTTCTACTGTAGTATCAGCTTAACATAAGAACATAAGAAAGGCCGTACTGGGTCAGACCAGAGGTCCATCTAGCCCAGTATCTGTCTACCGACAGTGGCCAGTGCCCAGGTGCCCCAGAGGGAGTGAACCTAACAGGCAATGATCAAGTGATCACTCTCCTGCCATCCGTCTCCATCCTCTGATAAACAGAGGCTAGGGACACCATTCTTAACCCCTTTCTGGCTAATAGCCATTTATGGACTTAGCCCCCATGAACTTATCCAGTTCTCTTTTAAATATTGTTATAGTCCCAGCCTTCACAACCTCCTCAGGTAAGGAGTTCCACAAGTTGACTGTGCGTTGTGTGAAGAAGAACTTCCTTTTATTTGTTTTGAACCTGCTACCTATCAGTTTCATTTGGTGACCCCTGGTTCTTGTATTATGGGAGTATTTAAACAACTTTTCCTTGTCCACTTTTTCCACATCAGTCATAATTTTATATACTTCTATCATGTCCCCCCTCAGTCTCCTCTTTTCCAAGCTGAAGAGGCCCAGCCTTTTCAATCGTTCCTCATACGAGGCACTCTCCAAACCCCTAATCATTTTAGTTGCCCTTTTCTGAACCTTTTCTAGTGCTAGAATATCTTTTTTGAGATGAGGAGACCACATCTGTACACAAAGACCACATCTGTACACAGCTTACACTCGTAGACAGGAATAAAGTTTTCCCAAAGAAATAGGTAAAGTGTGTAAAACACTATTTCCCCCCATTTAGAAATATGAATGTGGAGGACCAGAGGGCTCCTCCTTTTGATTGATAATTCAATTGACATAAATTCACTATTAAGATAATATTTGCGTATGAAGCCTTTCATCTCCATATGACAGGTTCTAATCAAGACCAGGTAAGTAGTGACCAAAAGATGGCCAATGAGAACTGAGTTGCTGGGAACAGTCTTGTTCCAGGAAGACACATATCACCTGACAGTCCCAATGCAGTATCTTTCAAGCATAATATTCACTCTTAAAAAATGTATGCATGGTATGATGAAGATTAACATGGAACTAGAAGCATCACTAATAGTAAAGCTAATCCCAGCCATGAGCAGCCTCAGCTGTTTTGTGGATCAGGGTAGAAAATGTTTTCAGGCCCCCACAAGCAGTCAAACAAAAAAACAACCAACCAGCTAATCAGGAGGGAAGGGAGGGAGGGGGAGAATGAGTGGCACAGTAGCTCAACAAACACCCCATGAAAGCTAGTGCCCGGAGTGACTGCCTTGCTTGCCAGCCTCTAGAACCTGCCCTGATCATAGTATATCCAAACATATTGTTCCAAGTTATTCATTAGTTTATAAGCAGCTTAATCTACTCTACCTGACGAAAACTTGAAATAACAATAAACATTTCAGAAGGTGAGTTCTACAGTAAATTGCTTTAATCCTCAATTTATGGTAATATTAAATGAGTGCTTCAACCATCTAAACTGTCCTGGAATAAATCAGATAAGAAGAAACTGACATCTTGAGCTGTACTGGAACAGGGTTTTCCAAAAGCTCTTTTCAAAACCAGTCTGAAAACTATATTAATACACAGTGTTTTTGTAATGTTTATCTGGAGTTGAATAATTTAAACTAGATAAAAGATGTACAAACTCAGATAAAGCTCAAAAATAGCTGTCGTTACCATGTTATGCTTAAGTGCAGTTGCACTGAAGTTTAAGGTCAGGCCAGGCTCTGCAATCAAACGTGGCAAAAAGAAAGCAAATGGCTCCTCATCAGGCTTCTTTTGGTGAGACATGCGAGGCATTCTCAAAAGATTCCTCCTGTTTAATTGGTGAAAACAGAAACCTTTGTTAAAATCAAAAGAAACTGATTTTAGACTCTGGACATGAATTTTCCTGGGCTCTTCATTAAGATCGATAACCTCTTCTTGGAAAAGTCTTTAACAAAGTAATATCTATACTACAGGACTGTGATCCTGCATTAACTATCAATTTAATCTTATATCTGTCCCTTACACTTCTGCCTTTTTAGACAACCTTTATATAAATGTCTCTTTGTCTGTCTGTTTGTATTCCCTGTGCTTTCTCGCCTTTCTCCAGCAGATGGCATATAGATTTTAATAGCAAGCTGCACTCAGCACAAAACCTGCTAGGCACCTGACCCTGTGGTACGTTAGGGCAGGAGCCTAGGAGCCCAACAGTCAGTGGTTTGAATCCCACCTAGGGTTGAAAAGCTGCATTCACAGGTTTTGATCTGATCTACTTTTAGTCTTGATTGAAAAATAATATAAAAAAACCAAGTTTTTTAGAACAGACAACCTTAAAACCAACACACCGTGAATGCATTTGTTTGCAAAAGGTCGGCTGGTCAGTGTAGCATGTCCCTACTGATAGGGAGGATTTGTGAAGCTACCATAATTGATCCTGTAAAACATGTTCTGTCCTTTTTCAGAGTGAAACTGCAGTGATGAGATGACTGCAGTCAAAATAGTATTTAACAGTCAATGTTCAGATGTTTACAACAGTTATTAACACTGAGTTAAAATGAGAGCTGAAGTGCTTAGTTACTCTGAAACTCAGGTCACCTAGTGAGCTGCCTTTAGGCACCAAAGTCTGAAAGCGTTTGCTCTTATTTTCAAGTATATTACTATAGCAGAGGAAGGCATTGCTTATAATACAATGTGAAGTTTAGTAGTAGCCAAGAGCAGTCTTTGTACAGACCTGGAAGCTTCCCCATGTTTTATTTTCTGCCATCTTTCATAAAGCTCACTGGCAAGCTTAGAATCCACATTCCACATAGAATGATCCAGAGACAAACTCCTTTTCCAAAGCAGGTTTGCTAAAATGATAACAGGTTTTCCATATTTTACTCAAAAAACATGTATTACCTCTATCACTCTGTCCTATAACTTGAAGAACTGCTATCAATAAAAAAAGTCATTCTTTTTTTTTTTTTAAAAAAAGTGCATGTGTATAAACTGGATAATTCTACAACTAATTGTGCATGCTTTTGTACACACTCAAGTAGACCTTTTTTGTTGCATCTCACAGTTGGCCATATTCCATCACAGAGTTTTAGGCAAAACGCTTAATTTATGTTAATGGACTATAGATAGATATACTTCAATATACCCAAAATGGTGCAAAATTATTATCCTGTATAGCAACCACTAATAGCAAATAATCATTTCCATTTTAGCTCCCCTTTTCCAATTGCTGATAATTTTCTCAAACAAATTTCATTAAAGACAAAAATATATTTCGAAAGCTAGAACCAAATTGGTTCACGCATTTTCAATTCTCTGAGGAGGAATCAGAAATCTGGAATATTGTGTTTGCTACATGATACTAAAATCTATTCAGAGGAGCAACATTTTAAGGAAACGGGATATTTTTAAATGCCACAACACAGCTGCTGGTACAAACAAAGTATATATTTGTACTACAAATCCAGCTACAATTGCTAATTTATCTAGCTACTTTTTCTACATTATCAAACTGCTAATAGAGTCCAAAAAATAAAATAAACCTACCTGTATCAGACTTCCCCAAGTAACAGTTTATATCACAATGTGCTACGGCTTCAAAACGAGGGTCCCCCTGCTGAAAAACAATGCTTGACTATATGGCAAAGCAACACTATAAATAAAAGAAACCTAGACACGTTTAATTAACAAACATTATTAACTGTAATCAATCAAATGCATTCAAGAACAATAAGCCTGAAGCAGTGTAACCCCTGTTTTGGATGAACGATATGCTGCTTCATAATTTTGCATGAACCAAGGCTGGATTGTGCTGCTTTTGAAAATTTGGCCAAACAGATCCTTCCCATCCCTTATTCTATGATTTACTATTCCACAAAGTTTAATATCTATTAATGGAGATTACTAGGCTCTAGAAACAGTAAGATATCAGAAACAGATTCTTATTTATGCTCCTTTGTGCATACGCATCGTGATACAATCTTTAATTACATGATCATATACTATTTTTCCACTTGGCCCCTATTTCATTCAGTGCATAGGATGGATATACTAAGGGAAAGTAATAAAGTGGAACGTACAACTAAAAATCTGCCATTTCTTCTCTTTTTGAGTGCTTGACTTTGCATGCTAAATAGCCTTAACATAGTTTTTTCTATGTAACATACATACAAATCAGCAGAAGACAATACCTTGGACAGAGTTGAATAAATCCGTAGAGGTATTGCAAACATCACTCCTACATTTGTGGCCAAAAATACACTGGAAAATACATTTATTACAGCAACTTTGACATTGAGTTTCAAAGAAAATACATTCCAACAGCCTGGAGGTAGAGTCAAGGGTTCAGTGAAGTTCAGAATCTAGACGGAAACAATCAAAACAGACTGACTAAAAATTGCTTTTAATCAAAACTGTAAGAATTATTCACGTGTATTAATTAAATATTTCTAACATGGTATTTGCTTTTAATTCTTCTGCTCTCACTAACATGAAATACTTAACTCCTGAATATACGTAAGACAAAATATTGGTCATGAGTGTAAACTATCAGGACACTGTACAGTATCTTTTAAAATACAACTGCATTTGATTTTTGAGAGTCTAGGCACTTGCATTTGTACACTTCATTCATCTTTGCAACTACTGGGATTGCAGATGTGAATCTGAGATTTGAGTGTGCAAATGGCCAATTTGACACCTTGCTCATCACTTGAGCATGCACACACTAGCTTTGTTTGTTCCAGTGAAGCTACCTCGTGAAAAATTTTGCCTAAACTTCCAAAAATAAGGCCTCTCTTTTGCAAAATATTTAGTAATTTCACACAAAGCTCATTCATTCACCAAAAGATTTCCAATGTAGCCTATGATGAGAGGTTTATTCCTACCATATACCAATAGCACATGTGGTAATTCTGAGAACATGACAGGCCAAAATTCTTTAATTTAATACACCTGTGCAGCTTCCACTACATCCAGAATTTGCTCTAACTTATATTATAATAACCAGCACAACACAAAATGCACGTTGAGAGTTTAGCCTTCTGGGGTCCAAAAGTACAAGGTGCTGTGTTCCTTTAATATCCATGGACTTCAGTATGAATTGGGGACACTCAGCTCCTCAAAGAATCTGCTCAGCACCTTGACAGACTGACCACTTTCAAATTAAGGAAAAGACATTACAGGATTCTAAAATGAAGCTTACCTTTAAAATATTCTTCGTCTCTCTGGCTACAAAGACATCATTTAGTTCAATGCTAAAGTCAAAATTGTTTGTAAACCATATAGACCAAAATCCTGAAGTACTGTGATGTGGCTCTATGTGAAATAATGCTGCAGAAGGATCAATGCCAAAATACCTGTAGAGAACAGGGATTAAAAATGCAAAGCAATTCACAGACAGACAAAATAATCACTATTGGGCAATGAGTGTTTATAGTGACTATAGAGGAAGAACAAATTATGTTATTAAAAATACAGTTAAAATTGGAAGACACACATTTATGCCACGAATTCTCCTTTTCGCATTAACAATGAACACTTCATTGACTTGATTGGGTCCTTATGACCAGGCTACACTCCACCTGGTAGAGCAGACATTGGTGGAACGGTGTTAGACACACTGTATGAGAAGGAACTTGAACAGCGTACAAGAAATACTGAAAGGAAATTTATGAGTTTAAGGCTTGATGGCTGGAGCAATGTACACAATGACCCAGCAACATGTGCTTGTGTGACAGCAGAAAATGGGGTTACATATCTTTCAGAAACAACAGATACATCGGGAAATGCCCACACAATAGAATATTTAAAAGAAGTGGTAGTGAAAGCAGTAATAAACTGTGCATAAAAATTCAACTTGCACAGTTTTGTTGCAGACAATGCTGCAAATGTGGCAAAGATGAGAAGATACTCAGAAGAAGAAATGGAAGAATGCTCCCTAATAAAATAGGGCTGCAGTGCCCATTCAATGCATCTTTTAAAAAAAGACTTAAGTATGTCTTCTTCAGGAACAAAAGAAAATGTTAAAGAAGGCGCAAAATGCTTCAATAACAACAATCTTGCTTCAGGTTCCCTGAAGAGAGCAGGAAGATCCAAACTAATTCTCCCTCAGGATGTTTGATGGAATTATGTGGTTGATTGTTTTGAACGATTTATTAAGAATTGGTCTATTCTCATAAAACTGTGTGAAGAAAACAGTGATAAAATAAATGGAAGTACCTCCTCCAAAGTATCTAACATTGGATTAAAGAGGAATGTAGAGGACATGCTCAGTATACTGAAGCCTATATCCATGGCCTTACACAAACTTTAGAGAAATTGTTGCTGCATTGCTGATAGTATCAAACTCTGGAAGGCACTTCAAGAGACATTGAAGAAAGAAATGCTTCACCAGAAAGTTAAACTGCAGGCAATAAAGAAGCGAATGAATCAAGCACTAACTACACCTTATTTTCTTTCCAACGTTCTCGACTCCAGATACAAAAGTAGATGCCTAACTTCTGAAGAAGATGATACTACCACGGCCTGGGCATCTCAAAATCTCTCCTCAGTTGTGCTAGTCATAATAAATTTCGGGGCTGGAGCGGAACCATTTAAACAATACATGTTTACTGATGATGCTTTGAACAAAGTCACTCCCCTGAAGTGTTGGAAATCATTAGCCAGGCACCTTGAAACAGAGTTCCTTCAGTTGCTAACTTCTCATGGTAGTAGCTACCTCTGCCAGCACAGAAAGAATATTTTCATCGCTTGGTATGATTCACTCAAAGCTAAGAAATCAACTGGGTGATGAAAAAATAGAAAACTCATATTTTTGTTTCAGTCTATGAATAAAAATGACAGTGGGAGGGGGGAAGATGAGAGCTAGTTGTAGAAGTTTTATGGACAGCGTTTGTTTAGTGTTGGATGACTTGTCTGTTAGAGTTAATAAAATTTAAAAATGGAAAAAATTGAAGAGTTTAAGAACAGCCGTCAGCCAGCAACTTAGGAGACTGCTGCAATTCCAAATGTGAAATGTTTATGTAACATTTAAGATTTAGTTTAATAAAATATGAGTAGTATCATGTTTGTGTGTGAGATTTGGTCGTTACATGCCTAATGTACTGCTGCTGCATGTGCAGCTTGACACAGGTAATGAGTACTATGGACTATTTCCTAAATTAATAAAAATCAAGTTATCTAAAAAATTATAGAAAGTATACCCTTCTAGATGTTGTAAAATGCTGTACTGAGTTGTAAATTAACATGTTTTAGTGATCAGATTTGCACCATTGTTTAAGAAGTATCCATGAGAAACTTTATTTAAATCCATGATTTTCTCTTGGTGATTTAAATTATGATTTAAAAATCACCTTGATTTAAATCAATCCACCCTGCACCCAAGTCAAGACTAGAAAAAAAAATGTTCAATTTCCAGTTTTCCTTTACAATACTGTTCCTATAAAGAAGGAAAAAGAGATGTAAATTTATCTCAGATTCTAAATAAGACCTATGTGACCTTAACTGTTTAGATTTCATTTTTACTGAATCATGAAGGTTTATATCTATGAAAGACAAAACCATTATATGAAATGCCACAAGGTTTTATTTTGTTGAAAGACAGCCAGGGAAGGATGGATTCCAGACCCTACCATCCGCTTGGGAGAGTTTAGAAATCTGATCAGAGCCAGAGCTGTTGCCACAGACATAATGAAAAGAAAAATTACCAGGGAGAAAAGGACCACCTCAACAGTGAAGGCGAATGGCACAGGAGGGGAGCTGCAGCAATGCGCACCAGTGTGTGCACTGGTACTTAACACCATTATGATATTTCCAGAGGGGTAGCTGTGTTAGTCTGTATACAGCAAAAACAACGTTGATTTTACCATTAAGATAGCTTGCTTTGACTCCAGAGCATATATTTGAGCACATTGTAGTTTTCTTACAATTATATCGAATGTTTAAAAAAATCCCACCATCAACCTACCCTTCCACCACAGGATGGGAAAGACACGCTTTTAGTGTTGTAGTGCCTTCTAATGGATTCATCTTCACATCACCAGCATAGTGGCTTTCATTGTGACATGATGCAGCTGCATAAAAGAAAAGTACACATATATATTTAAATAAAATCTTTGTAACAATAATGCTTTTCATGTGAGGATTTCAAAGAGAATTACAAAAGAAAGTTAGTAACCCAACAGCTCCATTTTACAGGGGAGGGAATCAAGGAACATGCACATTGATGTTCTGATTTTCAGATGTGCTGAGTATTGACTTAAATGTGATTTATGAGTGCTCACTCCTTCAGAAAAATCAGGCCATAAAAGTGCCTTGTCTAAGATTAAAGAGGGAGTCAGTGGCAGAGCTCAAGACTCCTGACTCCTAATCCGCTACCCTCGTTACCAAATCAAGTTGCTATCCTCAAATAAATAAAAGCACACCTGGGAAAATAAAAAAAACTCACTCTAGTCCCTCTGCTGCCTTCTTTGCCTTCTCTTTCTCAGGAAGATAAGTCCCACACTCATTATGAAATTCTTTCAGAAAATATATTTAGCCCTCGGACCAGATCCGGCACCGCTAGGGGCCCGATCCGGCCCGCAAGCTCCTGCAGCAGAAGACTCGGGCGGAAGAAGCATTCCGCCCTCTCCTGCTGCGGCCAGGCTGGGAGTTTCAAATCTCCCGCCCTGAGCACGGTCAGACAGAGTGTGCTCAGGGCGGGAGTGGCCGGCTGGCCACGGAGCGGCTCCCAGTTTAGTCACCCCTGCACCTCCGGGCCTCCAGCCAGGTAAGGGGGGCCAGAGGAGTGGGGAAGGAGCTGCAGGGGGTCTGAGGAGAAGGGAAAGGGTGGGAAGCAGGAGAAGGAGCCGTGGACGGGCTGAGGATCAGGGAAAGGGCGGGGGGGGGGGGGGCTGAGAGGAGCAGGGAAATGCCGCAGGTGAGAGAGGAGCAGGCAAAGGCTGCAGGTGGGCTGAGCTGAGAGGAGCGGGGAATGGCGGATGCGGGGGTGGGGGGGGGGAGGAGCAGGAAAAAGCTGGGAGTGGGGATTGGCCCTGAAGGGGTCTTCTGTAATAAAGTTTGACCCTTGGCTTATGCACGGGTGGTGCATTTTTCCTGGATTGGGGGCTTTAAAAGCCAGGGTTGGCTTATATGCGAGTCCGCTTATAGGCAAGCATAGATGGTATTTTCAAACCAGCTAACAATCTTTATGAGTCAATCACTCTCCCTCCCTGTTAATATGGCCCATACTGAGTTTATGATCAGGTGCGTACGAGAAAGAGAGCATGCATGTGAGAGAATGGGAATTTGTATGTGAAATAGAATGGAAACAGAATAAGTACGAAGAATTCTTCCTCGCCCAGTGTGTTGTAAGAGAACAAAGTTGCATAGACAAGTAGATCTTGAACTTTTTCAGAATACCTATGGTGCTGATAAAAGGTAAATATGCACTTCATGTAACCCCATATTATATACACAAAATATACATACTGTACCTTTACAAACAAAGGAAGCAACTTTTGTCAAATTTGTGGTTGAAGAAGGAAGTAGTATTGGCTCAAACTGCACAGCTGATGTATCTTTTTGTGAGACACGCTGTATGTCCTGCATTAAAATGATATATTACTAATCCCTGTAGCACTATTCCATTACTATTATAATTCTAGTGTCTGTTTAAGTTCATCTTCATGACAAACTCAGATAGAAAGAACAGTAGTTTATCATATGTGCTAAATAGTTCAGTGACTTTTATCCAGGTTAGTGGTACATTAAATCATTATCTGAGCTGTAGCTTACAATCTACAAATTCTGTTGGACATACATAACGAACATAAATGTGTTAAATGCTTCTTAAAACAAAGAAGTGTGCCTCTTTGGTGACAGCAAAAAGTAGGCAGGCAGGCAAGCAAGTTAATATCCCAATTAAATTCAGTACCTCCAAATATGATTGCATGAAGAACGTAATTACCTGTATATGTAAAACGTTGCTCCCTGAATGCAATACATACATGTTTACTGTGGAATCATCTGTCCAAAATAAATGAATATCCAGATAAGTACTAAAGATCAAAATACTACTCCTCTGGTTAATATGCGAAACAATATCCAACATATCTAAATGAAAACCAAGAGATAGAGATACTCTATGTGGAAAGATGTCCCATGTAAAAATTAGAAGTTAATCACACATCGGGCCCAACTCTTCTCTCCCACCATTTTCCACCGTGCCAGATTTTTTGGCCCTAATTCTGGTGGCACAAATCAGCTGGAAACCTGGCATTATTACCAGTTCCTAAGCCTCCAAATGGCACAGAGCGCTATCCACAGTGCCAGCATATTCTCTCTTTTTCCAGACAATGGTATATGTAGCCATAGGTACAGGTTTTGCTAAGTAAGGCAGGAGTATAGGTTACGGCAGAACCTTTATAAGACCAGTACAACAGAGCTTAAGTCAACAAAGCATAAGGCCCAAAAGCCTTAGCATATGCAATTAGCCAGGAGTAACCCTACATTAGAAGATATCACAAGACAGAATGTTATAACAATTAAACTGCTGACAGGTGACCGCAAGATGCCAGTTTATGCAAGCTTGAGATATTTTAAATTAGATACATCAGCAGAGGTCTGACCACAAGAGTGCCACAGTAAGTAACAAGCCTGAGGAAAAAACAGGCTAGTAAACTATGGTAGACGAGCACCCCAACATTATTACAGTAAGGAAAAATTAATAAGGAAAAGGGGAGCAAACCCTACTGAATATGCATTAGCAGGGCTCGCCAAAACCCAAGCGCCAGGTCACCATAGCGACCAGGGTTTGTAGCCTGGCTCCTATCGCCACTGCAGAAATGCAGCAGAGGGTTGCACCCTCTGGTGACCAAAAATAAAAGTGCTGGCACCTAACTGGGAGCTAATTTTGTTGATCCCTGTGCATTAGGCATAGTGGTATCAGCATAACACCTTATAAAAGTTCATCCCGGCCTGTGTGGGAGAGTAACACTTGGAAGATGCCAGGATGGTGACAGCTGGCAGTCATGATGAGGATGATAAACCCTTTGGAAGCTTTTGCAAGGGATGGTGTGAGTATATGGATGTTCAGCCATACATTTTATATGATCTCCATCCATCTTGCTGGACTGGAATGTTTGTAACTTTTCTCACTGTGTTAATAAATCTATAGCAAGCACTGCAGGTTTTTCTTACAGGCAAGCCTTGGAACAGTGCAAACTGGGGCTCCCAATTGAAAAGTCACTTTAATTAATAGTGGACACGATCTTGGGACAAGAACCTACCAAATCACAGTGTGCTAATTGGGAATTCTTAAGTAAGCAATCTAATTAATAAAACGATCAACAGACCATGAAACAATAAAACCATGATTGAGGGAAAGGGGTGTGGCTAAAACTGCTCTATACTAAATTGCTCTAGCAACCCAAGTAATCCCACGATCACTGAATAAAAAATGTGCAGTAAAGCCTTCTCTGTGTGCACACATAAATCTCAAATCTGCTGGCCATAGAACAGATGATCTGGCTCATTGACTTCAACAGAGTTTCTGTTGATAGACGCTGGTGAGCTGAGAAGAGACTCAGACTCTAAATCTCTCTCACTTAAGCACAAACCTAAAGAAAACAAACATACACTATTAACTGAAGCAGCAAAGTTGCCCACAGTATCAACAAAGCAAAAGATCTATAACTTTCCACAGTCAGCATCAGAAAAGAGTTATGAGAGGCCTTTATCCAAGTGTATAGGGATTTCTGAGTTGCATTTTATTGAGGAAGTATGTAGCTTTTAAAATGTTCTTCTTCTACTTGGATGTTAAAAAGGATGTTACAGCCATACCCCTGGATATGACAGATGTGAACATTTATCCACAAGTGAAATAATAAGTATGCTTCCAAAACTCAATACAACAAAACACTGCTATCTTAGATGTGAGAGAAAACAGATTTACTGTGGACATATCAGCTCCATCAATCAAATGTAAATAGCATTTCACTTGATACAGACCTTTCCAGCCACACAGCAGGCTCTGGTGGCCTATTGCTGGAGTGGGTGGGTGAGGTCTTGAGGCCTGCATTTTGCAGGAGGTCAGACTAGATGATCGTATTGGTCCCTTCTGACCTTAAGGTCTATGAGTCAATGTAACCAGACATTGAAATGGAGTTCTCGAAAGCAGAAAGGTCAGTCATCAAGATCTTTTTATTATCGGTAAATTCCATGTGGCAAAAAATATAATTGAATCATTTATCTCTTTTCACAAGTTGTTTTTTCTTCTTCTACAAGACAGTATACTTGGCAGAAAAGTGCACTTTTGTTTTAACGTTCCACAAAGCCAAGGCTATTATAAAGGTGAAAGTGCTATATAAACAATTAAAATCAAGGACATCTCCTCCCTGGGAGTTGGAGAGTAATTATATATTTACTTAACAAAATGTCTGATGAAAAACATTTAAGGTAATAGTTATTTCACCTGTGGAATTTTAGTCTCCAAAAAGAATGGTACAAACATCTTTATTATATTTTATTATTACAAGAATTTCCACAGTCCCTGCTCTTTCTAGATCCTGATTTCTTTGCAGGTCTAGTTTTGTTAACCTAGAGTTCCCTGGAAATTAGAATACTACAATTTTAATTACTTGCACTTTCACTGAAAGTGAAACAATCAATCACCAACACTACACATTTGGGTACTATTTAAACAGATCTTAGAAAGGGATGTCGGTTTCTTACACAGACCTTAAGGGAAACAGAAAAGAATGTAACAGATGTCACTTACAACTGCATATGGTTGCTATCTGTTTCATTAAGAAACATCACCACAATAATTCTGCAGTAAACACAAATGTCACGCCGTCACTAATATGCCTTCTCATTAAATAGCAAATTGAAGAGGATTTCACTGAGATCAATATATATTTAAATGCCAGATTCTGAAGTGTATATAAAAGCAATTAATGTTAAAATGAACAATCATATCTTGGACTTACCTGAGGTCTCAGTTTTGTCCATTGCTACAAAAACTAAGAAAAGATTCTCCAGTAAGTACTGCCTGTGATCCACAAATTCTTGTTGGGAATTTTCCATTCTTAGTACTAAGCTCATTTCTAGCAGCACTGGATCATCAAGCATAAAACAGCAACTCTGTGGTGACAAAGAGGAGTGGGTGGTGGGGAAAAAAGGAGGAGAAATTTCATAAAATAATCTGATCAGAATAAATGCACTGAATGGATGATCTCAGCCAATTCCTAATGGAAAAATGCCCCCATCACAAAGATGCCAATCACCTGGCTATAATTAGAACAGGGGTGTCAAACATGCAGCGCCTCCATCCACCCATGACTGTGCTCTGCAGGACCACACACACACACCTCGCATATCCAGCTGTAATTAGAACAGGGGTGTCAAACATGCAGCCCCTCCATCCACCCATGACTGTGCTCTGCGCGCATGCGCCCACACACACACACACACCCCCCTTGCATATCCAGTGCTCTGCAATGCCGCAAGAGTCGAGAGTGTCAGGTCTTGCAACATCACAAACCACTGGGTATGCGAGACAGTGCTCCTTGAGACTGCATGCTCTCCCTGACTGAGAGAGAGAAACTTTTCTCACAGAGCACAGTTTTGCATACACAGCACTCTGTGATGCCGCTAGAGTGCTGTAGTATTTTGATTTATGGTATGTACAGCCTGCTTGAAGTACAGTTAAGTCAAATCTAATCTGCTATAGCAAATGAGTTTGACACCCCTGAATTAGAACTTTTAATGGGATTCTCAGCAGAGGCTGAGGTCTGCAGAGATGCAGAGAAAACTGCCCTCAAACAAGCACTTTCTGAGGCAACGTGGGGAAGGGTTTCCTGTCAATGTTACACCAAACAGAAGACTGCAGTCTTGAGGGTGCATTCCACAAGCACTCAGTTCACACACCTACACAAAAAAGTAAAACCAAAACATAGCAGAGTGGAGTCCTGGTACGTGACTTGGGACTGCTAGGTGTTACCATAATACAAGTTATAAATAATAAAAAACATTAACACGACTCAAAGGGTTACACCTCCAAAGAATCCCACTTTAACAGTAGTTTCAATTGTAAGGTCTCACTTTATGGACAGTAAAATATTTTTATTTGTAAAATTTTTCACTCTGAATAAGGTATATTATAAACCTACAAGAGGAATGAATTCCAAAGCTAGGGAACCTGTCAAGAGTGCAACAAAGAGTGTCTAAGCTCGGGAAGAGACAGAAAGACACCCCTCTCTCCCCCCGATCTTAAAAAGGTATAAAAGAGGTATAAAAGAAGCAGACTGGACCACAGACTTCTCACAGCCTTATGGATCACCACATTTGGAGTTGCACCCACAAACAAACAGAAACCTGAGCGCCGCCTAAGAAGCAGACAGCTGCATTCTGCACCATGTCACTTCCAAGTGCACTACAAGGGAAGCTCCAATTAGAATGCATTGCAGTAGTCATGAAAATGGAACGAATGACCATTGCAATATCGGTAATAAAGAGAAATGGCTGCAGTTTTCTGGCCAACCACAACTGATGAAAGAGTCCATTGATAACCACCTGGGAATGCAGAAGAATCAATGGATTTGCTCAGACTGTTAACCAATACTTATTTATTAAATAAGCATATACAGTAAAATGGAATTAACCTGAGGCTTTCACTACCTCTACATCTGTGAAAGGTCTCTCAGTGGAAAACGTGATTTTAGTAAGATTTCCCCAAGAAGAGAGTTCCCTAAGCAACAGAACTTCGTTTCTTGAGCAAGGAACATGCCTTCTCTTAGTCCGACAATGTACTAAGGGCCTGATCCTAGGCCTTTTGAAGACAAAGCCTGGGCTGTCTAGATTGCAGTTTCTTGTTTAACTGTTCTTTTGTTATTTGAGATGGTCAGAAAACATGAAAATAATGGGGGGCAGAGGGAATGACTGAAATTCCTTTAGTTTAAAAATTCTGTAAAGCTATATTTATTCTATTTAAGGTTCTTAAAACATGCTTTTCTCTGATTTTCTCTTCATCATATTTAAATTACTAATTAGAATATACTTTATCTCGTATTTAAATTTTCCTTTAAGTCAAGATATATCATCAATGCCAAGATAGGTACATCTTTATACCTAAAACCCTGTCCAGTGTCCCTTTAAAATGGAATTAAAATAAAATGTACACGACATACCTTAAGTTGTTGGCACGCATTGTTAAGTAAACTGCATTTAAGATGAACTTGTAAGAGACTGGCATTTCTAGTTTCTGCCTAGAAAAGTAAAAATGAAGACAACAGTTCAAAGAGTTTGATTTAACAGATGCTATCCACTCACTCAAATTTGGCCCAAAGTCTACATTTTGTAAGGCCAAGAAACGGTTACTTACCTGTAACTAGTGTTTTTCAAGATGTGTTGCTAATGTACATCCCAACTTTAGGTGTGCATGCGCCACATGCACAGTTCGCCGGAAAGATTTCCCCTAGATTATCTGCAGGGTCAGCTTCGGCCACCAGGGATGCCCCAGTAACCCTCCAGATATAGCCCAGCCGACCCGTTCCCTCCCCAGTTCCTTCTTGCCAGAATTCCGGCTGAGGGGAGGAGGGCGGGTGTTGGAATGTACATGAACAATACATCTCAAAGAACACTAGTTACAGGTAAGTAACCGTTTCTTTTTCTTCGAGTGATTGCTCATGTTAATCCAACTCTAAGTGATTCCCAAGCCTTACCTTTGGTGGAGGGATGGAATTCTACAAGTTAGCTGCTTGCAGCACCGCTCTGCCAATAGCCGCGGCGTCATCTCTCGCCTGCTGGGTAAAGCATGCAGTGATCAGCAAAGGTGTGCACAGATGACCACATGGCCGCTTTGCAAACGTCCACAATGGGCACGTGCGCCAGGAAGCCTGCGCTCAAGTCGAGTGAGCAGTAAGCCGAGGGGGCGGAGCCTTAGCTAACCTGTAACACTGTCTGATGCAAGCTGTGATCCAGGAGGATAGGCACTAAGCGGAAACTGGCTGTCCCTTCACCCTCTCTGCTACTGCCACAAACAGCTGGGATGACTTTCTGAAAGGCCTAGTGCAATCTATGTAAAAGGCCAAAGCCCTGCACACATCCAGAGTGCAGAGGCGTCGGGTTTCAGGTTAAAAAAAAAAAAAAAAAAAAACAGGCAAAAAAATGTCCTGGTTGGTGTGGAAGTGGGAAACCACTTTAGGCAGAAACGCAGGCTGCGGACAAAGCTGTACCTTGTCCTTAAAAAAGAGAGTGTAAGGGTGCTTTGACATAAGGGATTGGAGCTCCAAAACCTCTAGAGGCAAACATAATTGCCATGAGCAAGGCCATCTTCCACAAGAGGCACAATAAGGAACTGGAGGCTAATGGTTTGAAAGGGTGAATGGTCAACCTGGCCAATGCCAGGTTAAGGTCCCACTGAGCTATCAGTGGATGGACAGAGGGAAATAATCTGTCCAAGCCCCTTAAGAAATGCTTAACAGTGGTCAGAGAATAAGGAGCCACATGCAGAGCCTCGATGAAACTCTGAGATGGCAGCCAGGTGGATCTTAACTGAAGAACATCTCAGGCCCCGCTGCTTCAAGTCCAGGAGATAGTCCAAGACCTTTGGCACCATTGCTGAGGCAGGCTGCACACCCTTTTCTGCTGCCCATGAAGAGAACCTCTTCCATTTAGCCTGGTACATAGCCCTCGTCGTCTGCTTCTGGCTGTTACGGAGGACCTCCTGAACCTGAGAGGAGCATTGCAGCTCATTCCCACTTACCACGGAGGTACCACGCCTTGAAATGCAGAGACCCCAGATTGGGATGTCTCAGGGCTCCATGGTTCTGAGTAGGTCTGGATAGAGTGGCAGGGTTATCGGTGACCTGATTGACAAATCCAGCACTGTTGCAAACCAATGTTGCCAAGGCCATTCTGGGGCAACCAGGATGACCTCCGCTCTGTCTTGCTTTATCTTTAGGAGAGTCCTGTGAACCAGCGGCGTCGGCAGAAAAGTGCTTTGACCAAAGGATCAGGAATGCAAGTATCTGCCAGGGACCCCTCCAAAACAAGCAGAATACATCGCACTTCTGATTAGACTCTGATGCGAACAGGTCTGTTTGGGGAGTGCCCCACTGTCGGAAGATGTCCTCAGCCACATTCAGTCAAAGGGACCACTCATGGGTCGAGAACCGCCTGCTGAGGCTGTCTGCCAGGCGATTCTGCGAGCCAGGTAAGTAGGAGGCTATCAGGTGAATGGACTGCTGGATACAGAAGTCCCACAGGTTGTGCGCTTCCTGGCACAGGGAAGAGGAGCAAGCTCCATCCTGTTTGTTGATATAAAACATGGCCATGGTATTGCTTGTGTGAACCAGGACTGTTTTGCTCACTAGCTCGATCTGGAACACCACTCAGACCAGGTGTACTGCTCTGAGCACCTTCATGTTCATATGTAGGTGCAACTCCTCTGTGGACCACAGGCCTTGGATACAAAGGGAGTCCAGATGTGCACCACACCCCGTGTCTGATGCGTCTGTTACCAGGTGCAACGAGGGGTGGAGGGCACGGAAGCGGTGACCCACACAGACGTTGCACGGTTGGCTCCACCACTGAAGCATCTCTAGGACATGCACGGGCAGGCACACCATGTTGTCCAAAGAGTCTCGTGATGGGCAATAAACTGATACCAGCCATGCCTGTAGCGGACGTAACCCCAGGGAAACGAACTCCACCAAGTATATGCAGGAAGCCATATGTTCGAGAAGCCTCAGGCACATTCGGACCAAAGTTGGGGTGATTGGTCAGGAACCTGATCATGTCTGACATAGTTAGAAATCTTGCCCACAGAAGCAGGCACGTCCTTCCCTCAAGTCTAGAATGGCCCCTATAAACTCTATACGCTGCACTGGAATAAACGTGGACTTTTCTTCGTTTATAATTAGCCCGAGCTTGGAAAAGATCGGTCTAATTACTTGCAGGTGTGCCAGAACTTCTTGCTGGAAACGGCCCTTGACCATACCGTCGTCCAGGTATGGGAATACCTGGATCCTTCTTCACCTGAAGAAGGCGGCCACTACCACTAGGCATTTTGTAAAAACCTATGGCGCTGCTGGCAGGCCGAAGGGAAGGACCGCAAACTGCAGGCATCTCCGGCCAACCATGAAACAAAAGAAATGCCTGTGAGGAGGTAAGATAGCAATGTGAAAATAGGCATCATTCAAATCGATGGCAGCAGACCAGTCCCCAGGGTCCAAAGATGGGATAATGGAGGCCAGGGAATTTGTTTGGCCTTCTTAAGTTCAGGATTGGACATAGATCTCCCTTTGGCTTCGAGACCAAGAAGTAACGGGAGTAGAAGCCCCTTCCTCTTTGATCTACCGGCACCTCTTGCACTGCTCCCAGTGCGATGAGTGATTGGACCTCCTTGCCAACAAGATGTTCATGAGAGGGGTCCCTGAAAAGGGACAGGGATAGATGGGGTGGGTGGGATGAAAGAGGAGATGAGAACTGGAGCGAGTACCCCCACTTTACCATGCATAGAGCCCATTGGTCCAATGTGATACTGGACCATGTCCAGTAAAATCAGGAACGCCTGTTTCCAAAGGGAGGACGGTGAGGGTCCGTGATTGGGGCTGGTATAACGTCCTCGAGCGCAGCATCAAAACCTCTTTTTCCCACCAAGGTGGTTGCGCGATTGGTCTCTGCTATGACCTGATGATCTTTGGTTCTACTGGCGGTTATTGCGGGCCCTGCACTGTGGAGTGTCTGGCTTAGAGTAATATGGCCTGGATGGGGGTTGAGGCTGGAACTGACTCCTCTGGATGGCTGGGGTATGCAGGCCTAGGAACTTGAACATTGCACATGAGTCCTTTAGAGTTTGCAACTCTGAGTCTATTTGCTCCGAGAACAGATCCGGTCCCTCAAATGGTAGGTCCTACGTAGTGGCTTGGACCAAGTGCGGAAGGCCTGAAGCCACTAACTCCTCCGCATCGTGATCCCCGAAGCCATGGCTTGAGTGGCGGCGTCTACCGCATCCAGGGCCTATTGCAAGAGCGCTCTTGACACGACCTTCCCCTCCTTCACCATCGCTGATAGCTCTGCTTGAGTGTCCTGGGGCACTGCTACTGTGAACTTCGCCACGGAGGATCAGGAGTTGAAGGCATAACGGCTGAAGATGCCCTGCTGCTTGACTTTCCTCAGCTGGAGGCTCCCTGTAGAATAAATTTTTCTCCCAAACAAGTCCAGTTTTTTGGTGTCCTTTGATTTGGGAGTCGGGCCTTGTAACACCTGCTGTTCCTTTTCATTTGCAGCTGCCACCACTAGGGAACCCAGGGTGGGATGAGTGTAAAAATGGCCGTGATCCTTAAATGAGACAAAATATTTACGTTCCATCCTCTTAGAGGTTGGGGAAATGGAGGCTGGTGTCTGCCACAGGGTCTTCGTGATCTCCCTGATGGCTTTCATTAGAGGGAGGGCAACCCTGGCAGGCCCCTTAGGCACCAGAATGTCTACATCGGGTCCGTGTCTTCAACCATCTCCTCCACTTGTTGCCCGGTGTTGCACGCTACACGTCTAAGGAGCTGCTGGTGCAACCTGCTGTCATCTGGAATGCTAGCGGAGGTGGCCCCAGCTACCTCCTCGTCCAGTGGGGAGGAAGAAAATTCTCCCTGGGCCTCCTCCACATCTAGGGTCTGCGGCTGATGTGATGACCTAGACGGAGGGCCACCAATCCCACAGAGTCCGCATCTGATTCTGGCCCCTGGTCTGGGGGAGCGCTGACAGTGGGGGAGGGTTGGGGTCTCAGCCCTGTAGAAGCATGGGATCTGCCTTCTATCGAGCCCTGCGCCTGGTGGTAAGCCCAACGGGTCCAAAAGGGCCATGGGGAGGTGGGGTTGTAGGTAATCCCCTCTCCTTCCGCTGCACCTGCTGGTCGGTGAGGTTGCTGGGCCGTCATCTGAACCCAGTGAGAACCAGCTAAGTGGGGACCATGGAGGGGCAGTGCCTCTCAGTGCCGGGGAGTGGTGACATTTGCTCAAGTGGCCAGCGCCGGGAGGTCATAGTGCCGATGGGCTGATGAGGCTGGATGGGGTTGGATCTGCTGGTGGTGGTGGGAACTATGCAGTGCCTGGGGGCGGTACTGAGGAGGTGGTAGCCTCAGTGGCATCGGCTTGCCCCTTGATTGCGCCGAGGACTTCCGCTTCGGCGCCATGGTCTGTTCCGGTGCTGGGGGAACGACTTCTTCAATCACGCCCTGGTGGCCTTGAAGATTTTGGGAGTGAAGGGGAGTTGCAAGTCCTCTTCCAAATGCCCTTGTTCGGAGACAGTTCCAGGGCCGGACTCAACGGACCCCGCCCTTAGGGCCAGAGTCAACAGTGCTGAAGGGTGTGGGGCTGAGGACAAGTGGCCTGGCGCAGGTCCCACTCTAAGCCCTTCCTTGGCTCGCCTGGATGCTGGTGAACGACCCCTTTCCGCCTTCCTCTCCTTCGGCGGGGCTGCGGAGTGGGATTGGTGCCAATGCGCCTTGCGGGGTTGAGCTGGTGCTGGGGAGTGGTGGTGTTGAGGCTGTTTTTCAAGATCTTTGGCTCCCAGAGCTGGAGACGCGCTCTGGACTGACGCCGTCCTGCTTGAGTCCAAACCTCTGGCTTCTGCGGGATGGAGGGCCTCCTCCATCACAAGGAGCCTCAGCCTCTGCTCCCTCTCCCTTTAGGTGCAAAGCTTGAAACTCCTGCAGAGCTTGCACTTATCCTTCAGGTGCAACTCACCCAGGCAGCAAAGGCATGATGCGTGAGGATCATCTGTTGGCATAAACTTTTAACATGAGTTGCGGCTTTGAAGCGCAGCATGCCCCGGTAAACTCTGGGGCAACGGGAGACTCCCCACCGGGAGTCCTTTCGAGGTACCTAACTGAACTAGGAACTACTAACTACAACTCTAACTTCAGAAGAAGAAGAAGTACTAGGGGATTGCTAGCCGAAGCGAGCAAGCACTATGCCAGCGACCGTCAGGACAGTAAGAAGGAACTGGGGAGGGTAAGGGTTGGCTGGGCTATATATGGCAGGTTTCTTGGGCACCCCCAGTGGCCGTAGCTGACCCTGCAGCTAGGGGAAATCTTTCCGGCGAACGGTGCACACAGCGCGTGCACACCTAGAGTTGGAATTAACATAAGCAATCACTCAAAGAAGAATAAAAACTATTCACATTATATTTCTATTGAGATTCCAAGAGATGCAGTTTTTGCTCCAGAATTTAGATTTTTGAAAGCCAAACTTTTACACAAAATCTAATATTTTCATTTGTTTAAAACCCATAAAGCTAAGTAACTGGTTTTGAATGCATGTTTTTGTGCAATATATGCCAGCCAAACATTGTAGCTGAGAGACCCCAAGGTGAAAATTATCAATGAATGTGAATATGCTTTCATTTATTTTCACTGTAGTAGCTGAATGAAATGCAAAAAGAAAACAAACAAGATAGCAAAAAACAAATGGCAATTTTGTCAAGTCTTTCCATTTTGCATGTAATCCATGATAGCAACATCAAGGAGAAAAGCTTTTTCTTTAAAAAAATGTAATTTGACAATTATTTTACAGTAATATGGCAGCCAACATTCACTGATCAGTGAAGAACCGTATCAATTCCACTACTCACGTCAAACTATTATTCATCATTATTTTTAAACATTTATACAGCAGTAACATATGATTGAATCTTAAGCTCCTACTCAATTTTCTCCTATGCCTTTTTTATGTACAACAAAGGATATCTTCGGGATATCTTCTATGCCACTTCTAGAATGAAAAACTGCTGCTAGGCCAAACTTGTGGTTAGATTTCCTGGATGCAACCAGACTTCACACCAAAACAAAGAAACAAAATAACACAAATTATTTTCCATTGCTTCACCTTTTCCATTTGGGTATGTATTGATTTTGCTAGCCTGTAAAATATTCACACAGTACCATGTTTTAGAGCCAATACATGCAAACTGTGAAAGTTTGTCCTACCAATAATCCATGATAGTTCTGCGCTTCTCTTTATCAGTGACTGTGAATTATTTCAGATTACATGATGGTTACGGGACTAATTTAAAACCACAGTTAATTTTTCATTTGTGACCTCACTCACGTTTGAATAAAGGTCTCCAAAGGCCCAAGTAGCCCATGTATCTACTAAACTCTTGCCTTTAAAAATACTTAAATAATTCAAAGCTGAAGGAGGCAGAACTGTGAAGGAAATGTTAAAAGAGGTCATAACCCACACCTATTTTCATCTCTGACAAAGTTTTTGTATAAAAACCTCACAGGAAATCCATGCCATTCTTTGCTCAGGAAGAGACATGCATTTAAAACCCTGAAAGAAACACAATCAGCTGCTTTGAAGCTTTTTTCTATAAATAAGCTGAGAGTGGTTGCTTTATCACACAGTAAATTCACTATATGCGCGACACTTCTTTTATAGCATGATGTGCGCCTGTGTAAGAACAGAACAAAAGAAAAAGTTAGCATGCTCTCTTTGGTATTAATTCAGTTTATAAAGCAAATATTGCCGAATCCCACAAGGGGGAGTTCTAACATCTCCAAAGGTTACCAATTTAAAGGAGTTTTTTAAAGTTTTTCTAGGATAGCTCCCTTGAGGGATGGGTGTCTCAACCAATTCACCTCTTTTTGCAATTTCATCTAACTTTTTTTGTCCTAATCAAATTATGCCAGTAGATCAAGTACCTAAAAACAAGTTGTACACCATTAATTAACCTTCCAAGCTATTACTGGCAGTGGGCTTTTAAATTCCTTAGAAGAGAGGACTCCTGCCTTCATTTTGTTGCCCACATCTCCTGGGAGCACTATAGTTAAGTAGCCAACGTGGTGCACCAGTTAACCAATTCCAGTCATAATGGTTTGTTTTTTTAATGCCCCGGATACTGTAATTTGGTATTTTAAAAGATTGAAACTACTAAAAAAAAAAAAAAAAAAAAAAAAGAAGAAGAAGAAAGAAAAATTCCAAAGCACAGCTGAACTTCATGTTCATCTCCTCTCTACAAGCGTTTTTTTTTAAATGTACAAAGGTAACTTCAGAGAAGAAAAGGGTTCTCCATTCTGCTATGACAGACAATACAAATAGTGTGTCAAGCCAAGGTTCTTACATAATTGGTAAGATGCATCACAGAAGAGTGGACAAAATAAGGAACCTTAGGATCAGTACACACTCAAAAGTAGAGCTTCCATGAAAAAACTTCAAAACCTTCATCTTCCCTTCTTGCCTACGTAAGAATTCTGTCCTATAACCAGAAAACTGCTACTGAACATGTATCATAGCAGACTGGGAAATTATACAGTGCCTTGTTCTCACACGAAGCAAAATGAAAATTCAACGACCTATAGCAAAAAAATCCAAAATAAGCAGAGTCTTGCACTGATACAAAATGTGCACTGATACATATCTGATCCACAATTTGCAAACATGGTGAACAATACATTCGCAGATAAAAAACAGGTATCTGCAGATCAGCAAAGTTCGCCCATATACGACCCACAAACATAGTGAACAACACATCTGAGGATTTGCAGGACTGTAAGATGAGCAAAATGAGACAGGAATAACGTAACTATTTCAACTCCTTTCACCATTAACAAATCTAGAGTGGCTTCTATATACAGTTAATATCACACACACACACACACACACACACACACACACACACACACACCCCCAGCAAATCAATTTCAGCTCAACACTTTATTTTTTTTTTTTTAAATCAGAATTTGCCAATTGGGCCAAAGCTGAAACATATAGCAGATATGGTTCAACTGCAAGAAAATTCTCTCAGAAATGAATTCTGTCAGTTTCTAATGGAAACCTGTCTGTTTTACCACCAGCAGGCCTGCCTGGCCCCTGAGCAGCCCACATGACTAGGGTTACCAGATACCAAAGCATGGAAAGGAGGATAGGGAAGTACAAAAAGGAGGGCATGGTGAAAATGTAGTATTAATATCTGCCTGTCCGCGGCCCCTTCCACGATCATCTGCCCCCCATTTCCCCACAGCCCCTTCCACGATCCTCTGCCCACCCCCACGGCCCCTTCCCAGCTCCTCTGTTCCCCCCCCGCATCGCCCCTTCCCAGCCCCCCTTACCTTAGCATGCTCAGAGCTGGAGGTTTGAAACTCCCCAGGCTGGTCGCAGCAGGACAGGGCGGAACAAGCGTTCCGCTCGAGTCTGTCGCTTTGCTGGGCCCCTGGGCAGAATGCACTGGAACACAGCATTCTGCCCCGGTTTTGGCTGTGATCCGTGGATTAGCCAAACCCAGCTTTTCAGGCATGTTTTGGACCCTAAAATTCTCAGCTTATATGTGAGCATATACGGTAGCTTCATATAAAAACTGAAATTTTAATCATTAAGTAAAAAGCCGGACAAAAATCACGTATTTTTTAAATGCCTGCTGGACGGAGGACGTGAAGGTAAAAAGGAGGACATGTCCTCCTTTTGCCAGACGTCTGGTAACCCTACAAATGACAGGTTACTGGAAAGCCTTGGTATTGAAGCTCCCAAGCTTTTAGGCAGTCTGGGTTCCTGAGCCACCTGATAGGCTGCGTACCTCGGAATCCGAGCTCCCAATAATACTGAATAGAGAATGGTTATCCCCTTTTGTGAAAAATTTTGACAGCAAGCAACCACATGGAACGCCACTTCAGAAGTATTATGTTCCCGCCAGTACTTGCTGCCCACAAGCAGTAATTCCTGTGCCAATGGTCCACCACCCCTTGAGTACACCCTGGAATCCAGGAAAGCAGGAAGCTGCTACCAATCTTTTCCCAAGGCAAATAGCCAAGGTAATAAGTAAGACATATGCCCCTGTAATACATTCATCCAACAACCAGCTTATCTTCCATACATTTATACAGCACCAACCACAATGGGGTCCTGAGGCAGCTGCATGGACACAAGTGACCCAAACAGGTTGTGACTAAACTCTTCTGCATGAATATAGGGATATAGCCTGAGTCCACGAGACTGGATGCTGTCTCTCCTAACTGCACAACCAATAAACACTACCTGGGAGTCCAGGACTTTATGACTACAGCCAGACCACGTTGCCTCCCATTGACACAGTCTATACAAAGAGAATAGAAACTGCACTTCTGAGAAAGAGAGAGATTCCACTTTTTAATAAAAATGGCCTTAGAAATAAAAAGCAATTGTGAGACATAGGCAGAACTGTCCATGTATAATTTTTCAAAAAATTTTAAGTAGTATCAGCAGAGTTTAGAAGCAAATCAGATATTTAGCCTATTGACCTTGATACTAAGCCTTAAGTTTGTGATACCAAAACAGGAAATTCACAGCTGAGACACACACTTCCCTAATCTCATGCTGTGCCTTTAAAAATAAACACAAAACGTTGATAGTGCAGCTAATGGATGTGATCAGTTTGTAGATCAGCTAACAATCTACATTCTCCATGACTCTCAAGATGTCCTTTAACAAAATTAGGGAACAATGTTCCTGCTAAGCTGCGTGGCATACCCACACTCCTAACACTGTCTCTTCTCCCCGGCCCGATCCCCGTGTCTCTTTTTCTCCCCGGCCCAATCCCCGCATCCCGTCTTCTCCCCGGCCTGACCCAGCGTCATTTTTCCCCAGCCTGATTATCCCTAGGGCTGTAAAGCTGTAAGTGATTGCTCAGTGTGACACACATATTTATATTTGTCATTTCTAAAAGTGTGTATATTCCAGAAAGTATTTTCAAGTGTTATTAAGAAATATCTTCAGACACTAATTGCTATTTTCCAAAATTATTTTCTTGTGGTTGTTTTGCTTTATTTATCTTATGAATTGATTTATCTAAAAATAATTTAATTATGTATGTGCATGTTCATAGTTATATGGTTAATACTGGGTAGCAAAGTAGCACAGTCTAACCATTTCATCATCATATTCCAACACCATTCAACTTTTCTCAGAGTTACAGCAATGACAGTAATATAAAAACAAAACAAAAAAATCGCCCCCACTAAATTAAAAGGCATGGCACAGGAGGGAAAACTTGCCCATGTGGTGCCATGCCTCACAAACTGCCACTCAGTGAGTACCATAACTTGCTCAGCTGCTTCATCAGCTTAGAGGGAACATTGCTAGGGAAGACTGGAACTTACATTCCTGATATTTCTAACGTAAGTGGAAGGAAATCTTTACAGGGTATGAGTTTAATTTTTTAAAATAATCCTCTGCAGATCATCTTTTAGCCTACCTGCTATTTATATGGACTATGACCGTAGAACACTTGCCTGAGGCAATTTATCTTCCACTTAGAATCACTTCATAAACAGCAAATGGGGTCGCAACAGTCCCTACTACTGGCATCCTCTATGCTGCCTGGGATCCTGGCAGGCAACACTTCATTGAAATGGGGTCATGACAACAAAAATTTTGGGAACCCCTGGTTTGAAGTGAAAATGGGGAGGAGGTGGGGCTTACTCCCTAAAATTCAGAAGGCTCCTAACCAAATCAGAAGAAAGTCACAGGCACATGCAAAATACAGAAGGAAAGTCATTTTTTAAACAGGAGACGGGCTTGGTCTTGGGGCTTTGTTTTTTAGTATTTAAAATACTGGTTTTCTTTAAAATAGTAAGATGAAGTGTAGTTTAAAAAAAACAGCAAAAACCTTCATTAATCCCTGATGTCATGTCTCTTCTCCATAACCTACCCTTCTTCCTCCTACCCATCCTGACTACAGGTTTCTCCTGACTTTCCTTTCCACCTGCCTCCCTGGAGGTCTCCTCTTCCCTCAGTGGCTGCTGTGTCTCTTGACAGACACTCCCATTCCCCTTCCACTCCCATTCCCCTTTCTTTGGAACTGGATTAAGCTAAACCAGCAAAAGATTTTCTTATTCCGGAATAAGAGTATCTACACATGGAGTTATTCTGGAATAGCTATTCTGCCTTAAATTCACACCCCATCTTATTATGGAATATCTGTCATGTGTATACAAGCTCTAACGTAAGAGACAAGGGGCTTGACCCTCCAATGCCTTGAACCTGCTATAGTTATTTACACCCCTGCAAAGCAAGTGCAGAACTGTGTGTAAACTGTCACCTTTCTGATATGGCATTGTTTTACTCCCACTTCGAAACCACACACACAAGGTTCAAAGCAAAGGCAAATAGATCAATAAGTTTTTTAAAACCTCCACAGAATTATTTTATACATTATTAACATGCAGAAAAAGTCACAAATACACTTTTTTGAACTTTATATGTAACCTTTAAATTAATAATGGTTCTAGGGAGGTTTCACCCCAATTGTAGGCACCATGGTTAAAAAAAAAGTTTAATCAAGCTGTGAAAACATATATGCAAGGGTATAAATAACAAATGTTCATTCCATTTTTTAATTTAAACTTCACTCACACTCCACCTTGTGTTGTAACTCCTAACATAACAGCACTGCTCCACTGCACAGAAATCAGACAAGACTGACTATTAAGAGAAACTGAGACAAACCAGTAAGATTCATCCTTATCCAAAGCGAAATGCAAACATCTAAAAAGGTACTCTGAAGTGGTACAAATTGAAGTCAGTTTTTTAAAAATAATTAATTCACTCGTTTGTTAGTAATGCAAGAAAAGATTTTTTTAATATATGGCTTTTATTTGCATACCTGAAAATTAAAAAACACAACTTACTTAATTTCTAAGTTTTTTAATATTGGGATTTTGAAAAATGCATACTATACCAGTGTTTGTGAAATCTGTATGTTCTGAATGCGTGGAAGCAGTAAACAGGTATTCACTAGCTGCTTCTTAGAATCTTTTGGAGAGGTTCCCATAGATCCCATTCCAAACACCTGTTGTGAAACAGTACATTTTAATACAACCGTTGATATTTAGGTAATTATCACAAATCATGAAACTTCATTTCGCTAATAAGACTCCAAGAAATGAACTAGTTTTTAAAATGACATTTTATAAACAAAAGCTAATGCAGCATTAAAATGCATAGAGTTCTACTCTAAAAAGTAACTACAGGCCACTTCATTCATTCATTCATTCATTCATTCATTCATTCATTCATTCATTCAGACACTTAAGTGTTCATAATAAAAGTGCACCCATCAATGTCACATTAAGTGCCTCCGACCAATTTTTTAAAATAGTGTATTTTCCATCTTTCAGGCAATTTTTAAAAAGTCATTAATCTTCCATAACTGTTGTTCTTCGAGCTGTCTTGCTCAGGTCTGTTCGAATGGAGGTGCATAGTCATCCTAGGCATTGCTGCCAGAATTTTTTTCCCCTCATTGGTGTCCACTGAGTCAGCTCTGGTGCCCCTTAGGATTACAGTCTCATAGTGCAAGCATAAAAGGTCCAGCCATCACGCTGCCCTCTCGGATCCTTCCTGCCATTAACTCTGACAGAAAGGCAGGCACGGGCAGTGGGGGGGGAGGGACTGGAACAGACATGAGCAACATCTTGAAGAACAACAATTATGGAATGCTAGTAACCATTTTTTCTTCTTTGAGTGCTTGCTCATGTCCATTCCAATGTAGGTGACTCCCAAACAGCTGTCCAGGTTGGCGGGTTTGGGGTTTACTGGCATGCTGATTATAATACCGCTTGACTGAAACCCACATCTTCTCTAGCTTGCTGGGTGATGGCATAGTGGGACACAAAAGTGTGAATCAATCACCATGTTGCCACTCTAACAGGTGTCCTGGATAAGAATTTGCACTAAAAACGCTGCCAAAGATGCTTGAGCCCTTGTAGAAAGCAGCATCAGAACAGAAAAGGTTATCGCAGGAAGCGATCCATGATTAAATTCTCTAGGCCAAGGCTGGAAAATGCCTTTCATTTTGTCTACAATGGATACAAAATTCTAGTAGATTTCAAAAAAGATTTAGATCTTTCTATGTAAAAAGCTAATGCATGTCTACAATCCAGCAAATGGGGTCTCTGTTCCTCTTGTTGGCATGTGCTCTCAGAAAGATGACTGGTAAATAGATATCCTGGGTACTATGGAATTGCAAGGCCACCTTTGGAACGAAAGTGGAACATGGTCACAATTGAGCCTTGTCTCTGAAAAAGACCATAGAAGATGGTTCTGACGTAAGGGCTTGGATCTCCGAGACCCTGCTGGCAGAGATAATGGCCACTAGGAAGACCAAGTTTGATAGAGCAGAGAGTATGTTACCAGTAGTTCAAATGATGGTCCTGTTAGCTTTGCAAATATCAAGTTGAGGTCCCAACAAAGGGAATGGCTGCCATACCTGGAGGTATAACATTCCCAGGCCCTTGAGTCTAAGAGGAAAACATCCTGTTTCTTCTGACCTTCAGCAAGACCTTGTGTATGAGAGGGATAGGAAAGAATGCATAGAAGAGATTGTCCATCCAAGGGAGGAGAAAAGCATCTGTGAGCCAGTCCCAACTGTGACTAGGAAGGAGCAGAACTGAAGACACTTCCTGTTATGCTTCATTGCAAACAGATCTATTTGAGGTGTCCCTCACTTCTGGGACATGTCTATCACAATATCTGGACAGATGGCTCACTTTGCAGTGGTGGAAGAAGGATCTGCCAACATGATCTGATAGTTCGTTTTGTGACCCTGGGAGATCAGAAGTTTCAAGATGTTCTGAGTGCATGATGCAGAACTCCCACAGGTGAAGAGATTTCCAGTGAGAGAAGTACTTGCTAGGAAATGCAAGAATGAGATGAAGTTCCAGTGATTGTCCTGGGCAGGAAGAAGGAACTGATGGGACGATGGAGCAACAGGGCCCTTCACAGCAGGGCTATGACAGCACCAGAGTCAACACGATGGATGTCACTGAGGGCAAAACTTATCACTTATAGTGCTCAGGGCAAGCACACATCTACACTGAAATGGACAAGAGCAAGCACTCCAAGAAGAATAGACACATCATATATTTGTAAATTCTGCTGATTCTTAGACCTTGTACCATGATAACAGACAAGTCAAGTCAACAGCTTTTCTGTCTCATTTCACACCTTCCTTTCATATAGAGACATAAAAAGGGGAACTTGTTTCAAAAATCCCATCATCTTTAAAATGTATCATGTGGGCTTTGTTGCTCAAAAACAATGGAGAAGAATGGAGTGGGCAATTAATGAATTCACACTTTCACTACTGTTATTTGGCTGAACACAGTTTTCTGATATGCTGTGTTAGCAGAGCAGTAGCACAATGCATGCAATACTTGTACCTTCAAAACAGAATAAAACTTTTCAAAACAAGTTTAAAATGTGCAAAAAATTGCAGAATGATAATCCTCTGCTCCTAACATTAAGGCAGGTTTTTGTTTTGTTTTTTTAAAGACTTTCCCTCATCCACCTGTACGTCAGTGGCAACCCAAAAGGAGCCCCAAAAGCTATATAATTGAAGATGGGAAAATGTGCAGGTCTCTTCACCTCCAGTCAGTGGTTAAAGTAAGGGGGAACGCACCAGAATGCTGTTCCGGGCCCACAATTTTTAGGGGCCAGCGTTCCGGGGCCCCTAAAAATAGAAAACCCAGGCAGAACGGTGTGTTCCGCCCAGGGACCCCAGCAAAGCCGCAGACTCGGGTGGAATGCTTGTCTGCTGTGGCCAGGCTGGGGAGCTTCAAATCTCCCGCCCTGAGCCATGCTCAGACTGAGCGTGCCCAGGGCGGGAGTGGCCTGGCCTAGGAGCTGCTCTGCCAGCGACCCCCTGCAGCTCCGGACCTCCAGCCAGGTAAGGGCTGGGAAGGGGCTGCGGGGGAGGGGGACAGAGGAGCTGGGAAAGGGGCAGAGGACCCGGGAAGGGGTACCAGGCCTGATCCAGCCATGCTGTCTGCCTGTGGTGGCGGCGCGCAGCGGCAGCAGAGGGGCAGGATCAGGCCCGTGGTGGTGGCGTGCGGTGTCGGCAGAGGGGCAGGCATGCGGCAGCGGGAGGGGCGAAGGGGGCAT